>CM029616.1:26370282-26430282 GCA_017311315.1 Dendrocalamus latiflorus
CACCAATGGCGCGCCAATAAATTAATGAATGGTGCAGCAACACTTCACACACTATACCAATACTTTCTACCTGGTCTGTACACGGTCTATCGGGTGTAAACGGTATGGATAATTCTTGACCCATTTGGTACCGAATCTAGACAGTGGGTCTGTTCTTTTTGACTGAAACTTATAGCTTTTGGCTACGGTTTGTGACTTTTAAACTGTTTATACGAGAGATTATAGAGTAACAAACTCATATGCGGTTTTTGCCGATATAAATGAAGTCAGTACAGTATGTACTACAATTAACTAGTAGATTCTATTTTGAAAAAAATACTCTATTTAAAAGCTAGGTACTGCTTGAAAAGCAGTTTTTAGAAGCTGAAAAGAACAGACTCAATATCAAATTTGAAAAGGGCATTCTTGACTTAATGTGGCGTGCGAGCTGGTCCGCCTAGAGATGGCAATGGGTACCCGAAACCCGAGTACCCGATGGGTTTTACCCGATAAGGAGGTGGGTATGGAAAGATATCTTCACCCGCGGGTATACTGATGGGCAAAAATCTCTACCCATCGGGTAGAGCGGGTGCGGGTACAGCTGTATATTACCCGTACCAGCATACCCGTGGGTAAAATATACCCGCATAGTAGGAAATTATGTGCTTCATGGTGGCGAATTTACACACTAAGAGAATTTTGTACTATATTAATCATTTGGCATCAACATTAAGAAAAAGAACTCAACAAATAAGTAGCCGATACTTTGGAATAAGCTAAATAGAAAGAGGAAAATTTTAGTTCCAAATTGCACAAGATGATACTTCAGCAAACTAAAGGGGTATGGGTTACCCGTCGGGTATAAATACCCACGCGGGTACGGGTATCGTAGCGGGTAGAGTTATATCTGTTGGGTGCGGGTATGGGGTGGCTATACCCAGCGGGTATATACCCGTTGCCATCTCTAGATCCGCCTAGGCTCTTCGCATGATCGGAGCATGCGTGACCACGCGTTAGCGATTTTGCGGAAATATTATAGGTCATATTCGTATTAGTTTCTAAAAACAGTTTTTCTACAATAAATAATTTTTTTACAGTATATAGCTTTTAAACGGGGTGTCTTTTCAATATGGAGTTTACTAGTCGATTGTAGTATGTACTATAGTGACATCATTTATATTAATCAAAATTGCACGTAAATATCTCTTTCAACAAGCTATTACTATTTATAAAACAAATCCAAAAACCAATATAAACAAGCCCTATAAATTCTTGAAACTGACTTGTGGGCTTCCAATCGTTTTACCCCACTGACAGGTCGGGTCGAAAGTCTGGCGCCCTGCTCATTTCAGTTTAAGCTTCTGTCTTCTGGCTTATTTTTACTATTCATACATTTCATTATTTTTTGAACTTTTGGCTTTTTTGAGCTTTTTTGCCGGTTCTGTTTTCCTGTATTTATTTGCGTTGTCCGTGATGAGCTAACATATTTTTTCTATTTTTTAAATTTTTTAAATTCAATTACATCAAATAAGTCATCTTTAACTACAGTGTAATTTCAATCAGCTGCAGTGCAATTTCAGTCATAATCCACTATTTTTCGCCCAACTGAACAGATATGTCCCTTACTCCCTCGGACTCCTCACCTCTCTCCGCCACCGCCGCTCGCCTCCGGCAACTCCCCATGGTAGCCACCACCCCTCAGATCCTTTATCTCACTCACGCCATCTCTTCCTGCTCCCTGTCCCGTACGAGCACAGTGGCGGCGCAGCAGCAGCAGCCGAAGGTGGATGTGAGGGAGAGGGTGGTGCTCACAAAGGAGGAGCAGAAATTCCAGCGTCTTCTCGAATTCATCCGCCACTTTGGCCTCGGCGTGCTGCTCTGTGCCATCGGAGGATTAATTGGTTCAGGAAAAGGACAGCAAGGTGAGGAGGACGAGGTACGCACAAAGCTTCTATGCTCCTGTATTCGTTTTGTCGGTTCTCTTTTTCCCGTATTTATTTACGTTGTCCGTGATGGGCTAGCATATTTTTTATTTTTAAATTTTTTTAGATTTAATTACGCCAAATAAGCCACCTTCAGCTACAGTGAAATTTCAGTCGCTACAGTGTAATTCAGCCATAAGCCACAGCTTTTCAGCCCAACCGAGCGGGCCTTAATGGCTTTCAAATGTTTCTGCAGGATTGTAGTTGGTTTTAGGGTTCAATGTTAGATCCAGGAGGTACACAGAACCAGAAATTTAGTTGTAACTAATACAAAGTTCTAAAACATAATATACTGGTTTTTGTTTGGTGAGCTTTCAAGTTAGTCTAGTTTATTTTCTAGTTTTTGTTTGGTGAGATTTCAAGTTAGTCTAGTTTGTTTTCTACTAGAATGACTAACTGTAATGTGAATTAGATTTTTCTCGTTATTGTGTGTGAATACATCTGTGGGTTCAGGAAAAATAAATGCAGTGGCATACATTCTATTGCAACTGCTTGATTGCATTTCTACCCTGCTGCGTGCACGAGACTAGGTCAATCTTGCTGCCACTTTCAACAGTACCTTGTCTATAAATATTGTGTCGTTTCGTAGAGCATCATGTGATCCTCTTGATAGGATGGCATGTGGAAATTAGGCTAGTCACTTATGGCTGGTGTTTTCATCTTTGATGGTAATGTGAGAAGGCCGCCGCTTTCAACATTTACTTTGTGGAAATCGGGTCAGTATGAAGCTGTCTTTTGCCCTGTTCTTTTCAGCTTATAAAAACTATTTTTTGGCTTTTCTACAATAACTAGTTTTTAAACGAAGTATTTTTTCAAGACAGGATCTACTAGTTAATTGTAGTACATACTTTACTGACTTTATTTATATTGACAAAAACCGCACGTGAATTTCTGTTACTCTGTAATCTCTCGTACAAACAGTCCAAAAGCCACAAGCTGCAGCCAAAAGCCGCAGCCAAAAAGAACATGCCCTTTAACAGGTTGTCTGGATAGGAATTCACTCTGAAGAAGAAAGATCACTAGTGATCTCTGTAGCCTCTAATCTAGAAGACAGATATGAATTTATGATTTTATTTATGATTTCAGCCCAACCTAGCGGGCCTTAATGGCTTTCAAATCTTTCTGCAGGATTGTAGTTGGTTTTAGGGTTCAATGTTAGATCCAGGAGGTACATAGAACCAGAAATTTAGTTGAAACTAATACAAAGTTCTAAAACATAATATACTGGTTTTTGTTTGGTGAGATTTCAAGTGGGTGTGATCATTTTGACTTATTTTGAGTGACTTATGGCTGAAAAGCACTGTAGTTGGCTGAAAAACACTGTAATTGACAGAGGCTTATTTAGCATAATTAAATTTAAAAAAATTAAAAAATATGTTAGCCCATTACGTATAATACAAACAAATACGGGAAAAAAGAACCGGCAAAAAAGCTCAACAAAAAGCCAAAAGTTCAAAAAAAGACGAAATTTATGAATAATGAAAAATAAGCTGGAAGCTAAAAGCTGAAGCCCAAATGATCACTACAACTGCTTGATTGCATTTCTACCCTGCTGCGTGCACGAGACTAGGTCAATCTTGTTGCCACTTTCAACAGTACCTTGTCTATAAATATTGTGTCGTTTCGTAGAGCATCATGTGATCCTCTTGATAGGATGGCCTGTGAAAATTAGGCTAGTCACTTATGGCTGGCGTTTTCATCTTTGATGGTAATGTGAGAAGGCCGTCGCTTTCTACATTTACTTTGTGGAAATCGGCTCAGTATGAAGCTGTCTTTTGCCCTGTTCTTTTCAGCTGTTAAAAACTGTTTTTTGGCTTTTCTACAATAACTAATTTTTAAACGAAGTATTTTTTCAAGATAGGATCTACTAGTTAATTGTAGTACATACTTTACTGACTTTATTTATATTGACAAAAATCGCACGTGAGTTTCTGTTACTCTGTAATCTCTCGTACAAACCGTCCAAAAGCCACAAGCTGCAGCCAAAAGCCGCAGCCAAAAAGAACATGCCCTTTAATAGGTTGTCTGGATAGGAATTCGCTCTGAAGAAGAAAGATCACTAGTGATCTCTGTAGCCTCTAATCTAGAAGATAGATATGAATTTATGATTTTATTTATGATTTCAGCCCAACCGAGCGGGCCTTAATGGCTTTCAAATCTTTCTGCAGGATTGTAGTTGGTTTTAGGGTTCAATGTTAGATCCAGGAGGTACATAGAACCAGAAATTTAGTTGTAACTAATACAAAGTTCTAAAACATAATATACTGGTTTTTGTTTGGTGAGATTTCAAGTGGGGGTGATCATTTTGACTTATTTTGAGTGGCTTATGGCTGAAAAACACTGTAGCTGGCTGAAAAAACACTGTAACTGATAGAGGCTTATTTAGCATAATTAAATTAAAAAAATTAAAAAATATAAAAAATATGTTAGCCCATTACGTATAATACAAACAAATACGGGAAAAAAAAGAACCGGCAAAAAAGCTCAACAAAAAGCCAAAAGTTCAAAAAAAAAAGACAAAATTTATGAATAATGAAAATAAGCTGGAAGCTAAAAGCTGAAGCCCAAATGATCACTACAACTGCTTGATTGCATTTCTACCCTGCTGCGTGCACGCGACTAGGTCAATCTTGCTGCCACTTTCAACAGTACCTTGTCTATAAATATTGTGTCGTTTCGTAGAGCATCATGTCATCCTCTTGATAGGATGGCCTGTGGAAATTAGGCTAGTCACTCCTGGCTGGCATTTTCATCTTTGATGGTAATGTGAGAAGGCTGTCGCTTTCTACATTTACATTGTAGAAATTGGGTTAGTATGAAGCCGTCTTTAACAGGTTGTCTGGATAGGAATTGAACTGAAGAAGAAAACATTTTTGACTCTTCAAAGCTGATTTTGTTAAGATACAAAACTGAAATTAAAGTAGCAGTCGAGTAGAAGATTAGATAGCTTTTCAGAAGTATATGGTTGGGGCGCCTATAAATAAGGGTGTAAAAAGCTAGTTACTTGTAGCTATGTCCGTTCTCCAACCAAAGCACAGAGACTTTTTTCTCATATTAGAGGTGTGTAGGCGTTGCAAGGTTACATCTACTATTGATGAAACATATGTGTTTTAGGGGAGGAAGAAACATAATGTTTTCTGAACTGCAGCATGCCATCTCGTAGGCCATCCTCAGATCCTTGTGCACGAAAAAACCTAAAACGCCATCTATTTGTGAAAAAAAAAACAAATTCTTAGAAGTCATTAAAAAAGAACAGAGGGAGTATATTGGAGCAGTTGTCTCCAATTCTGTCTGTATGTGCTGTACAGACCACGTGGAGAAAATAGAGACCAGCATTATTGAACATGCCATGATGACATGGAGCAAGCGTTCACCGAATTTTGGACACATCTAACACTACTACAATAAAAAATTCCAATTTTGGTCCTCTTTGCACGTTAATTCCATTTGTAACCCTCCGTCGGACCGCGCGACTCACCGGCGCCAACATGTATCCGGTCGTGCGGTCCGAGACTGCACAACCACACTATAACTAGGTCATGCGGTCCTAGACTGCACGATCCTCCTGTTCATCGCGTACCGACCACATGACTGCTTCTCTCGACCGCATGTTCCGAATGGCATCCAAAATCTGCAGGGATGCGGCGTAAATATGCACGGAAGTAAAGCTGCCATTTTTGCATCCAAAATCTGCACGGATGCGGCGTAAATCTGCACGGATGTTGGATGCCATTTTTGCATCCAAAATCTGCACGGAACGAAAAGGATAGCTTTGAAAAACAAAAAAAAAAGTTCATCGCAAAAAAAAAACAAAAATATTGGGCTGTAATTAGCTAACAGGGGACCTAATAACTGACCAGTTCAAAGCTCATACCGCTCAAGATCGAGTGCAATCGGAATACAAGACCGCATGTAATACTCATCCCTTATGCAAGTCGTGCGGTGGGAATCTCAGTCGTGCGGCCGGTACGCGATGAACAGGAGGGTCGTGCGGTCCCGGACCGCACGACCTAGCTACAGTGCGGTCGTGCAGTCCGGGACCGCACGACCGGACACGTGTTGGCACCGACGAGTCACACTTAATGAATGGTCAAGATCGAGTGCAATCGGAATACAAGACCGCATGTAATACTCATCCCTTATGCAAGTCGTCTGGAATTAACGTGCGAAGGGGACTAGAATTGGAATTTTTTGTTGCAATAGTGCTAGATGTGTCCAAAACTCGCGTTCACCAATGGCGCACCTATAAATTAATGAATGGTACGGTAACACTTCACACTCTACACCAATATTTTCTGCCTGGTCTCTACACGGCCTAACGGTGTAAACGGTATGGGTAATTCTCGACCCATCCGGTTAGTATCAAATTCGAAAAGGGAATTCCGTGTTCGGTCGGATTCGGATCATTCAGTATCAGTTCTGGATAGTTAGTTTCAGATTCAGTAGCGAAATCGGGAGAGAAAATATACACCGAATAGCATCAGTAAACGGCTGATATTATCAGGTTGGATATCCAAAACCATATCTGTTCAGATGGCATGGTCATGCTGTTTTTGAGATCGTACCTGTTTGCTCAATTGTCGAACACTGGCGGGATAAAGATAGACAGGAACTTGTCACCTATCGCTCTAATGATGATCATGCCTCACCAAATTAGGTGATAGTCTAGTTTGTTTTCTACTAGAACTACGAATTATAACGTGAATTAGAATTTTCTCATATTAGCATTGGTGATTTGTGTGAGTCCATGCTGCGTGCATGGGAATCAAGCTTTACTAGAACTACCAATTATAACGTGAATTAAGGTTGAATTTTCTATCTGTCGTCATGTTTCAGAGAGCATCATGCCATCCGTTTGTTAGGATGGCTTGTGGAAATTTAGGCCAGTCAAGTCAACTCGTGGCTGGCGTTTTCATCTTCAATGACAATGTGACAAGGCTGTCGCTTTCTCCATTTCGTCTACAAACTGAGTCACTACGCCGTATTTGACTGGTTGACTCTAAAAATTATTTTTTATTTGATACAAAACTGAAATTAATGTAGCAGTAGAGTGAAGATTAGATTGCTTTTCAGAGGTATATGGTTGGGATGTCTATGATCTCATTATTTTCAGTTTATGACTTATGGTTTATCGTCTCATCTGAATAAATAAATAGGACAGTTTCTTCACTACCGTTTTGAAGCGGTTTATCGGTATTTAGTTCATTCGTATAAACACTCGTGTTATGGCCAAACATCATCAGTTATAGTCATAAACTATAAACCGCAATTGAAAAAACGTAACTATAAATAAAGGGTGCAAGCAGCTAGTTACCCGCAGCTATGGTCGTTCTCCAACCAAAGCACACAGGCTCTCAGGTACGTAGGCGTTGCATGGTTACATACTTAGATTTACTATTGACAAAACATATGTTTTTTAGGGGAGGAAGAAACATAATGTTTTACATACAGTTCAGATGAGATGCTCATGCTGTTTTTGAGGATCCTGCCTGTTTACTCAATTGTCGAACACTGGCGGGATAAAGGTATACAGGAACTTAAGGTATGTATATCTGTTGCCGTAAATATCCTACTAATCTTTGTGTTTTGTAAGTAGTGTTCATCTAGAGTGTTGACCTTTTCTTTTAAGGATAGATAGAGCGTTGGTTTCTAATCAAGAAAAACAGTTGTATGTGTATTAGCTAGCTCCTTGCAGGACGTCCATGGTGCTTGTTAGTTAATTCAAGTAACAGGACTCCTTGGGTTCGTCTTGTGTATCTCATCTGGAGTTAGCTTCGGACTCCTTAGAGGTTGATCTTGCGTATCTCGTTCGAAGTTGACTCTAGACCCCTCGGAATCGGTCTTGCGAACCTCGCCTGGAGTTGGGTCAAAACCCCTCTGGGGTCGGTCTTGTAAATCTCACCGAGGTTGGTTGGAGACTTGACTTAGGATAGACCCTTCAATAGATGTTGTTGCCCTGAGGTGGTCATAGACCTGAGGTAGTGTAGTATGATCAGTGGAAGGGGGGAAAAGTATATCTCCCCCGACACAATGATACAAAAAAAAACTTTTAGCAACCTTTTCCCACTTCCCCTCACACCCACGTGTAGTATGATCAGTGGAAGGGGGGAAAAGTATATCTCCAGTGCATAAAATACATATATATGTACCATAGTCACTTCTAATAGCGCTTTGGGATGGATCTTAAGAGGGAAAATTGGATACATGCTACTGTGTAGGACCAAAGATTACGACTAGAAGAGGATAAATACGAGTCTACAAAATTACAAGATTTTTTCAAAGTAGAACTACAGCTCCAAATTCTTCACTTCAATAATTATGAGAAGTTGTGATGTTCAAAGGCCAATCACCTATACGAAAATATCCCAATGAAACTAAGCAAAATCGGTAGTACCGCTACAATAAAGCCAACACATGAATAGTAAAATTAGCACGGTTTTAAAATAAAAAATTGATGAACTTTTACTCTGTTGGTCCAAATGATTTGAAACTTGGTATACACATCCGTTAAAATGTCAGGAATCTATTCTAATCAACGATCGAAATAATCATTACCATAGTTCTGAATTTTTCTATTTGAGTGAATGGAGCACCAAAACCGAGTAAAAATAGAAAATCTCAATCTGGTCTTGCTCGTGAATCCCAGATGATTTAGGTGACTTTGGATGGATTCTTACATATCATACCACGCTAAATCATAACACGAATTCAATCCAAAATACTTACAAGAGCAAAACATCAGAATTATATCTTTCTTGAGGAAAATCGAGGAAACTAAAGAGCTTCGAAATCATGTCTAGATGGATGATATCTTATCTCCAAGAGATATTTCTACCTCTCACACACCCTTGGCATGAGAAAAGATGAAGAAGAGAGAAATTCAAATGAGAAAACTAAGCAAATTAAAAGCACAAGAGGGGATCCATAACACAACCCACTTAGACAAACTTTGGATGTTCATTTCACTTGGAGAGGAATACTTTACAGTTAGGGGTGGCAATTTCCCCCGTGGGGGTGGGGCCCGCGTGGAATTCCCCTTCAGGGGAAGGGCGGTGGGCTATCTCCCCCCACAGGGCCCCACAGGGACTAAAAATAAAAAATTAATAATGGATCATAGTTAGTTAATATGTGAGATTGTATTCTTTTTTTTGTATATTTGGAATAAAACTTGAATCCATATGTTAGAATATATATTTTGAAAAATATGTCTAAATAATTATAAATTAATAAACAAAATCAAATTATTATTATTTTAAAATACTTTATCCTATTTTTTAATCTCCGCGGGGATCTCCGCAGGGACCAGGACGAGGGACCAGGTCACCCCCGGTAAGGCTAGCGGGGCCAGGGTGGGGATGTGCTGGTGGGGATTGGGGCGGGGGTGGGAGGGCCTCCCCCGAGAATCCCCAACCCCGTTACCACCCTTATTTACAATCAATCTCTTAGAATCCCCAACCCCGTGGCCTCAGTATTGCCGCTGGCCGCAATAATCATCAAATCACTTGTACATTAATGATAAAGCAATCGATCTAAGCACAAATGACATGCACTTAACTTTCAATTAGCAAAATATATGCATGAACACACCATAACTTACAAATGTATAGACTTCCCATGACTAACACTTGAATAGACTCCTGTCGTGACTAACACTATCAAAACTAACACTCAAAACCAACTCAACATAAGGGCCGGTCTGATCGTGGCACCCATGCCATTCATACCGCCCACTCCACACTAGTCAAATTGCTACACTCCGATTGTACCACAACTCCAAAGTCGGTACTATCACAGTAGGAGCCTATTTGTATTGTCTTTTACTGATGACTTTTGGCTGTGACTTTTAAAAGCAGTTGAAAATGAATAATAATGGTTGAAATAAGTGGCTTTTAGAAGGAGGGATCAACAGTGAAAAAGTGAGAGAAAGATGTGTGCATATGACGGGAGCGAGAGGAGTAGAGTGCGTGATTCACCTGTAAGCCGCTACTTTATCCTTGGAGCGAGATGGTAGCGAGAGGAGTGGAGAAGCCGCTACGAGAAACTGGGTGTTCATATTGATTTTTGGCTTTTCTAAGCAGAAGCTAATACGAACATGGCCTAGGTCTTAGCCTAAAAACTATAAAAAAAGACATCGTCTGAAAAATAGCTACTGGCAACCACAAACCAGTACTACTGCTACGGCTAGTCGTACCGCGATTACAACGCCAGTACTATCGTTTCAGTTGGTCATACCATGACTACCCTACTGATATGACTGCAGTTTCAGATATTAGCAACTCAAAATGTAAATTTTCAAAATCAAACTCAGACAATAAAAATAAAACATAAGTAGTATCAAATACTCACTACTCTCGTAGGCTAACGCCACATACTCTTACACACTGCTCGTATTCACTGTACGATTTGCCATCGCTCGTGCCGCAATTTATTATTTGCCATCGGGTTCATCTAATTCCCTAGCATTTGCGACTTTCACATTATTTTAATCTTTTTGTCAAGAGGGTCATTTCGCCTATCTCTTCATCTTCTCTCTGTGGCTGTGCATGAGTGCATCCACCTCGCCGATGTTGAGCTCTCGGCCTTTGCCTCCTCCTACCCGACCACTCCTGCTTGTGGCACGGGTCGCTGTGCCCGCTGCAGGCCCGACGGAGCAGCACGTTCTGGAGGCGACGACCGACGGGCGAAGGAACAGGAGACCAGCCTGGCGTGCGCGAGGCATCGTGCTGCATCGCCGGAGCGGGCTGAGCAGGAGGCTGCGTGCGGCCTCGGCGTGCTTTTACACACGATAGCGTTGTCCTCGTGCGCCGTCGGCGCCATGCCCACTGCCGCCACGTCGCAGCACATCGGCACCTCCTCCACCCCAAAACCCATCGCCAGCTGCGGCTGCAGAGATGGCGGCACGCCCGCGCTGGACACAACAGGCGCGAGAGGAGATAAGGAAGTCGGAGGCGAGGTCCTCCACAGCTTCGTCGCCTCCGCGCCTTTGCTCTTCAGCATGGCGCGACGTCCATGGCCATCTTGATCGGCGGCGGCCATAGCCGGAGGCAAGGGGCAGGAAGAGCCTTCGTAGGAAGAAGGAGAGGGGCAAAAGCATCATTTCAAATGTAGAGTCAACCAAAAAGATTAAAATAATGCGAAAGTGGCAAATGTTAGAGAATTAGACGAACCGGTGGCAAATAATCAGTTACGGTGGGAGCGGTAGCAAATCGTAGAGTATAATCTGAGTAGTGGCATATATCCAATTTTCCCATCTCCCATCTAAAGAAGGTAGTTATAAAAAAGTTTCAAATTACAGGTCAGTTATTGCTAGGAAAGTTTCTGTGTCATAACACAACCTGGCAACTGTGTGTGTAACAATGTTCAGAATTCATCATATGTATCACATATGATACGTCCATATTTGTTTGTGGTGTTCTAGCATTTGGTTCAGTAGTTTCAGTAGCAGGTCCATGAATCAACAGTATACTAGATAACATAACTAATTGATTCCCACGTAATTGCAGGACTCTGAAGAAAATTCACATATCTGAAATCTAGCCATATTAGTAAAAACTGCTGTTATAATAGTCAACCTGCAGTATCTGGAATGAACTGAAAGCTCAGTCCTGAGGAAAGAAAAAGTTTAGTAACACATGAGTAGTGCTTTTATGCTTCTCTTTCTACTAAGAATAGCACTAATCTAAAATCTTCTTAGGTACATCACATGACAAATGAATGTGTGCTAACATTAATTATTGGCTATCTAAAATTTTCCTTATTTCTATGTTTGCATATGATCAAGATCTAACTTCAACAAAGATAGCGCCACCCATGAAGGCTACTACAATCGTGCAGTTTGTCTTGGTGCTAATGGCTTGCAGTGCACATGTCTTCATCTTTGGCTTGTCATATGGAAACGAGACGGATCGACTGTCACTACTTGAATTCAAGAAAGCAATCAGTCTCGATCCACAAGAAGCTTTGATGTCTTGGAATGACAGCACCCACTTCTGCAATTGGGAAGGTGTCTTCTGTAGGGTGAAGACTCCACGTCGTGTCACTTCTCTTGACCTTACAAATCGAGATTTAGTAGGGCAAATATCTCCTTCACTCGGAAACCTAACATTTCTAAAACATCTATTCCTACCAACAAATAGATTCACTGGACAAATCCCTCCATCCCTTGGTCAATTGCATCACCTCCAAACCCTCTACTTGAGTAATAACACGCTAGAAGGGAGAATACCCAGTCTTGCAAATTGTTCCAAACTCATTGTGCTATGGCTGAATGGCAATAAACTTGGTGGGCAACTTCCTGTAGATTTGCCTCATCGCCTTCAAGATATCGATCTTTCAGATAATAATCTTGCTGGAACCATCCCTGCTTCCCTTGCCAATATCACAATGCTAAGTAAGCTCACCTTTGCTGATAATAATATCGGGGGCAACATCCCAGATGAGTTCAAAAAGTTATCCAACCTGCAAATCTTGTTTGTGGGTGCAAATAAGTTGGTAGGCAGGTTTCCACAAGCCATCTTAAATCTTTCTACTCTTATTAGCCTTATCATTACTGATAATAATCTAAGAGGAGAGGTACCATCCAATCTCGGTAACTCCCTACCCAATCTCCAACTACTCGCATTAGGCGCCAACTTCTTTCATGGGCATATCCCCTATTCATTGGTAAATGCTTCCAAGCTACACCGTCTCGATATATCAAGAAATAATTTTAGTGGGGTTGTGCCTAGCTCCATCGGCAAACTTACCAAACTGTCTTGGTTAAATCTTGAAGGGAACAAACTCCTAGCACGTAATAAGCAAGACTGGGAGTTTATGAACAACTTAGCCAATTGCACTGAGCTACATGCTTTCTCGATGTTAGGGAATCTTCTAGAAGGTCAGGTACCAGATTCATTAGGTAACCTTTCAGTTCAGCTTCAATATCTATTTTTGGGAGTAAATCAACTATCGGGGGGGTTTCCCTCTGGCATATCACACCTTTCAAACCTAATTAGGTTAGATTTGGGTGGCAATCAATTTACAGGTGTAGTTCCAGAATGGATCGGAGCACTAAAAAATTTACAAAAAATAACCTTAGACAACAACATCTTTACAGGGTTTATCCCAACATCCCTTTCAAATTTGTCACGACTAGGATATCTCAATCTAGAAGTAAACCAATTTGATGGGCATTTACCCACGAGCTTGGGAAACCTTCAGGTCCTTGAAATAGTGGGAATTTCCAATAATAATCTCCATGGTGTTGTACCAAAGGAGATATTCCGAATCCCCACAATACTACTAATTGATTTATCTTTCAACAACCTAGATGGACCACTTCCAACTGATATTGGCAGCGCCAAGCAACTCACATATTTACGGCTTTCATCCAATAAACTATCTGGAGATATTCCTGACACTTTGGGTAATTGTGAAAGTTTGGAACGCATCTGGTTTGATTTGAATATTTTCAGCGGAACCATCCCCATTTCATTAGGCAACATACGCAGCCTAAACATTCTCAACTTGTCTTACAATAACTTAACTGGGTCAATACCAGCCTCTCTTGGTAACCTACAACTTCTTGAGCAACTAGATTTGTCATTCAACCATATTGATGGTGAGGTCCCAACAAAAGGAATATTCAAGAATGCAACTGCCATACAAATTGATGGCAATCAGGCGCTTTGTGATGGGGTACCGGAGTTACACCTGCTTGCATGTTCTGTCAAGCCGCTGAATTCAACTAAGCACAAGCAATCCATTGTAGAGAAAGTTGTGATCCCATTAGCTAGCATGGTGTCACTTGCTATAGTCATATCTGTCTTATTACTCTGGAGGGGAAAACAGAAGAGAAAATCTATATCATTGCCCTCATTTGGTAGCAAATTTCCCAAAGTTTCTTACAATGATCTTGCCAGAGCAACAAATGGATTTTCAACATCCAATTTAATCGGCAGAGGAAGATACAGTTTTGTATATCAAGGACCATTGTTCCAAGACAGAAATGTGGTTGCCATCAAAGTCTTTAGCTTGGAGACAAGGGGAGCACAAAAGAGCTTCATTGCAGAATGTAATGCTTTGAGAAATGTGCGGCATCGCAATTTGGTTCCTATCCTTACCGCGTGCTCAACTATTGATGCTAAGGGAAATGATTTCAAAGCCTTACTGTATGAGTTCATGCCACGAGGTGACTTGCATGCATTACTATACTCTGCTCGAGATGATGAGAACACTTCAACTT
Organism: Dendrocalamus latiflorus; assembly: GCA_017311315.1. Classification (NCBI taxonomy): domain Eukaryota; kingdom Viridiplantae; phylum Streptophyta; class Magnoliopsida; order Poales; family Poaceae; genus Dendrocalamus; species Dendrocalamus latiflorus. The sequence continues at coordinate 26,384,467 of CM029616.1, forward strand.
CAAACCACATTACACTGGCTCAAAGGTTAAGCATTGTGGTGGATGTAGCAGGAGCATTGGAGTACCTCCATCATAACCCCCAAGGAACTATTGTTCATTGTGATCTAAAGCCTAGCAACATTCTTTTGGATGACAATATGATAGCTCATGTTGGAGACTTTGGCCTTGCTAGGTTCAAAGTTGATTCAACAACATCATCTCGTGGTGATTCAACTTCTTCACTTGCAATAAAGGGAACCGTTGGATATGTTGCCCCAGGTAACATTTAATGCCCATTTTTCATTTTGTTCTATGTCTCCATATAACTTGATCACAAATTTCTTATTATCCTTATTGTTCTCTGTCTCCGTATAACTTGACCATATATTACTTATTTTCAATTATTGAGCTAACATGTGACTAATTATTCTTTTATGAGGTCTACTATAGAGTGCGCTGTTGGTAACCAAGTCTCAATTGCCTCAGATGTTTATAGCTTTGGAGTTGTTCTCCTCGAAATATTCATCCGAAGGAGGCCAACAGACGACATGTTTGAGGACGGATTGAGCATTGCAAAGTTCACAGAGATGAACTTTCCTGACAAGATATTGCAGATCGCCGATCCCCAGCTGCAACAAGAGTTGGCCTTATGCCATGAAACACCAATAGCCATGAAGGAGAAAGGTGTACAATGTCTGCTTTCTGTGCTCAGCGTTGGCCTTTGTTGTACCAAGACATCCCCAAGTGAACGCATCAGCATGCAGGAGGTGGCTGCAAAGCTACATGGAATCAGGGATGCATATCTTAGAGGAAGAAACTGAAGAAGTAGTTCTGTTGCTTAAGTAGTTTTGGTTGTCTGAGCAATTTACAGCAAACTTGTCATTTTACCACAAAAGCATTAATCATGTGTGTGTCTTTCGGTTCCTACTTAGATGCCACTCATTTGGCTAAAAAAAGTGTTTTATGGCTGAAATTTCACTGTAGTTGGCTGAAATTGCACTGTAGCTGATGGTGGCTTATTTGGTGTAATTAAATTTTAAAAAAATTAAAAATGGAAAAATAGGTTGGCCCATCATAGACAATACAAATGAATACGGGAAAAAAGAATCGGCAAAAAAGCTCCAAAAAAGCCAAAAAGGTTAGAAAAAGACGAAATTTAAGGATAGTGAAAAATAAGTCAGAAGCTGAAGCCGAAATAAGTGGGGTGTTAAAGTGAGATCATTGTACTTTTGAATAAATAAGTTTAAATGACCATAACTTTTGTACTCGTCAAAGAAATGTATTGTTTCTTGCTATAATGGCTACCAAGACAAATGGTTTTGCAAAGACATCAGTCTGTCTCATATTTTGCATCTTGTATCTTGTTTATGTTGTGTTAATTGGCTTCAAGATAAGTTGCATTCATTTTGTCATACCATGACCTTCTCTTATGATTTGATAGCTAAAATCTAAAACTACTGATAGGACATTAATAATCTAGAAGCTAAAACTATACTCAACTCGAGATGATGAGAACACTCCAACTTTGAACCATATTGCACTGCCTCAAAAGGTTAATCATCATGGTGGATGTAGCAGATGCATTGGAGTACCTACACCATAACAACCAACGAACTATTGTTCATTCCGAGCTGAAGGCTAGCAACATTCTTTTGGATGACAATATTGAAGGCTCACAGAAATAAAGCACTTGGCTGATTTATTGCTATACATATTAGGCACTTTGGTAATTTCCTTCAATTTTTGATTTAAAAGAAAAACGGAAAACCTGCTGGGTCCCACTTGTAAGAAGAGGGTGGGGGGGGGGGGGGGGGGGGGAGAGAAGGCCTTTGGCCTTGTTTCTTTGCGTAGGGGGGATCGATTCGTTCCCCATTACTCGCCCTACTCAATTTTGACCGAGTGAAGCGGCGGCGGGTGAGTTGTTCCGGCTCCTCCTGATCTCCTCACCTCGTAGGCGGATGAAGCGCTCATTAGTTCCAAAATAAGTTCAATTCGTTTTATTATACCATGACCTTCTCTTATGATTTTATAGCTAAAATCTAAAACTATTGATAGGAGATCAAGAATCTAGAATCTCACAGTAATGCTCCTAATATATTGTTAGGAGGTAATTTCATACTTTTCTTAATAGTAATTTACGTAATTTTTAAAGTATGATAAATAGTGGTAGATAATAATAAAACAAAGAACTCAAAGAGTAGATTATGTGTTGTGTGCAACAGGCTGTTGAGTTTTGAGTGGGCAACCAAGCCCAGTAGCAGCACGCAAGGCCAGGCTGAGCACGGAAGGGTAGTCCAGAAGCCCATGTAATATAGATATGGTTTTTTGGTTTTTGTTTTTATGAATGGCTTCTTTTAATTGGTACTATTTATTAAGTCCATCAGCTATTGTAAAAACTTGTCACTCGTAGTCTAAAAAACTGTATCATGTATGATGCGTTCCTTTATTCCCCCCCCCCCCCCCCCCCCTACGCGGCATATTGTTTCGGCTCCAAAAAGTCTAGGCCAACTAGAACCTCTTCTGCTCGTGTCAACCCAGCGTTCATCGGGTTTTTTGCGAGCCAGCATCTACGCTCGTAATCATCATCACTAAAGTAATGGGGAAGTTTTCTTAAACCTATCCAAATAGTGCAGATGATATGAATACGCTAATATCGTGCCCTTCTCAGTTAAATATATTATTTAACTGAAAGAAATTATTAAGCCATATTAAATATTATCAGGTAAACTCTAATTTAATTGGGTCTTTAATTATTATACTTAGAGATATAGAGCTACTACTATGTTATATAATTATATGTAGACCTATATTCGATTTGTACAAGCCTAAAGTAAAGATACGCTTAGATGAGCTAAAAAAGATTAATCCATAGGTAAATTTGCTCTTAGTTGAATTTGGTTTTAATTTAAATGAGAACTGGATACTACTTCATACAAATATTTTGTGCATTCTCAGGTTTGAACGTTGTAAAGCTTTTGGAGTTGAAGCAATGGAGGAGAAGCTCATCGGGGCCAAACAAGGGAAGACAAGTCCAAGTTTTCATGACCAAGTCGGATTGACCGCAAATCCAACCGAACTCACAAATCTACTCAGAACATTTGGACCAGTCTAATCAGCATCAAAAACAACTTCCGGACCAAGCCAAACGGCTTCGGATACATTCAACTCCGTTCAATCGTCCTTGGACCGCCAGATCGCTTTGGAGACATTTGGACCAGTTCGGACGTTCATACCAGTTCGAACGTTCGTACCATTCGATCGTCCACGGACCACCCGATCACTTCGATGATGTTCGGACCAATTGAATGTTCACACTGTTCGATCGTCCGCAAGCCGCCTGATCGCTTCGATGAAGTTTGGACATCCGAACGCTCGCACCAATCGATCGTTCTTGGACCACCCAATCGATTTGGTGACGTTCGAATCAACCCGAACATTCGCACCGTTTGATTGGCCCTGGAGATGCTCAGATCCGTTCGATCGACTTCGGTCATGTTTGGACCAGTCCGATCGGACCTTTGACTGAGTTCAAAGTAGTCCGAAGGTATACCTTGCGAATAAAAGGTAATAACTTTCGCATATAGAGTCCGATTGAGATGTTCTTAGACTCGTTGAAAAGCTTATTTCAAGAACTATGTAATAGAAGGGGCTCCATATTTAGAAACATCACATATTTTTATTTTATTTTATTTTATTTTCCTTTTTGTGTGAGTTCGAGTCCAAAACTAAATAGGGTTGAGTTGGACATGTTTGGGGGTCTTGCAGGACTATAGAAGTTTTGTATATGTAGCCTTTGAGACCATGATTGAATCTATTATTTTCTAGAGAGAGCTATACACTTGTTCTTCCTAGAGTTTGACATATGATTGCAATATAGAGGGGAATTGAACGTTCTCAACCCCATTGTTTTTGTGCTTTCTTGTGATTTGTAGGAGCGATGACACGTCTACTTGTGTGGTCGGGTAAATGGGATCACGAGCATTTGGTTGAATGAATTCTTTTATCGTAGGTTGATGTTCTAACAGTGATTGGTGCCAATGTTTCGTCTAGTTGCACAGATCCAAGTTATCATCATCAATCCTACGTCGTGAAGATCGGGCATCCTGTATCATCTTGGTATCAAAGCCCTTGGTTGATATGGTAGGATTATTTATCCTAACTTTTGAATCAATTTCTTGCTGTTCCTATTACCTAGAGTCCATAAACTGAAAATTGTAACAAAAAAATCAAAACCTTAGTTTTCGCATCTATTTTTTTTTCATGAGTTTTGTTAAGTTTTCGTCTATTAGAATCTTGTTTAGGTGCTAATCATCGTGTCCTTTTCTGTAGCTTAATCATTGTGTCCATATAAACCCTAGAAAAATTTTGCTAGTTGAATCACTCAGTTAGCACTCATAAAAAAAAGCAAACTCTTTGCTATCCAGTCGAAACAATTCAATTGGGAACACATCTGTCGTCATTGCTTTTGCTTTGAGTTCGGCCAATTCCCCAACACTAGCTGAGTACTTGATAAGTTGAGAGCTTCATTTATATTATGTCTTTTCATCTTTGAGACTAATTTTTGATATTGCATTAAGGGCTACTCTTAGTAATAATTACACTTGCTAAAATTTTTGGATTTTGCACAAAGAAAATATAAAACCTTAGTATCGGCCACAAGTCAAAAAAAGGAAAGAGAAGAAGGCAGCCGACATAATGAAAGAGCTTCGGCAAGAAAAAAAGTAAGAAAAGAAAAGTGAGCTTTAGCTGAATTGGAGTTAGCTAATTCTTGTTCATAATTTTTAGATTGTGTATTTTTATCTCTTAAGCAATCTTGTGCCCTTACGTTTCATATTATTGCAATTGGCTAGCGCCTCTCTGAGTACTTGGTGCAAAACGAGCTATGTAATTCTTAATTTTCATATTGTTTCTATTTAACTCATTCCTTTGTTTGCATTAAGTCACATTGATCTTTACGTGTGCGCTTAAGCCTATTGGATCAGCACTTAGGCAGAGTATTTTAGCTTGGATAATTACTTAACTTTACAATATCTAGAATTTCAGCTCCACAAATAAGCCAATATTTAATAATGCTTATACAATTGAATTTGCTTAATCTATCACTTTTGATTGTAGTGCTACACCGTTGCTATATGAGGAGATTTTGGTTGATGGTAATTATGTCATTGTTGGCCCATGATCCATAGAGGAAGATGAGATGCTTCAAAACCCATGTGAGAATAAAAGCTACATAATCAAATTGAGTGAAAGTGATAAAAATAGTGAGTTGTCCACTTGAGTACGTACTTGTTGATCAACGGTGGTGGAGAGAGCAAATGATTGATTGATCTCTACAAGCAAGCGAAAAACATTTTGTTGCCCAAACATCTCTCTCCTCGTAGGAATCATGCATGCCCTCGTGCAAATACAGTCACGTATATACGTCCCTGTAGCCCATGGCCAGATCAGACTTGAGTCATAAAACAGAATGAAGAAATGAGCAAAATTTTACTGTCCTGTGTATTTGCAAACAGTTTTGCTATTGTACAGGCGACTGAATTTTTTTTATATTTCAGTCACCTGAAATTGCACTCTTAATGAACTAAAATTGTAGCTCCTCTCCAAAAAAACAGCTGCAACTTTAGGTGATTCAGAGTGCAACTTTAGGTAACCTGAAATTGCACTCTCAATCAACTAAAATTGTAGCCCCCTCTAAAAAAACATGTGCAATTTTATGTGATTCAAAGTGCAACTTTAGGTGATTGAAAGATAAAAAAAATTTCAGTCGCCAGTGCAATAGTCTATTCCATTTGCAAATCAATAAATCATCGCATCAGATGCCTACGTCTCTGCAACCCCTGTTTCAGAGTGAAGCTTAGGTGCAAGTGCAACGGCAGGTTGCCTTCCTTGCCGGATAAGTGCAGTACACGGCAGAGCAGACAAGCGCCACGTGGATATGCCAAGTCACGGGACGATGCTTAGCTGCATGCATTACCGTGCGTGCGTGCACTTTGCATTTGGGTTTTTCGTCAAGAACAACTGGTTAATTTCTACAAGCAACGAGTGGCATTTCGTCGCCCAACATCCCTCTCGTAGGCCGTCCGTCCTGTTCTTTTTTATTTTCAGCTTCTATTTTAGGTTTTTAGTTTCTCTAGAAGATCAAACAAGTTAAGCATTAAAACAAAGCAGCCACTTGAAACGGATTTTTTAAATGATATTCTGAGTCTAAAATCATATATATCATTCACATCAGCATCTCGCCGCCATATCAAAAATACAAACAAAAACTATCAAACACAGGAAAAAAAAAACCCATCATGTCATCACGCCATTGCAGGTTTGCATGTGACCTGGATACACAACCTATAAGATGTCCATGGACTGACCTGATCACTTGACAGCAAACCAGAAGAAATTAATGGGGCTCAAAGAGTCGATATCATTTCCTGCCCTGTGCATCCTCTGCTTTCTTCCATATCAGCCGTTGATCTCCGGTTCGACGGTCGGAGATGGTGCGACGGCACACCGTACCCTGGTACGTGTGACTCGTACTACACGATGTCGCTTCAAGCGGCCATGGACCTGGCCGTGATCGCCCTAGCCGAGACCCAGACGCTCCCGTCGGAGGTCGGACTGCCTGCAGCTCATGGCGTCCGCCGTGCGACACCTGAACCGGACGGCCGTGGCAGCCCGGAACGCCGACGCTGTAGCCTCGGACATGCTCGCCTGGCTCAGCGCGGCGCGCACCAGCCTCGACACGTGCTCGACCGGCTTCGCCGAGCTCAGCGTCTCGCCTGGGCCGGCCTTCCCCGGCATGCTGTCCAACGTGTCAAGGCTCGTCACCAACGCGCTCGCGGTGACCGCGCTCCGGCACGAAACGGCGAGTGACGTGGCACCTCGGGACTCGCCCCGACGAGACGACGGCGACGGCCGTAATAAGTTCTTGCGAGGAATGCCAACGCCGGGCGACGCCGACGTGGTGGTGGCGAAGGATGGGACGGGCCATTTCTGTACCGTCGGCGAGGCTCTCAAGGAGGCGGCGAGCCGGCAGAGCAATGGTGGCAGGAGGATTGTGGTGTATGTCAAGGCCGGAGTGTACAACGAGTACATCGAAGTGTGGACGAGCAACTTGGTGCTCCTCGGCGATGGCATCGGCCGGACGGTGATCACCGGAAACCGGAGTGTCCGGCAGGGATACACCACCTTCAGCTCGGCCACTTTTGGTATGTCGAGTTAATTAATTAATTGAAGGGATTAATGTTCTTTTTCATGTTCTTGTGAGCTGAGATTTACGCGTTTGAATGGGCAAGCCGTGAACGCCGACGGCTTCGTGGCATATGGTGTCACGTTCCGTAACACGGCAGGCTCTGGCGCCCAGCAAGCGGTGGCGCTGCGCGCCAGCGCCGACCGGCTCGCCTTCTACCGGTGCAGCATCGAGGGCCACCAGGACACGCTCTACGCGCACACGCTCCGGCAGTTCTACCGGGAGTGCGTCGTGGCCGGCACCGTCGACTTCGTCTTCGGCAACGCGGCCGCCGTGCTCCAGCAGTGCAGCCTCCGCGTGCGCCGCCCGCTCCCTGGCCAGCCGGCCGTGGTCACCGCGCAGGGCCGCACCGACCGGTACGAGCGCACGGGGTTCGCCATCCACGGCGGGCGGGTGGCAGCGGGTGGGGCACTTGCGTCGTTCAGGGAGGCTACCATGTGATCACCGATCCCGGTGAGGCGTAGGAGTTCACGGCCGGTGGTTTGGTGGACGCTAGCTCCTGGTTGGGCTCTACTGGTGTTCCTTTCACTCCTGGACTTTGATGCCGATCACATTGGCAAAGCCGTAATGCACGAGATAGATTAGCCTCGTCTATGGAGTTCTCATGGGTTTTTTGGAAGATCCATTCTTGACCGGAATTCATATAGATGAGTTAAACATTTTAGTTTAAAATTTCGATCCATCTATATAAATCCCGATCAAGAATGAGACTTCCAAACAAGATCTACAAGATTTCAGTCCCAAATCTCGATAGAATATGAGTTACATATCCCAACAGTACACATGGATAACCTATAGGAAAAGGGGAATGCAAATATCCTAATAGGATGTCCTATCCCGCCATCTACCGTCCAATTTGCATCGAGATCGGTGTGCATCCATACGGTTGCTTTGTATTCACATGCATTCTCTAAAGTTTCCTGACTTTCGTCTCACATATATTCCTCCCTTTATGGGAAAAAGCTTCGAAGCACTCGTGACAAGCTGCACCGTTGGAGCCACAGTACCATTGGGGCAGCAAGGAAGAAGATGAGTAAACACCAGTGTGGCACACTTGTCCCATGTGAAGGCCGCAGATTTGCTGCTTTTAGAATTGGTGCAGTTGCTAACCAATTCTAATACTTGGAATTATCCTCGAAGCAATACCTTTAATTTAATGGCAGCATCTCAGATTGTGTATTGTTTTTTGTTTGAAGAAATCGATTTACTCCTCTCTTTTCACGAAAGTTCAAATTGAACAAGTCGATTAAAAATTAAAAAATAGTACCTTCGTGCTCGCGCTTTATCTTCTATCCTTTCTAGCGTAGGGATGTAAACGAATCGGACAATTTTCGAATACAAAATGTTTCAGCTCAGATTTTTCTCGGGTAGTCTTGGATCGGAAACAAATACGGATTATTATTTTCGAAAATGAATATGAATATGGTAGCGCACTATCCGCCCAATACGAATACATAACTGGACTATCGGAGGATGATGGAGTCCGGATATCTGAGGCCACCGCGCGCACAGTCAGCATGGTGGTCGGACCGAGGGTCGGCGCCAGCGGTCGGGGAGCCTGGCGAGTAGTAGAGGGAGGTGGCCCGGGAAGCAACAGTGGCCAGAGCCCAAGGGTGATGGCCGGGGTTGAGCCTGGAGTGGCCGACGGCGGGGAAATCAGGAGGCGACCTAGGGGAGGCGCGCAGGCGACTGAGAAGCCGGGCGAGTAGCAGAGGGAGGTGCCGTTGGGAGGTAGCAGCGGTCGAAGCCCAAGGGCGACGGCCGAGGTTAGGTCCGGAGTGGTCGGCAGCAGGGAAATAGGGAGACGATCGAGGCGAGGCGCGCAAGCGACTGGGGAGCTAGGCGAGTAGCAGAGGGAGATGGCGTCGGGAGGTAGCAATGGCGGGAGCCAAGGGTGACCGTCGGGTTCAGGCCGAAGTGGCCGGCGGTAGGGAAATTAACAGGCGCTTGAGGGGAGGCGCGCAGGAGACCAGGGACGAGCTGGCTGGGCTGGACCGCTAGAGGGGCAGCAGCCTGGGGGATGAGATGAAGGGCTGGTGCAGGGAGGAGCCAGAAATAGGGAGAGGCAAGACGGAGGAGGAAGAAAAGGATAAGGGAGAGCTCCGATAGAGAAAAGCTAGGAGAAGTGGAGAAAGAGAGAGAGAGAGGGGTAAGGTAGAAGTGGGGAAAATAGGAAGAGGCAGTAGTGTATTGCCGTTTAAATCATTCTGTTTTGTAATTAAATACGTAAATAACCTTATTAGTCGTATTAAGTAAAATTTTTGCTTTTTAGCCCAAAATTTAAAAGTTTTTTACATATGGACCCCTGGAGAAAAGATTTGCAAAAATGGACCCCTACCACGGCGCCAATGCACATGGCGCCCATGGTACACGTGACGGCGCCATATTCGTCGGCGCCGTAAGTGGACACGTAGGATCCACGGTGGCATAGCACGGCGCCAACTAACATGGCGCCGTCACGTGTACCCACGGCGCTAACGGTCGTGGCGCCGTTTCTTTGGACTTAAGCCCCTGCGCAGCCCCCGGCCCCCCACCACCCCTCAGTGCTCTGCTCGAACAGACCAAGCAGAGAACATCCGCCGCCGCCGCCCCTCTCTCCCCTCCCCAAATCCATCCCAATCCATCGAATTTTTTCGCGATTTTGCTTCCAAACCGAGCAAGCAAGGTGAGCTCCCTCTCCTCCTTTGATTTGTTGCAGTAGATATGGATTAGTTGAGGTACATTTCGTAGGGCAAAATTTGAAACCCTAGATGAGATTAGTTGGATTTGGCTTGGTTTTAGGTTCGATTCGCAATAGATATGCGTAATGTATTAGCAATAATGTGTATAGATCTATTTCTAGGGTTTGATTATTGTACGTAATGACTGAGATATGTTTGTTTGTTGTGCTATAGATGGATAAGGTTGTGACTTTACACCATGGTGGTACTGTGAAGAGAAATGACAATGGGGGTGTTGATTTGGAGGGCATGGAAGAGACCACATTGCTATTTAGTTCACGTCCATCGTATGGTGAGGTCATTTATCGCTTGAAAGAGAGGTTGGGATGGACAGATGAGCATGGTGATGTCGTTATGGAAGGATTGATTGATGTTGGGTCGTCAAAGGGGCCGCGTATAAAGAGATTGGTTTCGATTGGCAGCGACGGTGAATGGGATAACTATGTGGCCATTGTTTTGCACTCAGAGGTCAGAGGGAGGTAAAGCTGTTTGATGAGAAGTTAGAGGAGTTGAAAACGAAAACCAATGCCGAGGGTCGTGATTGGATAAGGGGTTTAATGAGAGATGTGCACAAATGGTCAAGGGCTCATGACCCATTGGGAAGGAGGTATGGGTTTATGACTAGCAACATGGCAGAATGCTTCAACGGGCTGCTTAAGGGGGCACGCGGATTGCCAGTTACCGCAATTGCGGCGTTCACTTTCTACAAGTGTGTTGCATGGTTTGTCAACCGGCACCGGGAAGCCTCAGACATGTTAAGGGCACATGCACGTTGGCCACCTCGTCCTCACGGCTTCATTACCAAAGCGAATATGCAAGCCAATGAACAGGAGTACCACTGTTTTGACCATGTGACGGGCACGTATGAGGTTGTTGAGGGTGGAGGGACAACCGAGAATGGAGAGCTCCGAGAGGCCCGAAAGCATAAGGTCGTGATTACATCCTTCACATGCACATGCGGTGTTCCCGACAAGTTCCATTTTCCATGCTCCCACATGGTGACCGCATGTAGGGCCCGGAATGTCGATGTTGAGACCAAAATCCCGAGACTATTCAGCGTGGATGCGTTGGTGAGGACATGGGCCCCACGGTTCGAGCCATATCGTGATGAAAGCGAGTGGCCACTTTACTCGGGTCCAAGGTACATAACGGACGCGGGGTTACGTTGGCACAAGAGGGGCAGCAGGAAGCGGTCAAGGTACAAGATGGATATGGATCGGATACCTGGTCGCACCAAGAGGGGTAGGGCAAATCCCTTCGTTGAGGACCCACAGGAGACACATTGCGGTATGTGTGGTCTAATGGGTCACAATTCACGGACGTGTCGACGTCGTTCCACTCAGGTTAGCAGCGTTAGGTCTAGAGAGCATAATTTTTACATATTTTGTTATTTTTATCACTAACGTAATTTTGATTGCACAGGATGGCGAGGTACCGGCTGGTGGACGAGTTCTACGACAGAGAGCCCCGCGGCAAGCTCACGATGATTCCCATACTGCGTCCTCCAACCCATGATGATGAGAGTTGTGTGTATGTGTATGTGTATTTTATATGTGTGCATGACGATGTATGTGTGTATATATGTATGTGTATGTGTGTATGTATGATTTGAGACTTTATTGAGAGTTATTGAGAGTTATGATTTGATGTATGTATGTATGTATGTATATATGTATGTTTCATATGTGAATGTATGTATATGTGTGCATGTGTTTATATGCAGAAACAGACAGCTCTTTGCTGTTTTCTGTAGGTTTCCGTATTACGGCGCCAAAGACTCTGGCGCCATGATACTTAAGAACGGCGCCTATACCTTTGGCGCCACATTCTGGCGCCAAACTTTTGTGCGCCGAACTCCAATATTTCGGCGCCATAGTGATTGGCGCCGTGACACTTTTATACGGCGCCAGGTTGTTTGGCGCCGTTAGTACTGCACTTGCTTTATATGCAAGCTCGGCCTAGTTGTTTCGTTCCATCCGCACATAATTGACATTCACCAAATGAATAAGCACAGCCCAAAATAACATACTGAGTGCATACATCCACATACATACATAGTCCACATACATAGTTTATAAATTTTCAGAAAATACATACGTCCGCATACATCAAACATTAAAATAACCTACTGAGTGCATCGAGGCCACTTCCCCTTCCTCTGAGCATCAGGGTACTGCTCAAGGGCTGCCTTGGCACGCCGCGCTCTCTCTAGCTTCTTCTGCCTTTCTCCCTTGCGCTTTGCCGCAGCCCTCCTACGCTCCTCCTCACGGTGTTCCCTCGCGGCCTCCTCCTGTTTCTTCTCCCTTTCCCACCTCTCCTTTCGTTCTTCATCCCACTTCTTATTGGCGTCAAGATATTGTTTGTCATCCTCAGCGATCGCAGTGTCGATCCACTGCTCAAAATCACAAAGCGGTGGAGGCTCCTGCAAATGTACGCATTCGTTAAACCAACAGAATTAATACGAATTCGATGAATCGACAATATAACATACTATCTTGCCGAGGACAACGGCGCCACGTGGCGGATCAAACGCCCAGTTGGCGCACATCCAGTACCTCTGCCTATATGTATCCGGATCATCCACCGTTCCACTTTGCAAGGATCGCCGCAATAACACATCGGCACGGGAACACCGGATGGAGGTGGCAAACGAGTGAAGCCCATGACAACCTAAAATGCGAAATGAATAAGATTTATAATTTTTCTCGTTTCTAACCCTAGGTTAGCTAGTTACCCAAATCAAACCCTAATCCAACTAATTTCAATCTAGAAACGGATCTATACACATTATTACTAATACATTACGCATATCTATTGCGAATCAAACCTAAAACCGAACCAAATCCAACTAATCTCATCTAGGGTTTCAAATTTTGCCCTACGAAATGTACCTCAACTAATCCATATCTACTGCAACAAATCAAAGGAGGAGAGGGAGCTCACCTTGCTTGCTCGGTTTGGAAGCAAAATCGCGAAAAAATTCGATGGATTGGAATGGATTTGGGGAGGGGAGAGAGGGGCGGCGGCGGCGGCTGTTCTCTGCTCGGTCTGTTCGAGCAGAGCACTGAGGGGTGGTGGGGGGCCGGGGGCTGCGCAGGGGCTTAAGTCCAAGGAAACGGCGCCACGACCGTTAGCGCCGTGGGTACACGTGACGGCGCCATGTTAGTTGGCGCCGTGCTATGCCACCGTGGATCCTACGTGTCCACTTACGGCGCCGACGAATATGGCGCCGTCACGTGTACCATGGGCGCCATGTGCATTGGCGCCGTGCTAGGGGTCCATTTTTGCAAATCTTTTCTCCAGGGGTCCATATGTAAAAAACTTTTAAATTTTGGGCTAAAAAGCAAAAATTTTACTCGTATTAAGGGGTTTTGGATGTATAGTTTAAGGGGTTTTTTATGTTCCGATAAATATTCGTGATCGTATTTATTTCGATTCATATTCGCTCCATATCTATATTCGATATTATTCGTATCTAAGGTATCCGTATTCGCATTCGAGAAAAAATAAAAATAAATATAATAGAGATATTATTCTTGTATTACATCCGTTTGTACCCTACTCTAGCGTGTTCCAATTTAATTTATTGACTGAACCCGGTTGGGGATGCCACATAAGTGATCACGTGGCAAAAACACTTTAAAAACCCTCGTGGAGGGGCGATTTGTGCCTGTTTTCAAAATCTAGTGGTTAAAGAACCGCATTTGTAGTAGAGGGTCCAATATGGATTTGTGTGAAAGTAGGCGGGGTTAAGGCTCTATTCTAAGCGGCTTCGAATTCTGGTTTTTAGCATTTTTAAGTCAGAGTTCACTTAGAATACATTGGCTTCTAACTTTAATTTTTTTGTTTTTGCTTTTTTTTTCATTTTTCCTTTACATTGTCCGTGGAGATATAACGGTATTTTCTTTTCTCTCTCATTTTTCTTTAATTGAATGACTCAGAAAAGACTAACAGCTATTACAATGAAATTTTAGCCAACAGTTAGAAGATACAACCATAAGTTACTTGGAACGGTCCCTAAATTGGACCTTTTGACTCGTCATGCTATTTGGATTGAATTAAAATTTGATGTGGCTTCCCAACGATTTCAAAGAATGCTCAATGTGTCCAGCTCCACCCAGAACTGGGAATGGATGGATATCCAGATCCAAATAGGGAAGTCCAATACAAGTCCAACTAAGGTCTTGTCCGCATTAACTTTTATTTTTCATTTTTATTTAGAAAAAGTAAAAAGTAATACAAATACTTAGTTTCCTGAAACAGCTTCTTCACTTTTTTCGCTACTGTCTCGCTTCGAGAATAAGATAGGGGTCATGAGTGCATCATCCACATTCCTCTCACTCCCATCATGTGCACGCATCTCTCCCTCGCTTTTTGCACCGCTCGCTTCTTCCTTCTAAAAGCCGCTTCTTTCAACCACTACTATTCATTTTTAGCAAAAAGTCATAGGATATGTTTTTTTTTGTTTCGACTTATGGCTTTTAACTACAGCTATAAGGCTATTTGTGCGAGAGAGTCCGGAGTAACGGAAACTCACGTGTAGTTTTGGCCAATATAAATAAAGTTGCTATAGTGTGTACTATAATTAATTTATAGACCCTGATTTAAGAAGACACTCTGTTTAAAAGCTAGTTACTATAAAAACCAAAAAATAGCTTTTAAAAACTAAAAAAATAACTATAAGTTGCAGCTGAACTCATCACCAAAAACCAATACAAAAGTCCACTAAATAAAGTGCACTATCCAATCCAAAGCCAATTCAAACCGCACACTTTCCAATCCAATGCAATCCTCTCATGTCCAAGTCCATCCAAAAGTCCATTAAGCTAGCTTGGCTCAGCAGCAGGTGGCCCGTTCCAGAATTGTATCTTTATTAACATATTGTCAAAGAAGCACCTCACTGAATTAGATTCGCTACAGAAACTTTACGAAAAGACCCCATCTGAAAAATCCCAAGAATGCCCTTACACCTGTAATACACTACAAAAGAGCCCTTCCGATAAAAGACATAACAAAACCACCATTTTACAGTCAAAATAATTGCAGAAAACCCTTTGATGTTCTAATTATTACAAAGTAGGCCCTTTTAGGGCTATTTCGTTCCAAACATGACCCTTTCAGCAATATTTCGCTGCAACCATACTTAGTTACTTACTAAACATTAGAGAAAAGGTACATGCCACAGCAGATATCTAAATATTTGGTGCAACCCTCGAGGCAACCAAGCAAATAATGTTACAAAATTCACAACTAGAAGTCAAGGCATCACATCCATTCTGATTTACATCCATTGTCATTAACTGCATTAGTAAGCATCTAGATAGTCGAATCTACTTCAACAGCCTCGCAGAACGACCTCCTTAGCTCCAAACGTGCATGGTTAAAACGAACGTTCCCAAAATCAGGACCAATTGAGAGTAAAAAAACCATATGAAGATTTAAAACAGAAGTGTAAATATGACATCCGTAGCTGAAACAACATTCCGATAATCAAGAACAAAATGATCTAACAAGACAAACACCAAGTTGCTGAAAAGCCCTGCAAAAATTCAAAATAAAATTTCCAAATTTTTGCTGCATCTTTGAGTGAAATTTGAAAACTTTCCTTTTTGGGAAAGTTTTCCCGGAATGCGCTTTCCTTTCTCGGCCGTTCCGCTTTCTCCACTCCGTTGGCGCCCGGTCTCCTTTTCCGCTTCCTCCTCCCTCCCGCGCCTCGCGCCCGCGCCAGCCCGTTGGCGCCGCCTCCCCTTCCGCCTCTTCCCTCGCCCCGGCGCCTCCCCGTCCTCCCTCTCCCGCTGGCGCCGCACTCTCGCCCCGCCTTCTCCCACTGCCGATTGAAGTCCCACTGCCCGGAGCTTCGCCGTCGTCCTCCCTTGCGCTGACAACCCCCACAAAGCAATCCCCCTCTCCTCCCCACCATTTCCCGATTTCTTTCGCTAGAGGCATCCCTACTACCTCCTAATCACATTGGTGTCTTTGTCTGGCCAGGTCTTCACTCGAGGAGTCCCAGCACCGAAGCACCTCGCCGGCCGAATCACCCTCACCGTGGCCAGACCTCTCCGAAGCTTCCCAGCTCCCACCGCCATCGTCATTGTGAGCTCCCAACTCCCCAGATGGTGTAACCGCCCCCGATTTGGCCTTTTCACCGCCGGTGACCTCCCTCACCACCGCAAACCCGAACTACCCCCTTTTGCCTCCCGCCCCCTCCATTGATCTCCTTCTCCTCCCAAGCCCCAAAATGGACTCCCCACGTCAAGCCCGACACGGTGGTGTCCTCCGTTGCCGTCGGGAGCCACTGCGGCCACCGGAGAGCGAAGGCGCCGCCGTCCCCATCCCTCTGCTGCGCGCGCGGCTGGAGGTAGACGACAACGTGGCCGCCCCCAGCCGTCCATCTCCCCGTTGCCGTCTAACTCGGAGCGTCGGATGGCTGTCCCTCCTCGACCGTCCGATCTTCATAAACTCCCCGCCTCTCCTCCGTCGGATCTCCCCACCGTACCGCTTCGCCCGTCTCATCTCAGCCGCTCGCGCCGATCGTTGCCGTCTCGTCTGGACCGTTCGATCGCCGCGCTGCTCCATCCGTTCGCCCGTTCCCTCGCCATCTCCCCGTCCGCCAGCTCCACGCGTCGCGCATCCAGACTGCGTGGGCGCGCGCGAGCGTGGGCCGCTTCCCCGGCCCGTTCCGTCGCCCGAGCGCGCGCACGCTTGCGGGCCGCGCGTCGCTCGCGGGCCGCGCCGGCCGTTCAGCCGTGTGGGCTGCACAGTGCTGGGCTGCGCTGTGGCTTTGGGCCGGCCTAGCACTGTTCACTAGATTTTCCAGTGATTTATTAATTTCCAGAAATCAGAAAAATCTAAATAAATCCTAGAAAATCACAGAAAATCCCAAAAATTCCCAAATTTCACCACTTTGCTCCAAATAATATCCTAGACCCATTTTTGGCCTCCACTTCCACAAATTCATCCCAGATAAATTCCTAAAATTCCCTATTTGGAGATTTATGCATTTTACTCCTTTTTAATAGATTATTTTTCCTCGCTTGATTAGTCTCAAGCCGGATTTATGTTATTTTCAGTGTTTGCGCTAGTGTCGGAGATTCCGGAAGCTCAAGTGCAGTCGCAGGATCCAGGCGTTTCTACATTCGAGCAAGCTGAGATCGTCCCGACTAACGGCAAGTCACAAGTCCTTGACCATGTTGAAATCCCATGCCGTTTAAATTATGTTATTATGCTATTTGCATTAAGCTAATTCTGAAATGTTAGTTCAAAGTAAAAATAAAATGTTTAGAATGACATGTTATGTAGTTAATCCTACCACTGTCAAATGCTATGTTAAACTTGTAGCCATGCCTTTGTAACTCTAGAAATAATTATCTGTTAATCTAGATAACTGTAGGTTATTATTATCATGCAAAATGTTACACTAATAAGGTTGTGGCTGTGGGCCAATAGAATTTGGAAAACCCGACTCTAAGGTAGGGTGGTATGGGACACCGTATCTTAGAGCGGAGAGTGCCGGCGTGCACATGGTAGGGTAAGGGTGAGTGAAAACCGCGAGACGGTCTTTGCCAAACTCTTACCTTAGGTTTGGAGTAGGGTAAGGGTGAGTGGGAAACCGCGAGACGGTCTACGCCCACCGCTTACCTTAGTTTGGGTCGCGGGCCTGGCGAGGTTGCGGACCATGTGAAAAATATAAGGACTGAAACCCTTACGCTGAGCAAATGTCACAGTGATCGCTCAACCACAGGAGTTGACTTGTCAACACTGGTCTAGTAGCTGCTCAACTCGATTGAAACTCTACAGGAGGGTAGCAGTGAGGTTAGGTAGGCCGCGTTGCGGGTGCCTAACAACGGTAGAGTTCACTCGAAGCGGACATTTGTCTTCTCTTGTGTGTGTGTGTGTGTGATTCCAGACCCGAGTGAATTCTACCGGGTAGAGCCTATATAAAGAGTTGAGCAGTGAAACGACCTGGCTTCCTTAACTCAGTCATAAGGGTTAAGGGATCGTGTGGGTAAAGCTGAGCAAACTCTGCAGAGTCAAGTAAATGGTATTCGAATACACCGTGCTCCCGGTCATTGGAGCTGTGTCACTTGGGTGATTCCAGCAGCAAAGGTTAAGTAGTTTTGTACATGTTTTAAACTTGTCTAGTTGGTTAATTAACCCTTCATGAAAAACCCCTGAGATCTTAAGAAGTAAGTTTTGGGTCCATCTTATTAAAATGTTTACAAATAAAACTGCATCCACCAAATGTAATAAACCAAGTATACTCCCTTCCTTTGTTGATCCGTGCAAGTAGTAAGTTAGGGTTTCCCTTGTGATTTGCTGAGTACGTGGTCGGAGTACTCAGGCTTGCAATGCCACAGATACCAGAAGAAAAGAAGGCGATTCAAGATTTCGTGTTGGAAAGGTCTCCCCGTCGAGGACGTCCCGAAGGATCTCTTCTTCGACGAGGACCCGTGGCTTTAGGTCTTCGCCGCGCTCAAGCGGATCTTAGAGGTTCTTGTAATGTATTTATACTTTGGGCTTGCACGCCCCGCTGTCAAAAACTGGATGATAATCCTTATGTGAAATATATGCTGGACTTTTATTGTAAGCATGCAATGGTATACTCTTGCGCGACACTCCATAACTGTTCATGCGTGAACAGTTGCGGAATGCCGTGTCCGTACGCGCCCCTGGAAACGGAGGCGTTACACTCTCCAGAATCACTGTTTGTGGCAAGAAGTGTATGTGCAGAGGTTGTTAATCCAAAATATAGAATCCGGCCTGAGGATTAAGTTGTCTCATCAAACTCCTTTGGAAATTCGTGAATACCAGTATGTGCAACAAAACCGATAAAGTGTAACATGTGGTTCGGGCTACTGGGCTCATGGTAAAACAGAATGTAAAACCATATTGAAGTGGTACTAACAAAATCATAAGGATCTAAAACGCACTTATCTTGCCACAAACAGGGCATGCCTCACTTCTTTCCATGTAAAGTCAATCTGTGGGAGAGAAGCAACAAAATATATTTCGTTCTGTTCTTACCATGTATTGTTTGAGCCAATCTTTTGAGGATATCAGCGCTTCAATTGTTTCTGGGCTTAGGGAATTTTGTTATTTATCTATTGCCATACCAGCAATACTAAATGTTGATTCAGAGGCAACAGTTGACAATGGAATGGCCAGAAAGTCCAGCGGGGCAAATCTTCCAGGCCCAAAAATGACAAAGCTAGGGGGGACAAATCTTCCAGGCCCAAGCTAGGGGGGTACTTTACCTCGATCACGCATCTGCTCATCATATCCAAAACAAAGCCGGGGGATTCCTGGCCTGCGAGAGCGGCCACGTCGCCCTCAGCGCTCCCTCGGCCGGCGCGTGGCGGAGAAAATTTGCGTACGGTCGGGGGAGCCATTTTCCCTATATTTTTTAGAAATTACGTAAAGGTCCTTTTTTTCTCGCGAAAATGTCCCTGCCAGTTTTGTTTTTTTTCTAAAAAACCCCTTCGCTTCGCCGAAATTTCGTATCCTTCGCTGGATAGCGCCCCGCGGTTTTCTAAATTACGTACAGGTCTAGGTCCTCGATTTCTTGCGAAAAAGACCTTCGGCTTTCCCGAAAATACACAAGTGTCCTCGATTTTTTTAAAAAGCTTCTCACGAATTTTCGTCTCTTCTGTTTCGGTCAACACGGTGGCTAGCGTGGCGTGGCGCCACGCCTACGTGTCTAGTACTCATATATACAAGTTCGTTGTCAGCAACTAGTAGGCCGAATCTCATGGCTCCAGTCTGAACAATTTCCTTATAGGATCACAAGATTCCCGTGTATTGAGCAACCTGCAAGATCACAAGCTTGCTCCTGAATCGATTTTGGTGGCCTCGCAACGTGTTGATTCTGTGATCCGAATTCTGACGCCGGACGGTGTAGGGGACCCCCAACGTGACAGTTCGCTGTGGAGACGCGCCACTCAGCAAGATGGTGGTTCGTTCCGCTTGTCCCTCCAGCCGCCGCCGGCCGCCGGTGGGCGGAGCTCCGCCACCTGCATCTCTTCCTGCGCCATGGTGGTTCAGGACAAGGACCGCAAGGCGAGGAGGACCGCACAAATCTTTTATGTTGTTTTTAGTTGCGTTCAAATCTTTCTGCAGGATTATAGTTGGGTTTTTGGCTTGTTACTGCTCTAACTAAGTGGGCGTTCTGAGATTCTTCTTGCGTTAAATTGCCAGATACTGGATGTAGATGGAACCACGAATATAGTACCTAATGCAAAAGTACTAAAGCACATGATGTACTGGTTTTTGTTTGGTGAGATTTCAAGTCAAGAAGATAATTATCAGCTATTGCTCTAGTGATCAAGCCTCACCAAATTAGAGGGGTAAATTATTGTAATTTACAGTAGAAACTTTTTATTAATTTATTATTTCTTGATTGTCAAACCTGTCAAGAAAGAAAAACAAAAAGATAACAAAAAGAAAGGAAAATATAAAATTTTCTCTCTTAGCAAATAGTGCTTTTACCGTAGTAGATTCTTTCGTTGTTGATGCTGCGTGCTGTAGCAAATAAAGAAAAACCAAGACGTCGTTTTCGCTAGCTGAGACACGCTGCACGGCTCTGGTCTCCTCTCTCTCTCCTAACTCCCTGGCTGCGCGTCCAGGCGATGACAGGCCTCCCTGTGGTCATGCAAAGAAGCCCCTCACATGAAGTGCGCTCCTGGCATGACTTGGTTGACGCACACGAACAATAGATTATTATAGTTTTTATTTCTGACGTAATGGCTTCCTGCTTGCCTCCCTAATCTTCACGCCATAGTTCCTTCATGTGCGTCAAAGTGCCCTTTGGATATCTTTCAAATTTTAGCACAAAAATTATATCTATTTAGCCTTCAAGTTAGCCTTTAATCATATCTTTATTTGTAATCTAGAGCCTAAACGAGTTTTTATCTAATTTTTAAAAAATAAGGGATCTAAAACCCTTTACGTAACATGTATTTTTTAATTTTTGTCACATGTTAATAGTCTCCGGACTGCACATTCGTAGCTCTAATACATATCATCCATCTTTGATCTTCACGTACCCCAACTCGAGCATAGTCGTCTCCTCCGACATCCTTGACTCTCTGGACTATGACTTTGCACCAAGCCATCTTCCGATCCTCGCCGTAGACCACGATCGCCTTCGAGTTATACTGCATATGTAAAAATCAAAGCAACATCTTTTTCCACCACAAGTTCTTTCCAACTTAACTAACATGAGTATATATATGCCACACGTCTCAAATAACATCAATAAATAACATTGTCAATTATTCATTATCACAAAATATTTTGGATCTAGCTACATGGTCTAACAATCTAGTTTATTTTGTCTATAGAAGTAGGAAAATAAATTAGATTGTTAGACTATATGGCTAGATTTAGCTTCTAATATATGAGTATTTCTAATGTATCATCTAGTTTCTGATGGCTTTCAAAAAAAAATTCTATGAAAGTACGAATTTTATTGTGAATTAGATTTTTCTTGTCATTAGCATTGGTGATGTGTGTGAATCCATGTGTGGATTGAAAAAATGCAGTGGCGTACATTATTGTCAATTGTCAATAACTATTTTGGTGCTTTGGACAGCATCATGCCATCGTCAATAGGTAGCCTGTGGAAATTGGTTGGATACTGGGAATCTACTTTGTTATAAGTGATGGCTCTGTCGCTTTCTCCGTTTACTTAGGAAATTGGGCCACTTGCGGAAAACGTTGTGTGGATAGGAATTCAAAAGTTACGTGGACAATTAGATAGCTTTACAAAACTAGATGGTTGCCATGACTATAGGTCCAATTCTTTTAACCTATAGCTTATAATTTTGGTTGTAGTTTATAATTTTTATATACATATTTCAAGATAGTAATTGATAACGAAGACGCTAACATAGATAACGCACATAATTTTAGATTTAAAATACCGTTTAAAAAATCCGCTTAAAAAAAGAACCCGTTTATTTCGACTTTCAAGAAGATGAAAGACAAAAGTCCAAAAGGATAGAATCCCTAGTTTCTCCCTGCTGCATAAGGTGGTGCTCGATTGAGCTGAATTTTGGTGACTTATGGTTGAATTTTCACTGTAGTTGGCTGAAATTATATTATAGTTGATGGTGACTTATTTGACATGATTAAATTAAAAAAATTAAAAATAGAAAAAATGGGTTAGGCTATCACGTATAATGCAAACAAATACGGGAAAAAATGGGTTAGGAGGACCGCACAAATCTTTTATGTTGTTTTTAGTAGCGTTCAAATCTTTCTGCAGGATTATAGTTAGGTTTTTGGCTTGTTACTGTCTAACTAAGTGTGCGTTCTGAGATTCTTCTTTAAATTGCCAGATACTGGATGTAGATGGAACCACGAATTTAGTACCTAATGCAAAAGTACTAAAGCACATGATGTCACTACAACAAAATGAACATATTAAGACGTTTTGTTTAAGACGCTTTGAATCATGTCTCTCTTTTTAGAACCACAATTGAAATAGAGACGCAGTTTGAGACGCTCTAAAGGGTTACACGCTATTAAATTCTATTAAAACGGCTGCTGAGACGTTTTGGAGTACGTCTCATGTATAGAGACGAAATTTTAGATGTCTTATTTATCATTTGAGACGTCTTATCTATTATCTCCATATAAGAATATTAAAAAAACAAAATGGTGTAAGTAACGGTATATATATAAAACATAAAAAAAATATCAATCTCAAAGTTCGAACTCACAACCTGAGACTTTTCTTTCGCTTTTGTCCAGTGGCTGAAAACATAAAAAAATATCAATCCCAGGGTTCGAACTCTCAACCTAAGGTTTAGAATGTTCACGCATTAACAGGGGCGGAATTGGGCCCCTGGGAAGGTGGGCTTTAGCCCAGGGTATAAAAATGTATGTAGTATATAGCCCAGGTAATTTGAGTCCAGCTCGGGATAATATTGGCAAGATTCAGCCTAGGTCCGTAACGTATTTTACTGCTGGCCGCCACTGTCTCCGCGACTCCACGTGCTCAGGCCACGACTTCAGTCTTCAATACGTATTTCTATGTCCAGATGACTTCACTCAAATAGGATAATACGGCCAGAGAACATGTTTGTCGTGCAATTGAAAGTCGCATGTTCATATCAAAGAGTTTATAGATATTCTTAAAAATTTATGAATAGTGAAAAATAAGCCAGAAGGCAGAAGTTGAAGCCGAAACGATCAAAGCCTAAAGACACTATTTTCATAATCATAAATATTCACTCGTGCAGTTTTGTAAGTTGATACGACTAACAAGGTTAATTAGGTATTTAATTATGAAACAAAATGATTTAAACGGTAGTACTATAATTTAATCGGTCCGTACTAAATTTTAATCTACTCATGATATTAAATTATTTTTTATTTTATTATTATTTACTATTATAAAAGAAGGAGTTGGTGGTTGGTCTGGCCTCTCCCACCCCTTCTTAGAAAAAAAAACTACGCTGACATGTGGGCCCAACTGACAAAACACTTGCCGAGTGGCTTCTCCTTCCGCCGAATCTTCTCCCCCGTTTCCCCACGTTCTCTGCGCGACCCCGTATTCCCCACGTTCTCCGCGCCGCCGTTCTCCGCTACTCCGCCTCCGCCCTCGCCTCCTCCCCCGCCTCCTCCCCCGCTCCCCTGCGCCGCCGCCTCCTCCCCTCCCCACCCCGCGCCGCCGCCTCCTCCTCCTCCCCCCACTCCTCCGCTCCGCCGCCTCCTCCCCCTCCCCCCACTCCTCCTCCGCCGCCGCCTCCTCCTCCTCCCCACCCCGCGCCGCCACCGCCTCCTCCTCCCCCTACTCCTCCGCTCCGCCGCCGCCTCCTCCCCACCCCGCACCGCCTCCTCCTCCCTACTCTGTCGCTCTGCCTGCCGATCGCCTTCTCCTGCCCACCCCGCGCCTTTCCTTCATCGCGCCACCGCCGAATTGGCCGGCCGGCCATGCGCACGCCTGCAGCGGCGAGGATCAAAAACTTTGGTCAGTCTGACCTTCCATTTGTGTGATCTCTTTCCCTTTATTTGCTCCTCAATTTTTACTTCCCCCTTACTTTTGCAGACCAAAGGTGGCTTGGTGTCATGCATGCCATGTGTTCGAAGAAATGCCTAGGAGAAGCATTACTGGCATGGAGAATTGGTAAGGTCATTCTGGTTTTTTCCATGTGTTCCTGAATTTTGTTTTGCAGTTCAAACTTCACAATAATTATAGAAATACAATTTTAGAAACCCATTTGTTGAACCATAAAACCTGACCTATCTACTTATTCTAGGTGCTGTCCATTCAATTGCTACCTGTTATGGAAAACTAGACTTTTGATACATATCCATACACCAATGATGTTCTCTATGGGATTCCTTCTATCTTAACTATTGGTTTCATCCCTGCCTAACCAATTTTAATGTTTATACTTTCTTGTAAAGTTTCTTGATTGGTAATATCCTATATGGTTTTCTCCCATGTATGCTCCTGCCATCTTACTTTGTTTAATCTTGAAGGGGGCTCTTCCCCTGCCTTGGTCCTGCAGAATGAAGATTGCTCTTGGTGCTGCTAAAGGCCTAGCCTTCCTACATGGAGGTCCCTAACTAGTTATTTAGAGGGATTTTAAGACATCAAATATTCTTCTTGATTCAGTAATATCTCTTGTCAATTCGTTTACTCTCATGGTTACATTTTGCGTGTTACTTTCGTAACAGTGAAAGCTCTGCTTCTACAGGATTACAATGCAAAACTTTCGGATTTCGGGTTAACAAAAGCTGGTCCTCAAGGTGATAAAACTCATGTCTCTACTCGGGTTGTTGGCACCTATGGTTATGCTGCGCCTGAGTATGCAATGACAGGTATTGAGAAGAAACTTCTGCTTTCCGTAGCTACATGGATAAAAAATTATTCGACATGCAGTTACAAGTTGCAATGACAGGTATTTATTGAATGCCACTTTCTTCCACATCGATATCACTAGGTGCTGGCGATCAATGTTGTTAAGTCTCTTTGTTCAATTCTGAATTGCTGAACTAATTGATAGCATTCCTGTTTGTGTTACTTCCAGTTACACCCAAATATAGTAATGCAAATCTTCTTTGCTTGTGTAGGGCAACTGGTGTCATGAATATAGGAAACTGAAGGCGAAGGTTGAGACGATACAGAAATGTCAATTGTAATTCAAAGTGACTTCAGTTGGTTGCCAATGTGTACTATACACTGTTAGAGATGTAAATGTGACTGAACTTGTTTTTCTTGCAGGCACCTCATGGGAGAGGATCTTGAATCTTTGAATCTCAAGGAGCTGAAGCAACTCAAGCAGCAGCTAGAAAGTTCACTGAAGCAACTCGCGCCTCTGGCCGCCTGCGTCCATGGGCTCGATCGGCCTCCCTGGCTCCAGAATTAATGATTCATTATGCTTTAGAAGAATTTCTACATGACTTCTGACAGTATTATCCAGTTTGTCTATCATTGTAGCAAGACGAACCTTATGATCCCTCTCATTCTGTGGGTTATTACATAGCATACCTAGCACATATACTATTATACATTCCAATGTATATGAACCAAGTTGGTTTATGATATCGATATCTTCCTTTAACTTTAATCGGGATTTAAGATACTCCTTAGCATTTATGACATGCTTGAGTTCTTCATCTGTATATTCCCCCCTCTTGTTGTTCTTCTTAGCATTGCATTGCTTAGGAGGTACCACCACACATAACAACATCTTGAAAGGTAAATTGCTTAGGATAACCTGGGACAGAACGCCTGTTAGGAGAACCATTAAATAGGCATTTTAATTGTATTCTTTCCTCATATTATGAACCATTAAGGACCACAAGGTGCAGTGGCGGAGTCAAGATTTGGTTATGCCCCGAGTTCAGTGGTGGAATGATCTAGGCTATTTGAGCTGGATTATGAAAATGTTATCCAAGCTGGACTGAATTTACCTAGACTATACACTAGATATTTTTTCACATTCTAGATTAAAGTTGGCTCCGCCCTGACAAGGTGAGGAGGACCGCACAAATCTTTTATGTTGTTTTTAGTTGCGTTCAAATCTTTCTGCAGGATTAGGTTTTTGGCTTGTTACTGCTCAAAGTGGGCGTTCTGAGATTCTTCTTGCGTTAAATTGCCAGATACTGGATGTAGATGGAACCACGAATTTAGTACCTAATGCAAAAGTACTAAAGCACATGATGTACTGGTTTTTGTTTGGTGAGATTTCAAGTCAAGAAGATAATTATCAGCTATTGCTCTAGTGGTCAAGCCTCACCAAATTGGGTGATAGTCCTAGACTATCTAGGATCATCCATAATAATTAGAGAGATAAATTATTGTAATTTAGAGTAGAAACTTTTTCTTAATCTACTATTTCTTGATTGCCTAACTGTGAAAAAAGGAAAACAAAAAGATAACAAAAATAAAGGAAAATATAAAATTTTCTCTCTTAGCAAATAGTGCTTTTACTGTAGCAGGTTGGAAAAAAATCAGGTGGTGCCGCTTTCGTTGTCGATGCTGCGTGCTGTAGCAAATAAAGAAAAACCAAGACGTCGTTTTCTCTAGCTGAGACACGCTGCACTGAACGACTCTGGTCTCTGTTTTCTTTGCACGACCACAGAGAAGACCAGAGTCGTCGTGCAAAGAAGCCCATCACAAGAAGTGCGCTCCTGGCATGACCCCGATGTGCTTGGTTGACGCACACGAACAATAGATTAATCTAGCTTTTGATATCCTTTACGCCAAAGTTCCTTCGTGTGCGCCCAAATGCCCTTTGGATATCTTTTAAATCTCAGCACGAAAGTTATACCTATTTAGCTTTAGATTTAGCCTATAACATTATCCCTATTTATAATCTAAAGCACAAACAAGTTTTTATCTAATTTTAAAAAATAAGAGACTTGAAGCCCTTTACGTAACATGTGTTTTTTTTTAACTTTTGTCAGTGTTTTAGCCTCCGGACCGTACCTCCGTAGCTCTAATACATATCATCTATCTTTGATCTCCACGTGCCCCAACTCGAGCACGGTCATCTCCTTCGACATTTTTGACCCTCTGAACCATGACTTTGCACCAATCCATCTTCCGATCCTCACCGTAGACAATGATCGCATCTGAGTTACGCTGCATATTCATCATCACAAATATTTTGGATCTAGCCACATGGTCTAACAATTTAGTTTATTTTCCTATAGAAGTAGAAAAATAAACTAGATTGTTAAACTATATGGCTAGGTCTATCTTCTAATATAAGTATTTCTAATATATCATCTAGTTTCTGATGGCCTTCAAAAAAATTTCCTATGGAAGTACTTTTATTGTGAATTAGATTTTTCTTGTCGTTAGCATTTGTGATGTGTGTCAACCATGTGTGGATTCAGGGGGAAGATGCAGTGGCGTAAATTATTGTCAATAACTATTGTGGTGCTTAGGACAGCATCATGCCATCGTCAATAGGATAGCTTGTGGAAATTGGTTGGATACTGGGAATCTACTTTTTGACAAGTGATAGCCCTGTCGCTTTCTCCGTTTACCTTGAGGAAATTGGGACACTCACGGAAAAGGTTGCATGGATATGAATTCAAAAGTTACGTGGACAATTAGATAGCTTTACAAAACTAGATGGTTGCCATGACTATAGGTCTAATTCTTTTAAGTTATAGCTCATGTTTTTTACTATAATTTATGATTTTTTTACGTATTTCGAGATAGCAATTAATAATGAAAATGTCAATATAGATAACGCACATAATTTTAGACTTGAGAAACCATTTTAAAAATCCACTTCAAAAAACGATTCCGTTTATTTCGATTTTTAAGAAGACAAAAGACAAAAGCGAAAAGTCCAGAAAGGACAGAATCCCTAGTTTCTCCCTGCCGCATAAACCTTGCCTGTAGAGTCCATTTACTCAACCCTTTCGGTTGCAGGGCATTTGATGAACCATGTGGAGGTGACCACATGTGAATGATGAGTAATTGACAGTAGTTTAAGTCAGTCGAGTTTGGTTTGGGTGGTTCGGACCCTGACGTTGCGTGGTGCAACGGGCTCGGTCGGATTGTGGTCAAACTTGGTCATATGGGATTAGGACGCTGATTCTTTGATTTGACAGGTTTGGACTTCGTCTGTGGTAAGTGTGATGGTATTTACGCTTTCATGTGTCGAGCGGTGCTATTTGACGTGTTTTCTTGTCTGTGTGACTGCAGGACATCGGGTGGAGTCGTGGCGAGACACGTGGACCGGACTAGGCGCAGGTGGCGCTGAGGTCAGAACGGTCGGGATGTGTCGAAGACGACGTAGACTCGAGGTGGTTGCGAGGCGTGCGAGGCAAGGAGCGCGGAAGCTTCCCGGAAGGTGCAGGAGGGGCGAATCGGGAAATTCGCGAGGCTGCACAAGCGGGAGCGGGCGCCGTTGGATTTAGCAGGCGTAACGGGGCGGAGACCCGTTAGCCATGGCTATAAATAGGATTGAGGGGCTGCATGCCCACTTGAGCATTTTGGAGGGAATTAGGGTTAGCTCTAGTCAAAAGAGGCTTTAGGAGGTGGTTTTCCTTTAGTCTTTAGTGGTTGAGAGTGGGTGGAAGAGGCAGTGGTGTGCTCCCTGCCTGTCCCCTTCGATGGGTTCCAGTGAGTCTGAGTGAGTTCCTCCTCCCTCTTGTGTTTTGTGTTCTTGAGTTGTGAGGCTTGAGGAGAGGTTGGAGATGGATTGAGCTACCATATAATCATTCCTCGTTCTAATGTACATGCGTATCGGGATTCCTCTGTATCCATACTTGATTTGGAATGAAATCTGAAGTTCATGGTTCTGTTCACGCTCTCTGTTCTTCGTTGATCCTTTTGGTGGATTTCTTGACTTTTTGAGTTTTGAGTTCTTGCCTGCTGGGATTGTCCAAAATGGGTTGCTCTATGATGGGATAGTGCTGCAAGGTCATTTGATCGATTAAAATCCCAAGAGCCCATTCTTGATTTCAGGTTTGACATTTTGAGTTCCCCTGTTCATCATTTCAGATTCTAGGGTTTCTTGATTTCTCTTCATTCCCTTCATGAGATGGCCTGAGATTTGATCTGGAGTATCTTGGTACCTTTGCTAATCTACTTGCAAAAGCTCATGATCAAAGAATCAAGGATTGAAGAGGAATTGAGTTTTTAGTATTGCCTCTGTAGGTTTTCAGTTTTTGGACCTTCTAGGGTTTGAGGTTATTCTTATTTTTCCTTGAGAGAATGTGGTCAAATTTGAGTTTCAGAGTCACTAGGCTATTCCCTAATTAATCTCTGAGTTCCATGGTCAAAAGACTAGAGATAAGGTGGGAATTTGTGATTTTGGTGAAGCTCTGTGCTCTTTTCAGCTTTTTGGAGAAATCTGAAATCTATGGTTATTTCTTGATACTTCCTGCTATTTGAAGTTCCCTTGATATTTGGAATAGGCTAATGCTCCTTTGTCCAGTAGGAAATAGTTGCATTTCTTCACTTGGGCAAAATCCTGTGCATCGTTTCAGTTTTCTGAAGTCTCTTTATTGTTCCCTGTTTTCAGTCTTCTTTGTATTACTTCTTGGCTGCAACTTCCTTTTTGGGTGTGATCTATTTTCAGATTGAAGTGCTTCCCATTTGACCGAAGAAAAAAAAACAACAGCAAGCTTGCCGTGATTCTTTTGGCTGGGTTCAGATTTCATGTGCTGATTTCCTTTTTGCAGAAATTGCTTGTTTTCGGGTGTGTACAGGAGTGTCACTTCCGACAATTTACTGCAGCCCATTTCACTCGGTTAAGTTAGCTTGCAATCTCTCTTTTTGGATAAAAATTCAGATTGCTGTTTTTGCAGTTCGGTTGGAAAGCCAATTCAATTATTCATCTACATACAGTCCGGCTGCAGATTATGTACTTCTTTGGGCACATGAATGCTTAGCCATTTAGTTCACGTACTAAGCTTGGTTTTAGCAATTCATGTCCAATGGCAGCGTGTTCACTTTTCTTAGTACATTCTCTTTTTATTCTTTTTGTTGTCTTTGACTATTTTGCATGTAGATCAAACTGCGATATTTTCAGCTAAAATTTTTACTGAGTACTCTCTGATTTATGCTGAATTTTTTGGTGTCGCATGCGTTCCAAAATTCAGAGGAATTAATTTTAAGTTTTCTGTGAGTTGCGTTGTTTTGCATCTTTTGAAAAATCAGTGTTCGTTTTCTCGGGGGCGATTTTAAGCGAGCGACATTCACCACCCCTCTGTCGCCATTTCGGTCCTACAATTGGTATCAGAGCCGGTTAGCTCTAATTCATAGATCTTAACCGGTCTCAAGAGCCATGGCGACGGACAAGTACTCGACCAAGCCGCCCGTGTTCGATGGCATCGATTACCCCTTCTGGAAGAGCCGAATGGAGACATACATCCAGGCCCAGGGGTATGCCATCTGGCGGAAGGTCAAGGTACGATTCGTTGTTCCTGCCGATGAGAACATCAATGCCGGGAACATGGCTGATGTTGAGGCGAATGCAAAGGCAAGGAACATCATCATCCAGGGGTTGAGTCGTAGCGAGTTTGACCGTATATCTCACCTGTCGTCCGCCTACGACATCTGGGTGACCCTCGACGCATACCATGAGGGCACCACCCAGATCAAGACGGTTCGACAGGACCAGTTCAAGCGCGAATACAACAAATTCGAGATGCTTGCTGGTGAGTCCCTGGACGAGTGCTTTTCGCGATTTCACAAAATCTTGAGCAACCTCCGAGCGGTCGGTCTCACATACCCCGACTCGGACAACGCTCGTCAGATGCTCGCGGCACTCGATCTGCGCGTGTGGGAGATGAAAGTGACCACCATCAAAGACACGACAGACCTCTCGACCCTGACTCTTGACGCGCTGTACTCACGCCTCAAGACTCACGAGATTGACGTTGTCTCTCGTCGGTCGAAGTCACAGTCGATGGCTTTGGTCACCGATCCCAGTTCTGCTTCTGGTCTCTCTTCTGATTCTTCTTGCGGTTTTTCCCTCGCTGCTCTCTGTGACATAACTGATGATCAGTTAGAGCAGCTTGCGGATGATCAGCTGGCCCTCCTAGCCCGAAGGTTTTCACATGCCTACAAGGGTAGGAGAGACAGAAAGAGAGGAGGACCCGTGATTTGCTTCGAGTGTGGTGGCCCCAACCACATTCGGGCAAACTGCCCCAAGCTGGAGAAGGGCAAGAACGACTACGGCGGTTCGAGCAAGATCGACTACACCGACAAGAACCGCAACAAGAAGCCTCCAGCTCCGACGCCGGGAAAGAAGAAGTTCCGCAACTTCGGGAAGGCCAAGAAGCTCTTCCACCACGTCCTCACCGCCTTCGACGACCTCGACCTCAGCGAGGTGGAGGGATGGAGCGACGACGACGGGACGGGTGACCAAGAGCCCAAGGATGGCGGCAACGACTTCTCCGGCATGTGCTTCATGGCCCTCGAGGGCGAACTCAGCGACAGCGAGCTGTACTCCGACTCGGATGAGGTACTCCCTTCTTATGACCAGCTAAATGATGCTTTTCTTAAGCTAGGTGGATTTCATGCTAGAGCTAGGTCTAGGTGTACCGAGTTAGAGAAGGAAGTAGATAGACTGTCACGGGAGATTACTTCACTTACATCTGCTCCCTCCCGTGACGACTGTGATACATGTTGTGCCTTGCTTGATGACATGGAGAAATTAAGGACCTCTCATGATAGTGTATCCTCCGAGCTTGATATTGTTAAGGTGGAGAATGTTAGTCTGCTTGCTGAGTTAGAGTTGAGTAGGATGGCTGTTACCCTACTTACTACTGATGAGACTACTTCTCCCACCTCATGTGAGGATAAGGACATTGCTGCTAGAGGACCTTATGCCATGCTCCTTGATCTGCCCGAGTCTTGTGAAAATTGTAATAACTTGAAGATGAACCTAAAACGGGCAGATCACAAGATTGCTGAGTTGAGTGCTTCTTTACTTGAGCCTATTGATTCATGTTTGAATTGTCCAAAGTTAAATGCTGAACTTGAATCTGTCTCAAAACAGTTTCAAGAAATGATTGACAACAACAAGAAAATAGCTCAGTATGCGACTAAGGATCCTGTTAGCTCACCATGCATTAGTTGTGATAAACTAAAACTTGAACTCGTTGCTTTGAATGACAAATGTGTGAAGCTAACTAAGGACTTACTAGAGAAGCCACAATCTGGTTGTGATGTGATTGATGGTGTGGGGGAGAAGCCCCAGGGTAAGGATGAGACGCTTAGAGACGCGAACCAACCTGCTAGTAGTAGGACTGTCCCCTCAGAGTCGGCTGTGCGTGCACAAGCCATTCTTTCCTCTACTGTTGGTTCTTCTTCTGCTCCCTTACCTCCTGCTGTTCCCACTTCTCCCTGCTCTTCTTGCACCTCTCTCTTTCGGGAGTGTCAGTATCTTATGAACACTCTCGAGAGATTTGTAGGAGGCAAGAAGAAGCTTAATCTTATTCTAGACCAATCCAAGATTTGTAAGTTCAATCAAGGTCTAGGATATGATTTCTATGAGGATATGAGGAAGCATCCTCCTGCTATTCTCAGACCCATAGTGGGAGGTGTGATCGAGGTCGAGCCCAGATCTGATGAGGTCAAATTCAAATCAGCGGGCTTTGTCCAAGGGATCTCTGACAGCAAGGTAGGTTCACCTGCTACTTCGGCCTCTCAGAAGCCGAAGTCCTCGCGTGCTACTTCCACCTCTTCGAAGGTGAGGTACCACTGCACCTTCTGTCAGAAGGATGGGCACTCGATCGAGAGATGCTTCAGGCGCGCCAAGATCGCGCGTAGAGACCGTGTTGAGTCTCTTAGGGGTATTCAGGGTCAGCCCCAGATCCTGAGTGCACCTAAGACCAACATGAGGTCTAGGTTTGCTCCTGTTACAGAGTTTAGGCAGCATAGAGGACTTGGTTTTTTCCGAGTTTTCTGCTTTTCGTCCTCATGCTGCCTCTGGTCGTGACTTCCGTCGTTCCTGGGGGTAGATCTCAGTTTTTCCCATCGAGATAGCTACCCGCAGCGTGATCAGCGTGTTGCCGGTGTTCCGACTCGCTCCCCCGTAGCAGTCGGACCCCGCAACAGCTTCAGGTCTGCTCACAGACCTTCTGCTTCTTTGAGTCACAGAGAGCGTAAGGTAGATAGAGGTCAGTCGTGCTTGACTACTTCATCTGCTCGACGTGTTGTTCAGTATTGGGTGCAAAAATCACTCTTGATTTACCCCAGTACTGAGACTTTACTCTCTGTTTGACTCAGGTTCGCCGGGCAGGGAAGGGAAAGGTTTGGCTTGTAGACTCCGGGTGTTCTCGACACATGACCGGAGACTCCCGTTGGTTTTCTTCCCTTGCCCGTGCTCCAGGTGATGAGACGATCACCTTCGGAGATGCTTCATCTGGGCGCGTCATCGCCAAAGGTACAGTGCGCATTAATGACTCTTTCATTTTGAAAGATGTAGCCTTGGTTAGTAAGCTGCAGTACAATTTGCTTTCCGTTTCTCAGCTTACCGATGACGGTTTCGAGGTGAGCTTCAAGAAAAATACTTGTAAAATTCTTGATTCTTCGGGTAGTCTGGTTTACGGGATTTCTCGTTATGGGAGGATCTTTCGTGCTGATTTTTCTGAGTCTTCTGGTGATCCTCTCAGGTGTTTAGTTGCTTCTGAGTCCCGCGACCTCTCTTTCTGGCATAGGAGACTTGGTCATATTGGATTTGACCATTTGACCCGAGTTAGCGGCCACGATCTCATTCGTGGTCTGCCTAAACTCAAGATGGTCAAAGATCTTGTTTGCTCTCCATGCCGGCACGGCAAGATGGTTGCCGCTTCTCACCCTCCGATCACAGTTACTATGACCGATGCACCGGGACAGCTGCTCCACATGGACACAGTTGGACCAGCTCGAGTGCAGTCAGCAGGAGGGAAGTGGTATGTTCTTGTTGTGGTCGATGACTTCTCGAGGTATTCTTGGGTGTTTTTCTTAGCCTCGAAGGATGAGACGTTTTCGCATTTCCGAGGTCTTTTCAGTAGGCTTTCTGTTGAGCTCCCAGGTGCCTTACGAGCGATCCGCAGTGACAATGGCACGGAGTTCAAGAATTCCTACTTTGAGAGTTTCTGTGGTGAGACAGGTGTAGAGCACCAGTTCTCTTCTCCGCACTGTCCCACAGCAGACTGGCGTCGTGGAGAGGAAGAACCGTACCTTGGTCAAGATGGCCAGGACGATGCTCGATGAGTACTCTACACCTAGGAAGTTTTGGGCTGAGGCTATTGCGACCGCGTGCCATGTTTCGAATCGAGTTTTTCTTCGGGCACACTTGCACCGCACTTCTTATGAGTTGAGATACGGGCGAAAGCCCAGCGTCTCTCATTTTCGTGTGTTTGGTTGCAAGTGCTTTATTCTGAAGTCCGGGAACCTAGATAAGTTCGAGTCACGTTCTTGTGATGGGATCTTTCTAGGTTACTCGCCTTCTTCGCGGGCTTATAGGGTCTGGAACTGCGAGTCTAGCAAAATGGTAGAGACCTGTGAAGTGACCTTTGACGAGGCCAGTCCGGGGACTAGGCCTGATATCTCAGGTTCTTTAGAGCAGTCCGAGACCATCTTCGTGGATGACGAGGACGATGGAGATGAGGGTTGTCTACCCGATCCAGTCCCTTATCCACCCCTTGAGGTGCCGTCTTCCACCGCACCTCCAGGTGATCAGCCCATGCCTTCTGCTTCCTCTGGAGCTAGTGGCTCTGTTCCTATCTCGTCAGCTCACGAGGTAGAGGCCACTTCTTCATCTCATCCTGGACCTCCCCGACATATCCAGAAAAGACATCCTTCTGAGCAGATGTTTGGAGACCTGTTCGAGCGTGTTACCCGCTCAAAATCTGGCTTATCTCAATTCTGTCTCCATTCTGCTTTCATTGCCTCCTTTGAGCCCAAGGATGTTTCTCATGCTCTTTCTGACGAGTCTTGGGTCAATGCCATGCATGAGGAGCTAGAAAATTTCGAGAGGAACAAGGTCTGGTCGCTTGTCGAGCCCCCGCGAGGTCACAATATTATTGGGACTAAGTGGGTGTTCAAGAACAAGCAGAGCGAGGATGGAGTGGTTATTCGAAACAAGGCTAGACTGGTAGCTCAGGGGTTTTCCCAGGTTGAGGGTTTAGACTTCGAGGAGACCTTTGCCCCTGTAGCTCGACTTGAGGCCATTAGAATCCTGCTTGCCTTTGCAGCTTCTAAGGGTTTCAAGCTCTACCAGATGGACGTCAAGAGTGCCTTCCTTAATGGCGTTATTGAGGAAGAAGTTTACGTCAGACAGCCTCCAGGTTTCGAGAACCCCAAATACCCACATCATGTCTTCAAGCTTTCCAAAGCGTTGTATGGACTTAAGCAGGCCCCCAGAGCTTGGTATGAGAGGCTTAAATCCTACTTGTTGAGTCATGGGTTTGAGATGGGTAAAGTAGACAAGACTTTGTTTATCCGTAGGCTTGGTAGTGACCTTCTGCTCGTCCAAATCTATGTCGATGACATCATCTTTGGCGGCTCTTCCCATGCTCTGGTTTCTCAGTTCTCGGATGTCATGAGCACCGAGTTTGAGATGAGCATGATGGGTGAGTTGACTTTCTTCCTTGGCTTCCAAATCAAGCAGTCTCGGGAGGGTACTTTTCTACATCAGGGCAAGTACACTCGTGACCTCCTGAGACGCTTCGATATGAGTGATGGGAAGCCGGTGTCAACTCCGATGGCTTCTACGACCTATCTTGACCCAGATGAGGATGGCGAGCCAGTTGATCAGAAAGAATACAGAAGTATGATCGGCTCCCTTCTTTACCTCACTGCCTCGAGACCAGACATACACTTCTCAGTGTGTCTGTGTGCTCGTTTTCAGGCTTCTCCTCGCGTATCTCACCGCCAGGCGGTGAAGCGCATCTTTCGGTACCTTCGAGCTACCATTGACTATGGTATCTGGTACTCTTCCTCATCCTGTCTTTCCTTGAGAGCCTTCTCGGATGCAGACTTTGCCGGCTGTAGGATAGATAGGAAGAGCACCTCTGGCACCTGCCAATTCATTGGCACTTCTCTCGTTTCCTGGTCTTCGAGGAAGCAGTCCGGTGTTGCACAGTCCACTGCAGAGGCCGAGTACGTTGCTGCTGCCAGTTGCTGCAGCCAGGTACTTTGGATGGTTTCGACCCTGCGGGACATTGGGTTAGCCTTAGACAGTGTTCCACTCTTTTGTGATAACACGTCTGCTATCAACATTGCTAAAAACCCAGTGCAGCACTCTCGGACCAAGCACATTGATATCCGATACCACTTCCTTAGAGACCATGTAGAGAAGGGTGATATAGTGCTCCAGTTTGTGGAGAGTGACCACCAGTTGGCTGACATCTTCACCAAGCCTTTGGATAGTTCGAGGTTTTCAGCTCTGCGGGGAGAGCTTGGGGTGGTGTGTCCTTACGGATTGTAGTGAGGGGAGCTTTGGGCTTTATTGCTTTACTATATTGATTATGCTTCTGTCTCATTTCTGTTGCATTGCACTCGGGGTGCATTTGGGTTTAGTCCTTTCAGCATAGGTTAGAGTGCTTATCTTGCCGAGATGCTTAGACTTCTAACTCTTATCTTGTGCTTCCAGGATTAGCTGCTTCTTATCTCACTAGGTCGAGCTCACTCACTTCTTGTAGGTTCTAGCGAGGGTTGGGCCACCCTCGGGTAGACAGGGTACGTGTTTGCTCTCTAGTGTGTGATTTACTGTCAGCTGATTGTCCTGGAGTCATATGGGGTAGATGAGAGTCAGTCTGAGCCATAGTTGCCTCTATATCTTTTCTATGCTTTAAGGACTACCCGTTTGGATTTTCTTTGCCAGCTTCTCGAATTTAATGTTTTGGTTCAGGGGGAGTTCATTTGGGAGCTTCTGGAGCTTAATATTGACTTAACTCAACTTGAACTAAAAGTTGCATCTAATGTTGAGGGGGAACTGGTCTTTCGTGCATTTTCAGCATTCTAGTATTATAATCAATTTGCATTGAGCCTTGATTATTATCCTGTTATGACATGTTTCAGTGCTTTACACCTTGCCATGACTTGTGCTTAGCTTGCTAAATTTATCATGACTTCATATGTGTAGACTAGCGTTTGCCATGATAAGTTAAGTAAAATTGATCAACTTAAATTAAACTTGTCATGCTAGCATTTGAGTTTAGTCTTTCTTGAGCTATCCTTTTATGATTCATGCCATGTCAAATAGGCTGAGTAGAGCGTTGAATCTATATTGAGCCTTAGTTTGAGCTGTTTTAGTCTCCTGATGATACATGAGTTAGTACAATGTGTTCAAAAGTAAAAAGATCTCTTTTGTGCGAAAAAACTGATCTCTCCAACTCTTTCCTATGAGACGGCTTGCCATTGCACTTGGCATGAACTTAGGGGGAGTTTTGGATGACCTAGACTATCTTCTTAAGCTTCTTGCTTGGAGTAGTCGCATAAGGCTTGAGATCTAGCACATGATAAAACAAAATGTTGGTTGACAACCACCATATTTGTGCGAAAAAACTGATTTCACCAATTCTTTCTCATGAGACAGCTTGCCATTGCACTAGGCATGAACTCAGGGGGAGTTTTGGATGACCTAGACTATCTTCTTAAGCTTATTGCTTGGAGTAGTCGCATAATGCTTGAGATCTAGCACATAAACAAAAAATTGGGTTGAAAACAACATATGCTTTCAAAAGACAATGTTTAATGTGCTCAATTTGCTTAATCTACAATCAGAACCAAGTACTTTAACCAATGTTTCAATCTTGAGCTTATAGCACTCTATTTGGACTCAATGTTAGCTTCTTTGTTCCGCTTAGCTTATTGACATGGCCTGCATCATCCTTGGATGTCTCTAGCTAGACTTTACTCATTGATGACGTGACTTGCTCACAAAATGCATTACATTTCAGATTGTCATCTATGTGCTCTAGCTGGCTTATATATATGTTGTCATGATCTAGATAGCGTTTTATTAAGTTATGACTTGGTGTATTACATTATGGTCATTATGGATAATTCTCATGGCTATAAATGCTTAAATAAACAAACTTCAGCCATATTCATCCATTGACATGTCATATTCTCTCTATTGCATCTTGATGTGTTTATTGCCAAAAGGGGGAGAATAGAGAAGAAAAAGTCTGTTGGGATCATTTTAGAGCTTTGGAGATCAATTTGCTCTTTCAGTTGTTGCTCTAGTGGTTCCTTCTGTCGACATGGTCATAAGCTTCATTCCCTTCTTTGGACCATGTTGGATTCTTCAAACTCAAACTCAACTTTGTGCTTTTTCGGAGTTTGTCAATACACTCATCAAGGGGGAGATTGATGAACCATGTGGAGGTGACCACATGTGAATGATGAGTAATTGACAGTAGTTTAAGTCAGTCGAGTTTGGTTTGGGTGGTTCGGACCCTGACGTTGCGTGGTGCAACGGGCTCGGTCGGATTGTGGTCAAACTTGGTCATATGGGATTAGGACGTTGATTCTTTGATTTGACAGGTTTGGACTTCGTCTGTGGTAAGTGTGATGGTATTTACGCTTTCATGTGTCGAGCGGTGCTATTTGACGTGTTTTCTTGTCTGTGTGACTGCAGGACATCGGGTGGAGTCGTGGCGAGACACGTGGACCGGACTAGGCGCAGGTGGCGCTGAGGTCAGAACGGTCGGGATGTGTCGAAGACGACGTAGACTCGAGGTGGTTGCGAGGCGTGCGAGGCAAGGAGCGCGGAAGCTTCCCGGAAGGTGCAGGAGGGGCGAATCGGGAAATTCGCGAGGCTGCACAAGCGGGAGCGGGCGCCGTTGGATTTAGCAGGCGTAACGGGGCGGAGACCCGTTAGCCATGGCTATAAATAGGATTGAGGGGCTGCATGCCCACTTGAGCATTTTGGAGGGAATTAGGGTTAGCTCTAGTCAAAAGAGGCTTTAGGAGGTGGTTTTCCTTTAGTCTTTAGTGGTTGAGAGTGGGTGGAAGAGGCAGTGGTGTGCTCCCTGCCTGTCCCCTTCGATGGGTTCCAGTGAGTCTGAGTGAGTTCCTCCTCCCTCTTGTGTTTTGTGTTCTTGAGTTGTGAGGCTTGAGAAGAGGTTGGAGATGGATTGAGCTACCATATAATCATTCCTCGTTCTAATGTACATGCGTATCGGGATTCCTCTGTATCCATACTTGATTTGGAATGAAATCTGAAGTTCATGGTTCTGTTCACGCTCTCTGTTCTTCGTTGATCCTTTTGGTGGATTTCTTGACTTTTTGAGTTTTGAGTTCTTGCCTGCTGGGATTGTCCAAAATGGGTTGCTCTATGATGGGATAGTGCTTCAAGGTCATTTGATCGATTAAAATCCCAAGAGCCCATTCTTGATTTCAGGTTTGACATTTTGAGTTCCCCTGTTCATCATTTCAGATTCTAGGGTTTCTTGATTTCTCTTCATTCCCTTCATGAGATGGCCTGAGATTTGATCTGGAGTATCTTGGTACCTTTGCTAATCTACTTGCAAAAGCTCATGATCAAAGAATCAAGGATTGAAGAGGAATTGAGTTTTTAGTATTGCCTCTGTAGGTTTTCAGTTTTTGGACCTTCTAGGGTTTGAGGTTATTCTTATTTTTCCTTGAGAGAATGTGGTCAAATTTGAGTTTCAGAGTCACTAGGCTATTCCCTAATTAATCTCTGAGTTCCATGGTCAAAAGACTAGAGATAAGGTGGGAATTTGTGATTTTGGTGAAGCTCTGTGCTCTTTTCAGCTTTTTGGAGAAATCTGAAATCTATGGTTATTTCTTGATACTTCCTGCTATTTGAAGTTCCCTTGATATTTGGAATAGGCTAATGCTCCTTTGTCCAGTAGGAAATAGTTGCATTTCTTCACTTGGGCAAAATCCTGTGCATCGTTTCAGTTTTCTGAAGTCTCTTTATTGTTCCCTGTTTTCAGTCTTCTTTGTATTACTTCTTGGCTGCAACTTCCTTTTTGGGTGTGATCTATTTTCAGATTGAAGTGCTTCCCATTTGACCGAAGAAAAAAAAACAACAGCAAGCTTGCCGTGATTCTTTTGGCTGGGTTCAGATTTCATGTGCTGATTTCCTTTTTGCAGAAATTGCTTGTTTTCGGGTGTGTACAGGAGTGTCACTTCCGACAATTTACTGCAGCCCATTTCACTCGGTTAAGTTAGCTTGCAATCTCTCTTTTTGGATAAAAATTCAGATTGCTGTTTTTGCAGTTCGGTTGGAAAGCCAATTCAATTATTCATCTACATACAGTCCGGCTGCAGATTATGTACTTCTTTGGGCACATGAATGCTTAGCCATTTAGTTCACGTACTAAGCTTGGTTTTAGCAATTCATGTCCAATGGCAGCGTGTTCACTTTTCTTAGTACATTCTCTTTTTATTCTTTTTGTTGTCTTTGACTATTTTGCATGTAGATCAAACTGCGATATTTTCAGCTAAAATTTTTACTGAGTACTCTCTGATTTATGCTGAATTTTTTGGTGTCGCATGCGTTCCAAAATTCAGAGGAATTAATTTTAAGTTTTCTGTGAGTTGCGTTGTTTTGCATCTTTTGAAAAATCAGTGTTTGTTTTCTCGGGGGCGATTTTAAGCGAGCGACATTCACCCCCCCTCTGTCGCCATTTCGGTCCTACAGCATTGCTCTCGGCAATGCTTCTTGGGTGTGTCTAGATATTACCTAGATGTTTTTTCTAACTATCATCTAAAATTTTGACTATTGGATTAGAGATCAAAAGGTCACTGGTTTTTGTAGGGGTGGATTTTTTCAAGGAAGAGGAGGCAGAATTCAAGGAGGAAGAGGGAGAATTTATGGCCATTGGATCTGTAATCCAATAATCTTAAATCTAGATGATAGTTATGAAGAAAACATCCGGATGATATTTAACAAAAACACATGCTTCTTTTGTAGGACCTTAGTATTTC
Source organism: Dendrocalamus latiflorus (assembly GCA_017311315.1). Classification (NCBI taxonomy): domain Eukaryota; kingdom Viridiplantae; phylum Streptophyta; class Magnoliopsida; order Poales; family Poaceae; genus Dendrocalamus; species Dendrocalamus latiflorus. The sequence continues at coordinate 26,425,295 of CM029616.1, forward strand.
CTTCTTAAATGCGCTTGGTCCCGTGGCCGTGACCTCCTCGCCGGTTATTGCTCGGTGTCCAGGCCGGGCCAGCCGCCCTCTGCCTTGCTCCCCTCGCTGGTTCCCTCGAGCTGTGAGTTTGAGCATCTCATGTTCTCATGTAGTTCTTCTTCCCACTTCGTTATTAAAACCTGAGATAGCGTATGTTATTGGCTCCTTGACTGTGACTAGTTTTAATTGTGGGACTTGCATGGAATTCATCTCATATTCTCATTCTTGCAGCTGCTCACACACTGCATACAGCTGATCAGAAACTATTTGTCTGCTAGCTGGAATTGATTACATCAGGTAACTTAGCTGCTATCCGCCCCCTCTCTGATTTGTGACCCTTGAGGCCTTTTTTGATAGTGTCATATTTGGGTGCTATAGTTGTAGGGTTTTGAAGCAAATTCTCAATGGTAGTTGCATTAGTTAAGACTTACATGGACTTATGCCACGACTGACACTTGCATGAACACACCATGACTAACACAATCAAAACCACTCAAATCCAACTCAACTCTCAGCCTCTCTCGTCAACAGGGGTCGGTCTAACTGTGGCCACCAAGTCGATCAAACCGCCCTAACACCCACCGGTATGACCATTGACCGATCTGACCGCTAGCCAAAGGCCGATCAGACCGCAAGCCGGTTACATTGCCGGTGGTCTGATTGCTGGCCAAAGAACGGTCAGACCATCATCACTTTGACAGCAACAACTAGAGAAACAAAGGCACAAAATCAAACTCAACTACTGACAACACAACAAGAGCAAGGTCAAATACTCATCATCATTGTGGAGCTATCACCACATGGTCTTACAATTGCAAACTTTGTATAATGTTTTTCAACATTAATGTAAATTATTTTTAAGCCAATTCCAACAGAAGTACAGAACAAACCAATAACATACAAGAGGTATAGTATAAATGTAGAGATCTGGTTCGATACATTGAATCATTCTCAGCTGTCCAATACAGTCAATCCAGTTTGGGGGTGATCTAGGTGAGGATTTGGAGTTTCAGTGAAGATTTGTGCTAGCTTTGATCATTTTGTGTTTTGGATTGATCTAGATAGTTTTCGTTAACATCATCTTCTCTCATCGTACAAGTATTTCATTCACTTTGATAACATATGCATACATAGAATGAACTCCAACGGTGAATTCCAATGGTACGTAAGCGGTGCAACTGATAGTCTAATGTGAAATTTTCAGCTCATTCGACGAACAACTGCTCCTTCGTATATATTCATATAGCCAAATGGCGTATGCACTGCCTTCCATGATTTTTTCGTGGGCAGTACGGAATAAACTCTGGCGGTGAATTGCAATGGCATGTTAATGGTACAAGTGGGAATCCAACATAAAAGTTTTAGCTCATTCAGAGAACGACTGCTCACTTGTATAGGTTGATATAGCCAAACAACGTATGCACTGCCTTCCATGATTTCTCATGCGCGGTATGGAATGTACTCTGGTAGCGACTTTCAATGGCACGTTAGTGGTACAAGTGGGAATCTAATGTAAAATTTTTAGCTCATTTGGAGAATGACTTCTTGCTTGTATATGTTGATATAGCCAAACATCGTACACACTGCCTTCCACGACTTCTCATGCATTGTAGGAAATGAACTCCAGAAGTGAATTCCAATAGCATCTAATCGATGCAACTGGGAGTCTAATCAAATGTGAAATTTTCAGCTCATTCAGAGAACAACCACTCCTTTGTATAGATTCATATAACCAAATGGCATACGCACTGCCTTCCATGATTTTTCATGGGCAGTACGGAATGAACTCCGGTGGTGAATTGCAATGGCATGTTAGTGGTATAAGTGGGAGTCCAACGTGAAATTTTTAGCTCTTTCAAAGAATGACTGCTCACTTGTATAAGTTGATATAGCCAAACAATGTACGCACAGCCTTTCATGATTTTTCATGCGCATTATGGAATGAACTCCGACAACAAATTCAAATGATGATATAAAATTAGATGGTGGTGCAAGTAATAGATAGAGTGTGCTCGAATTTCACTTGAGATAAAGCTAAAGATAGTGTACTGCATTATGTTTGAATAATGTAATTTGCCTACAAGTCAATTAGTAAGCATGAACTATGAAGCTAACAAAATATCCAATTTTACAGTCGCTATTGTTCACTTAATATGCCCTGGTAGCCAATTTAAATGTCAAATGTGGTGTGTATTGCCTGTCTGAATTTATAATGCTGCTTGTATAAATTTATAACACAGCAGGGGTTTGACGTAGGGAGCCGTTTTCCCCAGTCAACCGTTCAATCGTGGGTGTTAGTTTTTCTCAAAACTAAATATACAACCTTGCCCCTAACAATTGAACAGTCAGATGTGGTCGAGGTGTTAGCACCTCCGTAGGGACTGAACCATTTCTCATAAATGTAATGTAGCATGTTGCATATTTGCATTAAGGATAAATTATATCTTACAGAGCCATTTGTCACTCCAATGTTTATGGTTTTCTTTTTAACTCAACCACTATTTTATTCAATGGAGTGGCGATCTCATTGTAATTGAAACAACACATGCATGCTACACGATAACTGATGAATCTTCTGTAAACTATTTAGACAACAACACTGAACTGCTTCTTTAGTTTCTCCTGAGATATGCATCCCTAATTCCGTGCAACTTTGCAGCCACCTCCTGCATGCTAGTGCGTTCACTTGGCGATGTCTTGGTGCAGCAAAGTCCAATATTTAGCAGAGAAAGCAGGCAACGTACATCTTTTTCCTTGACAGCCATTGGAGTTACTTGGCAGGGGTCCAACTCTTGCAGCAGCTGGGGATCAACAATCTGCAATACCTTATCAGGGAAGTTGATCTCTGTAAACTTGGCGATGGTCAATCCGTCCTTAAACATGTCATCTGTTGGCCTCCTTCGAATAAATATTTCGAGAAGAATAACTCCGAAGCTATAAACATCTGAGGCAGTAGAGACTTGGCCACCCCCTGCACACTCTATTGTCAACATCATACAAGAATGGTTTAGTCCAAATGTTAGTGTTGAAAATGAGAAATCTCTGCTTAAGTTACAAGGAACCAAGAATGATGCAAAATTAGAAATTACTTGGAGCAACATATCCAATGGTTCCCTTGATTGCAACTGAAGAAGTTGAGTTTGAAGCTTCAAGAAAAGTTGAGTTTGAATCACCGAGAGATGGAGTTGTGGAATCAACTTTGAATCTTGCAAGGCCAAAGTCTCCAATATGACCTGTCATATTATCATCCAGAAGAATGTTGCTAGGCTTCAGATCACAATGAACAATAGTTCCTTCGCTGTTATGGTGTAGGTACTCAAGTGCATCAGCTACATCCACCACAATGTTTATCCTTTCAGCCAGCGTAATGTGGTTTGAAGTTGAAGTATTTTCATCATCTCGAGTTGAGTATAGTAATGCATGCAAGTCACCTCGTGGCATGAACTCATACACTAAGGCTTTGAAATCATTTCCCTTAGCGTCAATACTTGAGCACACGGTAAGGATAGGAACTAGATTGCGATGCCGCACATTTCGCAAAGCATTACATTCTGCAATGAAGCTCTTTTGTGCTCCCCTTGTCTCTTGGTTGAAGACTTTCATGGCAACCACATTTATGTCCTGAAAAAGTTTTCCTTGATATACAGAACTGTATCTTCCACTGCCAATTAAATTGGATGTTGAGAATCCATCTGTTGCTTTGGCAATATCATTATAAGAAACTTTGGGAAATTTGCTATCAAATGTGGGCAAAGATATAGATTTTCCCTTTTGTTTTCCCCTCCAGAGAAATAAGACAGATATAACTATAGCAAGTGACACCATGCTAGCAAATGGGATCACTACTTTCAGTACAGTAGATTGCTTGTGCTTAGTTGAATTCAAAGGCGTGACGGGACATGCAAGTAGGTGTAAACTTGGTATCCCACCACAAAGAGCCTGATTTCCGTCAATCCGCATGGCAGTTGCATTCCTGAAAATTCCTTTTGTTGGGACCTCACCGTTAAGATGATTTAGTGACAAATCTAAGTACTCAAGAAGTTGTAGGTTACCAAGAGACGCTGGTATTGTCCCCGTTAAGTTATTGTGAGATAAATCAATTTTTAATATTGCTGGAATTCTGAAGATCTTCTTTGGTACCCTACCATGAAGATTATTATTGGAAATACTCAATGCTTCAAGCATTTGGAGGTTTCCCAAGCTTGGGGGTATGTGTCCATCAAACTGGTTCCAGCGTAGATACAGTCCTGCCAAATGAGATAAGTTGGAAAGGGATGACGGAATGAACCCTGTAAATAGGTTGTAAGATAAACTTAGTCTCTGCAAGCTTTTGAGAGCTCCGAGCCAATTTGGAAGCACACCTGTAAATCGATTATTACCCATTTCTAAAGTAATCAGGCCGGGAAGGTTTGCTATGCTGGAAGGAAAATGCCCTGATAGTTGATTTAGCCCCATATGTACATATTGGAGTTGAATGGAATTGTTCCCGAATGAATTTGGCACACGACCTTCTAGACGATTCCCTGTTATGGAGAACATTTGCAGCTCAGTGCAATTGGCTAAGCTGTTCATAAACTCCAAGTCTTGCTTGTTATGTGCATGGAGTTCATTAAACTCAAGGTTTAGCCAAGACAATTTAGCAAGTTTGCCAATAGAGCTAGGCACCACCCCGGTGAAATCATTTCTTGATATATCGAGAAGGTATAGCTCGGAAGCATTTGTCAATGAACATGGGATATGCCCACGAAAGAAGTTGCCGCCCAATTCGAACAACTGGAGATTGGGTAGAGAGTTACCGATATTGGATGGTACATCTCCGCTTAGATCATTGTAAGCAAGGCTAAATTCAACTAGAGTAGAAAGATTTAGGAGGGCTTATGGAAACGAACCTACCAACTTATTGACACCCACAAGCAGGAATTGCAGCCCAGGCAAATTTGCAAACTCATTTGGGACGT
>CM029616.1:26430382-26505573 GCA_017311315.1 Dendrocalamus latiflorus
TTGAACTGTGTTATAGCAGCAATGGTAATTTAAGCAGGATATTCCTGATCTTAAGAAAGCATTTTTGACAGACAGATAATGAAGTCTGCCTGATGACTCTAACCATATCATTTCCTTCCGAGATGAAATGATAATATCAACAGTGATTCAGTTTTCTGCAGCATGACTTGTTTCAATTGCATCTTTCACAGGCTGAGATTGCACGGCAAGATGCAAGGCTGAAGATGGAAAAGGTGAACTTGCAGGGCTGAAGATGGAAAAGGATAACTTGCAGAAGGAAAAGAGCGTCCTCATGGGAAGTGCTGAGGTAGAATTGGTTTGCAGTGGACCGCGCAGATTGTTTCACATTATGTTCTGGAGCTGAGGCTAATAATTTAGAACTTCAAAGTACTAAGGTAGAATTGGTTTGCGGTGGACAATAGTTCAAGTTGAGCGCCACTGCAAATTAATGATCACTCGTGTGCGTCACTAAACTGTTGTACGATCGAGCTGAGATGGCCTGTTTTACGGTCACTAGTCTAGTACCATAATTACAAGGAAGAGCTTGGTGCCGCTGTGCTGTATTCTCAGTTTTTCACAAAATATTTCTTTTTGTATGTCCAAATTATCTGTTTATATTATCTGTTTTTGATCCAAAACCGCTATGTATCCATTCCGATGGTACCGTATCTGAAACTTTGAATTTGTATTCGGTCTTACCGTATCCGACTCTGAATCTAAGAAAAATAATGGATTGGGATATGGTATAATCAATATCTTTTCGAATCTAACTCGATTGCACCCCTATCCACTATATAAGGTTTGTGTTGAGTTGAGTCATGTGCGACTTGTGACTTGAGAGATTAGGTTTAAGGTTTTCTTATGTTGGAGCTTTGTGTGTGTATGCTTTAGACTTATAGCTCGGTTATCCTAAAGGATTGACTGTAAAGCATTTCTCTCTAAGTGAAATAAGCATCCAAAATTTGTTCAAATGAGTTGTGTCATGGATCCCCTCTTGTGCTTTTGATTTGTTTAGTTATCTTGTTTGGGATCTTTCTTCTTGATTTTTCCTAGTGCCAAGTACGTGTGAGAGGTGGAGATATCTTCTGGGGATAACATCTCATCCATCTAGGCATGATCTATAGAAAACTCTTTAGTTTGCTTGGTTCTCCTCAAGAAAGAGGTGATTCTGATGTGTTGCTCTTGTGAGTATTTTGGGTTAAATTTGATTTATGATTTAGCTTGCTATGACGTGTGAGAATCCATCTAAAGTCACCTAGATTATCTAGGACTCACGAGCAAGACTAGATCAAGATTTCCCATATTTGTCCAAATTTGTTGCTCCCTTCACTCAAATAGAAAAAGTCAGAACTTTGGCAAGACATCCTAATGAATATGTATGCCAAGTTTAAGTCATTTGGACCAACGAAGTAAAAGTTCCATTAATTTTTGATTTTAAAACCATGCAGATTTTACTATTCTTGTGTTGACTTTACCGTAGCAGTATTACCGATTTTACTGTAATGGTATTACCAACTTTGCTTAGTTTCATTTGGATCTTTTTTGTATGTGTGATTAGTTTTTGAACTTCACAACTTCTTATTGTTATTGAAGTGAAAAACTTAAAGACGTGCTTCTGCTTTGAAAAAATATTTAAAAAAATCTTATAATCTTATATGCTCATATTCATCTCATATTTGGTCCTAAACAGTAGCATATATCCAATTTCCCCTCTTTAGATCCATCCCAAAGCGCTATTCGAAGTTACTGTGGTACATGTATATGTATTTTATGCACTTAGATATACGTTTTCCACCTTCCACTGATCATATTACACGTCTACACGTGGGTGTGAGGGGAAGTGGGAAAAAGTGGCATTCTACACGTGGGTGTGAGGGGAAGTGGAAAAGGGGTGCTATAAGTTTTTTTAGGGAGATCACGTCATCTCGGACTCACGACTCCTCAGAGCATCAGTATCTATTAAAGGGTCTATCTTGAGCTAAGTTCTCAAGTTAACCTCGGTGAGGTTCACAAAATCCACTCCGAAGAGATTCGAGACCAACCACGGACAAAGTTCGCAAGACCAATTTCAAAAAAGTTCAAAGTTAACTCTGAACGAGATATGTAAGATCAATCTATGAGGAGTTCAGGACTAACCTTGGATGTGATACTAAGACCAACCCTAAAGAGTCCTGTTACCTAAATCAACTAACAAGCACCATGGACGTCCTGCAAGGAGCTAGCTAATACACATACAACATTTTTCTTGATTAGAAACGAACGCCTATCTATCTTAAAAGAAAAGGTCGACACTCTAAATGAAGACTATTTACAAAACACAAAGATTAGTAGGATATTTACGGCAACACACCTTAAGTTCCTGTCTACCTTTATCCCGCCAGTGTTCGACAATTGAGCAAACAGGTAGGATCCTCAAAAACAGCATGAGCACGTCATCTGAACTGTACATAAAACATTATGTTTCTTCCTCCCTAAAAAAAACATATGTTTTATCAAATAGTAAATCTAAGTATGTAACCATGCAACGCCCACGTACCTCTGAGAGAAAGCCTGTGTGCTTTGGTCGGAGAACGGCCATAGCTACAGGTAACTAGCTGCTTACACTCTTTATTTATAGGTACGTTTTTTTCGGCTGCGATTTATAGTTTATGGCTATGACTGATGGTATTATAATATGAACGTTTGTGCGAATGAGCTGAACGTCTATAAGCCATTTTGAAACAGTTGTCCCAATAAACCACTTCGAAAAGGTTGAAAAAAATTGTCCTATTTGTTTGTTTAAATGAAATAATAAGTCATAACTTATAAATTGAAAAGAATGAGGTCTATAGACATCCCAACCATATGCTTCTGAAGAGCAATGTAATCTTTCACTCTACTGGTACTTTAATTTCAGTTTTGTATCCAAATAAAAAATAGGTTTTAGAGTCAAACTGTTTTTCTTCAGTTGAATTCCTATCCATACAACCAGTCAAAAACGGCGTAGTGACTCAGTTTCTGCAAAGGAAATGGAAAAGGCGACAGCCTTGTCACATTGTCATTGAAGATGAAAACACCAGCCACGAGTTGACTTGACTGGCCTAATTTCCACAAGCCATCCTAACAAAAGGATGGCATAATGCCTGCTGAAACATGACGACAGATATAGAAAGGAGCTATAGAAAGTGGCAGCAAGCTTGATTCTCATGCACGTGGCATGGACTCACACACATCACCAATGCTAATATGAGAAAATTCTAATTCACATTATAATTCGTAGTTCTGGTAGAAAGCAAACTAGACTATCACCTAATTTGGTGAGGCATGATCATCATTAGAGCGATAGGTGACAAGTTCCTGTCTACCTTATCCCGCCAGTGTTCGACAATTGAGCAAACAGGTAGGATCTCAAAAACAGCATGAGCATGCCATCTGAACTGTGCAGAAAACATTATGTTTCTTCCTCCCCTAAAACACATATGTTTCATCAATAGTAGATGTAACCTTGCAACGCCTACACACCTCTACTATGAGAAAAAAGTCTCTGTGCTTTGGTTGGAGAACGGACATAGCTACAAGTAACTTGCTTTTTACACCCTTATTTATAGGCGCCCCAACCATATACTTCTGAAAAGCTATCTAATCTTCTACTCGACTGCTACTTTAATTTCAGTTTTGTATCTTAACAAAATCAGCTTTGAAGAGTAAAAAATGTTCTCTTCTTCAGTTTAATTCCTATCCAGACAACCTGTTAAAGACGGCTTCATACTGACCCAATTTCTACAAAGAAAATGGAGAAAGCGATAGCCTTCTCACATTACCATCAAAGATGAAAACGCCAGCCAGGAGTGACTAGCCTAATTTCCACAGGCCATCCTATCAAGAGGATCACATGATGCTCTACGAAACGACACAATATTTATAGACAAGGTACTGTTGAAAGTGGCAGCAAGATTGACCTAGTCTCGTGCACGCAGCAGGGTAGAAATGCAATCAAGCAGTTGTAGTGATCATTTGGGCTTCAGCTTTTAGCTTCCAGCTTATTTTTCATTATTCATAAATTTCGTCTTTTTTTGAACTTTTGAATTTTTGTTGAGCTTTTTTGCCGGTTCTTTTTTTTCCGTATTTGTTTGTATTATACGTAATGGGCTAACATATTTTTCATATTTTTTTAAATTTTTTTAAATTTAATTATGCTAAATAAGTCTCTGTCAGTTACAGTGTTTTTTCAGCCAACTACAGTGCTTTTCAGCCATAAGCCACTCAAAATAAGTCAAAATGATCACACCCACTTGAAATCTCACCAAACAAAAACCAGTATATTATGTTTTAGAACTTTGTATTAGTTACAACTAAATTTCTTGTTCTATGTACCTCCTGGATCTAACATTGAACCCTAAAACCAACTACAATCCTGCAGAAAGATTTGAAAGCCATTAAGGCCCGCTCGGTTGGGCTGAAATCATAAATAAAATCATAAATTCATATCTGTCTTCTAGATTAGAGGCTACAGAGATCACTAGTGATCTTTCTTCTTCAGAGTGAATTCCTATCCAGACAACCTGTTAAAGGGCATGTTCTTTTTGGCTGCGGCTTGTGGCTTTTGGACTGTTTGTACGAGAGATTACAGAGTAACAGAAACTCACGTGCGGTTTTTGTCAATATAAATAAAGTCAGTAAAGTATGTACTACAATTAACTAGTAGATCCTATCTTGAAAAAAATACTTCGTTTAAAAACTAGTTATTGTAGAAAAATCAAAAAACAGTTTTTATAAGCTGAAAAGAACAGGGCAAAAGACAGCTTCATACTGACCCGATTTCCACAAAGTAAATGTAGAAAGTGGCGGCCTTCTCACATTACCATCAAAGATGAAAACGCCAGCCATAAGTGACTAGCCTAATTTCCACAGGCCATCCTATTAAGAGAATGACATGATGCTCTACGAAACGACACAATAATATTCATAGACAAGGAACTATAGAAAATGGCAGCAAGGTTGACCTAGTCTCGTGCACGCAGCAGGGTAGAAATGCAATCAAGCAGTTGCAATAGAATGTATGCCACTGCATTTATTTTTCCTGAATCCACAGATGTATTCACACACAATAACGAGAAAAATCTAATTCACATTACAGTTAGTCATTCTAGTAGAAAACAAACTAGACTAACTTGAAATCTCACCAAACAAAAACTAGAAAACAAACTAGACTAACTTGAAAGCTCACCAAACAAAAACCAGTATATTATGTTTTAGAACTTTGTATTAGTTACAACTAAATTTCTGGTTCTGTGTACCTCCTGGATCTAACATTGAACCCTAAAACCAACTACAATCCTGCAGAAAGATTTGAAAGCCATTAAGGCCCGCTCGGTTGGGCTGAAAAGCTGTGGCTTATGGCTGAATTGCACTGTAGCGACTAAAATTTCACTGTAGCTGAAGGTAGCTTATTTGGCGTAATTAAATCTAAAAAAATTTAAAAATAAAAAATATGCTAGCCCATCACGGACAACGTAAACAAATACGGGAAAAAGAGAACCGGCAAAACGAATACAGGAGCATAGAAGCTTTGTGCGTACCTCGTCCTCCTCACCTTGCTGTCCTTTTCCTGAACCAATTAATCCTCCGATGGCACAGAGCAGCACGCCAAGGCCGAAGTAGCGGATGAATTCGAGAAGACGCTGGAATTTCTGCTCCTCCTTTGTGAGCACCACCCTCTCCCTCACATCCACCTTCGGCTGCTGCTGCTGCGCCGCCACCGTGCTCGTACGGGACAGGGAGCAGGAAGAGATGGTGCGAGTGAGATAAAGGATCTGAGGGGTGGTGGCTACCATGGGGAGTTGCCGGAGGGGAGCGGCGGAGAGAGGTGAGGAGTCCGAGGGAGTAATGGACATATCTGTTCAGTTGGGCGAAAAATGGTGGATTATGACTGAAATTGCACTGTAGCTGATTGAAATTACAGTGTAGCTAAAGATGACTTATTTGATGTAATTGAATTTAAAAATTTTAAAAATAGAAAAAATATATGTTAGCTCATCACGGACAACGCAAATAAATACGGGAAAAAAGAACCGGCAAAAAAGCTCAAAAAAGCCAAAAGTTCAAAAAACAACGAAATGTATGAATGGTAAAAATAAGCCAGAAGACAGAAGCTTAAACTGAAATGAGCAGGACGCCAGACTTTCGACCCGACCTGTCAGTGGGGTAAAACGATTGGAAGCCCACGAGTCAGTTTCAAGAATTTATAGGGCTTGTTTATATTGGTTTTTGGATTTGTTTTATAAATAGTAATAGCTTGTTGAAAGAGATATTTACGTGCAATTTTGATTAATATAAATGATGTCACTATAGTACATACTACAATTGACTAGTAAACTCCATATTAAAAAGACACCCCGTTTAAAAGCTATATACTGTAAAAAATTATTTATTATAGAAAAACTGTTTTTAGAAACTAATACGAATATGACCTATAATATTTCCGCAAAATTGCTAACGCGTGGTCACGCATGCTCTGATCATGCGAAGAGCCTAGGCGGATCTAGAGATGGCAACGGGTATATACCCGCTGGGTATAGCCACCCCATACCCGCACCCGACAGATATAACTCTACTCGCTACGATACCCATACCCGCACACGGGTATAGAAACTTACCCGTACCCGCACCCGCGTGGGTATTTATACCCGACGGGTAACCCATACCCCTTTAGTTTGCTGAAGTATCATCTTGTGCAATTTGGAACTAAAATTTTCCTCTTTCTATTTAGCTTATTCCAAAGTATCGACTACTTATTTGTTGAGTTCTTTTTCTTAATGTTGATGCCAAATGATTAATATGGTACAAAATTCTCTTAGTGTGTAAATTCGCCACCATGAAGCACATAATTTCCTACTATGCGGGTATATTTTACCCACGGGTATGCGGGTACGGGTAATATACAGCCGTACCCGCACCCGCTCTACCCGATGGGTAGAGATTTTTGCCCATCAGTATACCCGCGGGTGAAGATATCTTTCCATACCCACCTCCTTATCGGGTAAAACCCATCGGGTACTCGGGTTTCGGGTATCCATTGCCATCTCTAGGCGGACCAGCTCGCACGCCACATTAAGTCAAGAATGCCCTTTTCAAATTTTATATTGGGTCTGTTCTTTTCAGCTTCTAAAAACTGCTTTTCGGCTTTTCTACAGTACCTAGCTTTTAAATAGAGTATTTTTTTTCAAAATAGAGTCTACTAGTTAATTGTAGTACATACTGTACTAACTTCATTTATATCGGCAAAAACCGCACATGAGTTTCTGTTACTCTGTAATCTCTCGCATAAACAGTTTAAAAGTCACAAACCGTAGCCAAAAGTTATAAGTTTCAGCTAAAAAGAACAGACCCACTGTCTAGATTGGGTACCAAATGGGTCAAGAATTATCCATACCGTTTACACCCGATAGACCGTGTAGAGACCAGGTAGAAAGTATTGGTATAGTGTGTGAAGTGTTGCTGCACCATTCATTAATTTATTGGCGCGCCATTGGTGATGGCTTGCTCGATGTCATCATGGCATGTTCAATAATGCTGGTCCCTATTTTATCTGCGTGGTCTCTACATCACATACAGATAGAACTAGCGACAACTACTCCAATATACTCCCTTTGTTCTTTTTTTTTAATGATTTTTAAGAATTCGTTTTTTCTCAAATAGATGACGTTTTGGGTTTTTCAGGCAGTTCGTGCACAAGGATCGGAGGATGGCCTACGAGTTGGAATGCTGCAGTTCATGCACAAGGAGCTCCTCCTAGGGTCGTCGCCGGCGGACTGGGAGGCGGAGGCCTACCCGGCGTACGGCGACTTCGCAGTGCTCCCCTTCCTCGTCACCTTGTTCCCCGCTGTCTGGTTCCTCCTGAACCACTTCGTCTTCGAGGTACTTGTTTGGTTGCTTGGGCCTGGAAGATTTGCCCCCTAGCTTTGTCATTTTGGTGTCTTGTAGATGATGAATGCTGGGGCATATTATTGTATTTGAAATTTTTTTTCTACTGATCAATCTGAGCTACTTTTAGCTGGAAAATTTGTGATCTGTTGGGTTCCTAGTTGTGTAGAAGATTATCTTAGTCGTAAACTCAAATTATGTGCACTTGATATGTAAGTGTAACAGAGTAATTATTTTGCTTTGCTGTCTTGGTGGTAAAATTGTTAATTAGAATGGACATCGTGAAATCATTTGTGTGCAATAGTAGTACTGCAAATAATGGCTGACCTACGTGAGCATTAAAATGGACTTTCTCATGGCACTTCAATCTCTTCTGATAATTTCAAATCCCAGAATAGTTCTAGCCTCAAAGCGAAGGTATTCCCAAAACAAAAGTATAATGCACAGTTGGCAGATAGCTAAACTTCCACCAAGTTATCTTCCAGATCTTGTCTTTTTGCATGTGATGAACAAACCAAGTTTGCAGGCAAGAAATCAATCTGTTGATGACAAAAACCAAAGTGATGCTTTCTTAAATGTGTTGTGTGATGATATGATGGCAAAGTTCGATAAATATTGGGGCTGCACCTAACAAGATTCTTTTGGTTGCATCGCTGTTGGATCCACGGCACAAATTGTTTCTTTTGAAGTACTGCTTCTTGAAAGCCTATGGAAAACAAGTGGCCAACAAAAAGGCAAACACTATTCTTGTCTTGTTTAGGGTATATTATAGTTACTATGAAGAAATGTTGCAGAGTAATTCACAGAGCGGCATTTCTTTGTCAACTGAGGGGGGAGAGGGAAACGCAAACTGGAGCTGGAATTTGCTTTGTTCAAAGAGCAAACCAGACCTACTCACTCTAGAAGGTCAGAGGTTGATATTTATCTAGAAGATTCGCTGGTTCCTATAAGGGAAGGTGAAGAATTTGATGTTTTAAAGTGGTGGAAGAATATCACGCTCTCTAACATCTCACTCCTACGGGGTTGCTCCCATAGGTTGTGCGGGATGTCTACCACAGGTTAGCGCAGTTGGACTCCACTCTCCACATACGCTAGCCTCGGCGACGTCACCTACATCCGATGTCCCATTCCACGTGGGGCTTTTATTACCCACCTACACACGTTCTCCGTGAAATGGCTAGAGAGTCTAGTAAATTATTCAGCCAAGCCTACAATATGCCAGCTTGTGGTTGTACTGTTATACACGGAGGGTCCACACAGGATTAAGTCCTTAGCTTGTTCGGGCGGTTCATTCCACATCCCCTATGTTACATCCACACCCACCTCTCTTTCCACCCGCCCAAACAGGTATAGCAGATTTTAGGGTTTTGAGAAGCATAACACAATTTAATATAAATATTTAGCCACGTACATCCCATGACTGTCCCAAAACAAGTTCTCATGAAAAAAGAATGATAATCAGGGTTGCTAGAACTCTAGACTTGACAAAAAATATAGCATGGCAATAATAAGACTTATAACTACCATAGCTATCATTTATATCTAGGGTGACACTGATCATATGGGTTCAAAATGTTACTGGTGGGGGTATCTTATTATTAGGTAGACACATGGTTGTTAACTACCTTAAGAGTGACATACTTTTGCGTATAAAGTAAAGCATGCAAATTTTAATAATTTAAACGAACATAGTTTCACATAAAATATAGACGCAAAATGATCAGAGTATCGACTCGCCTGGATCAAGAGCTTGGGGGTCTTGTGCTGCTTCAAGCGGGGGCTCGTTCGCGTCTTCGAACTCTACTCGGGAGAACGAACCAGAAAAGCAACACAAAAGAACGAAAGTAAATAAATACCAAATAAGATAAAACCAAACTAAAATTAACTCAGAACTGAACCAAAATAGAACCATCAAATAGATCTTCATTTTAGAAAAATTTAGAAATTGGTTTCATTAAATTTGAAGTTATGGTTAGGAAGTTATGGCATTTCAAAGTATAAATTCTGGAAAATCAGAAGAAAAAAGGGAGAGGGCGTGTGCCGCAGACAGGTAGGGCCCGAGAAGGATTAAATGATGCTCAGGTAATCACTGCAGCTCTGAAGCCGACAGGTGGGCTACAATTAACCGGGTTATTACTGGATAATGGCGGCTTAGGACAGCATTATTGCACTTAATGGCCGATTAAGAAATGCAGTTAAGCAACCCATTTAATGCTTCGGCTGGCTGCTCGGCCGCAGTTTTGGCCCGGCCGAGAGGGCGGTGGAGCCAACCGGCGGCAAAGGGGGCATGGAGGCGCGGCGGCACCGACCAAAACGGGTCACAGACCCGACGCGCGCCTCGGGGAGGGAGGAGTCGGCCGAATTAGGCCTGGCGACGCCCGGCGATGAGCTCGGCAGCGACCGAGACAGGGGAAAGGGGCGCCGGTGACTCGGGCCACTGGGACCCTATTGCTCGCCAAGAGAGCAACTTTGGGGGGTCTTGAGCCTACCTTGGGCCCGGGCGGCGGCCGAAGTGGAGCCGGGTGAGCTGGCAGCGAGGGAGGGCTCGGCGGTGAGGAAGGAGATGGCGGCGGCTCGCTGGGGAGGGAGGCGGGGCCTGGCGATGTGGAGGTGATGTTCGCGGGGTCCAAGCGATGCTCCAAGCGCGGGGAATCGACCCAGGGTGCTACGGTTCTCTGGGAAGACCTGGCGCCGGTGTCGGGGAAGGAAGGTCTCGCCGGTGGCCTGCAAGGGGAGAAAAGGCGATTAGCCGGGGCAGCAAGAGAAGATGGTAGAGGTGAATGCGAGGAAAGGCCCAATAGGTCCCGGCGTCGACCGGTGGCGCTTGGCGGCGGGGTCTGCCGAAGGTGCACCTTCGGCAGAGGAGGCGGCGAGCAAAGTCCTCGGTGAGCTCGGTGGGGTGTGAAGGAAGGTGCTGGTGCCCTTTTATAGAGCCGAGGAAGGGGGAAAAAGACGCCGGGAGGGGGCAGAGCGGCATGGTGTCGCCATGCGGAAGGCGTCAGCGCCGTGCAGCCACAAGAGGGGCGCGGCAATCGAGGATGTCGCGGCGCGAGTAAATGCGGGGATGCGGTGCTCGATCCGGTGGTCGCGGGGGAAGGGTGTGGCTCAGAGGGCAGAGATGAGCAATGCCGAAGGGATGGACGTGACCGGGAAGGACCACGGCGGCGCGGCGCACGGGGGGGTGGCGAGGGGCGCGCACGGCAGGGCAGCGCTAAAATTGAGGGCGGGGAGGCGTGCCCGGGGCCTGCACTGCGAAGCGCTGAAGGCGAGGGGCGGCCTGAAGACAAGGGCTGTCGCCGCAATAACTCGCCGGCGGGGTTGGTGGCGGAAGACGACGAGCGGCGGTAGAGCCAAAGGAGGAGTAGGCGCTACGGGTGGAAGGAGGAGGGAGGGTGCTGCGGCCAGAGAGATGAAGGGGATGGACGGCCGGGATTGAAGGGAAGGAAAGATGAGCGGTTAGGAGAGGCTTGGGGTGGTTTTCCTTTTATTAAAATTCCTTTTTCTTCCCTTTCCTCTTTTTAAAAAGATTAAAAACAAAACTTCCTCCTCTGAAATTTTTCTAATTTTTGATGTAAACTTTAAGAAATGTTTGTACGGATAACCTTTTTTTATTTGGAAATACAGAAATATACCCGCGGTTTCATTTTTTACAAAAATAGCCTCGAGTCGCCCAATGGGGAAGCGACTCGAGAATTTCGCCCACCCGAAAAGCGACATTTAAGGAATCTGCGAACCGTTGGGCGAATCAGTGCTGTCGCCTGCACGTTGGGCGACTTAATATAAGTCGCTGTACGGTTGGGCGACTGCAATGCAGTCGCCCAACGCTAGGGCGACACAGGGGGGGTTAAGGTTGCCTGCCCAGCCGGCTCCCACTACCAACCACCTTTTTCACTCATTCAGCAAACACATTCAGCGCACAGAGAAGAGGAAGAAGGAAAAGAAACAAGGGGGAGAAGAGAGGAAGGAGGGGAAGAAGAGGAGAAGGAGAGGAAGGAGGGGAAAAAGAGGAGAAGGAGAGGAGGAGGTGAGGGAGGAAGGAGGGGAAGAAGAAGAGGAGAGGAGGAGGTGAGGGAGGAAAGAGGAGTAGAAGCTATTCCATCAATTTGGATCCATGTATTTTTTTTGGATTATGTTGTATTTGCATTATTATTTATATGAAATGTTGGTGTTAATAAAAATTATAGATGTAGAATAATTAGTACCATGTTAGTATGGAAATATTATTGTAGAAAAAGTTTGGTATGCAATTTGTAGTATGGTATAGGAAGTTTAGTATTGTGCGATATTATTTGACATGTCGCAAAATTGAAATATATATGCAGGCCGACATCATCAATGTCCACTACATTGATAGTGTATTACGGAGCTGGAACCATTCGTGAAGGTCCGAATGGTGTGGATTTGAGCGATTTTCCGCAAGTCACTCTCGTACTTCCGGATGACGAGAATGCTCGAATGGGAGATGTGCAGCTTTGGCTGACCCGGAGTTTTTCGTTGAACCCCGAGGTGTACAGCGTCGTCGTGCAAGGGCTTTGGAGCCGGTCTCCCACGGACATCAGATGGGAGTTGAAGACATTGGTGCGCTCTGCCACATGGAAGGGCTTTGTGCTAGGGTGCCGGCGTCGTGGATACGAGTGTGTGCTGCTTGTGCAACCGTGCTCAGTACAAGCAGCTGAGGAAGCTCGTGCAACAGCCGTTGTTGTGGGAGGTGCTAGCAGCTCGGGCGGGCCGCATGTTGGCGGACATGATGAAGTTGCTCGTCATGAAGCCGATGCGGTACATGAAGGAGAGTTACAACCGTCAAGCCATAGAGAGCCAACTGGGCAAGCCGATGAAGGAGAGTATAATGAGTACATTGTGCAGCAGATGAACTCTGATGACGAGATGGCATGGGATGAAGAGGAAGCTGTAGAGGACGACGACGAGGACAGTTCCGATGAGGATGAAGTTCCTATCCCCCAGGAATGGAACCGGTTTAATGCGGAGGGTCTTTCCACACATGATGAGCATGAATCACAATGGGAGTACCATGAGACAGAGGTTTGGTTGCATGCTATGTTTGCTGACAAGGAAGCGCTGCAGGATGCCATCAAGCTTTGGGCCCTTTCAATGCAGCGGACATTTCGCGTCGTCAAATCAAGCCAGGAGCAGTACACTGTGACGTGCGAGCAGACTGGTTGCCCTTGGCGGGTGCATGCCCGTAAACCTAAGTATGAGACTCATTGGATTGTGTCCAAGGTTGAGCCGCACTCCTGCATTCTAAACACTGTGTTGTCGAGACATCGTAACCTGACGTCCGGATTTATAGCCAATGTCATGTATGGGGAGATAGTGCAGAAGAAGGACATGGCAGCCACGCATATTGTGGTAGCTATTGAGAATAAATTCAAGTATAAGATTAGCTACGCGAAGGCGTGGCGGGCCAAGCAGAAGGCGTTGGAAAAACGTTTTGGCACTTTCGAGGCGGCGTACGACAACCTTCCTCGTATGCTTAATGTCCTGCAGGAAAGGAACCCGGGCACATATATCGCCCTCCACGAGAAGCCGTCCATAAGTCCGCCAGGGTATGCGGTGTTGCAGAGAGCAATGTTTGCATTTGGTGCTAGCATCGAAGCATTCAGGCATATGCTGCCAGTGATCTCAATTGACGGGACCTTCTTGACAGGCAAATACAAGGGGCAGATCCTGACGGCCATAGGCGTTGACGGTAACAATCAAATATTGCCGCTGGCCATTGCATTTGTGGAGAGTGAGAATTACGAGAGCTGGCTGTGGTTTCTCAGACATGTGAGGGCTGGAGTTGTAGCCACTCGGCCTGGTGTGTGCGTAATCCATGATTGCCACGCCGGTATTATCAAGGCAATAAGAAAACTTCAAGAAGACCCCGAGAAGCCCTTTCCTTGGCCGGACATGAGGAACCGGTGGTGCAGTCGTCACTTAGCGGCAAACTTTTTCAAGCAATTCCCTAAACAATCTTTGATGAAGCTATTCAAGAGGCTGGCTAGGCAGAACCAACAGAGGAAATTTGATGCTTTGTGGAGGTTGTTGGATGAGCACACTAGGAAGAACGTCGAAGAGAGGAGCAAGGAGCCGGTCACTCCTGGGGCGGCACAACCACAATGCTTGCCGCCAATCGATGCGCCTAACCCAAGTGGTCCAAGAAGAAGGAGCTCACGAAACATCAGGTGCTTCGCGCAGTGGATCGAGGGGGAACCGTTGGAGAAGTGGTCGCTGTTGCATGACACGGATGGCGCAAGGTACGGAATAATGACAACTAACCTTGCCGAGGTGTACAATTGGGTTCTAAGGGGTCTCCGTTCTCAGCCCCTTGTCGCCATCGTGGAAGGTGTTCTTCACAGCACAATCCGGTACTTCAGGGAGAGGCACGCGAGTGCCGCACTTCATGCGGCCAATCCCGGAGCATTGTATTCGGCAAAAATTACTGCTTACATGGAGATGAAGGCACAAAAGGGTCAGTTGCACACAGTGCAGGTCATGGGCAACAGGGAGCATCGTTTTGAGGTGATACTCCGTGATAGAGCCGGATTTGGGACGGCTCGTTCACTTGTTACCCACGAGGTATGTCTTGCAGATCATGGAAATCAACCTAGTTGCACGTGCAACAAGCTTAAGTTGTTACACAAACCATGCTCTCATGTCCTCGCTGCATGCGGGACCGTGGGTATGGATCCTTCGAACTTCATGTCCGAGTTCTTCTTTAAGGGGAGGGTACTGCAGGCTTGGTGTGGGGAGCTCCGAGGGTTCAGGGTGGTGGGAAACTTCGCCACTTTGGACATTGCATCGAGGACCTGGGTTCCGGATGTTAACATGTTGAAGGGTGGGAAGGGTCGGCGACAGAGCCGACGTATTAGGAACGACATGGATGAATCACAAGCTGGAACACCGGGTGCACGTTGTGGTCGATGCGATCAGGAGGGGCACACAGCTAGACGATGCATGTCCTGATCAGTAGTTACATGACTTTTCTGTAATGTACTTGGTTATGTACTTATTTAGTACATGTATTTGCTGTTTGTTAAAATGAGATACTTTTGTGGCTCGTGCACAAGACAATCAATTCATGACATGCTTAACAACATTGCGCATTATTTCGATCGACCCTCGTACATACTACGGTACAACCATACACATCGTTGCTTATATGCCAAATGAGCCTCGTGGCACCCACATGGAGAACTGCTGAAGTGGACGCCTCGGACGGGGCTGGCCATCGTGGTAGTGGCACGCACATATGCAACTTGGTTTGCACAGCAACATGTCGGATCGTACGAGCTTCCTATGTTGACAACCTCCTCGTTTCCCCTCTCGCGTTGCATCTGTTGGCGGAGCTCATTGTTCTCCTCATTGAGAGTCTCCATTCGGTACTCCAAGTCCATTATTCGGTCCCATAAAGTACCCACATAACGGTCAATATACCGTTCATGAGGAGGGTCGATCCAGCGGGAGAAGTCGCATTTCGCCATCTGCGAAAAAGGACAGTAAACATGGAGGGTCCATAAGCAATAAAAAAACGTACTATTAGTAGTTTGTACCCCGGAGCGTGGGCATCGGAAGAAACGGCGCCCGCCATCGTTCGGCCCTTCCAGGACTTGCACGACCACGTACTCATTGTGTCTGCATTTCGGCCACGCTGGTTGCACACGCCGGCTTGGTACCAAGCGGTACTGTGGACCGAACATCTCCCTCCTTTCCAAGGGAAGGTCTTCCTTCGGTGACCCATATTCGACTGGCCCCTCATCTTCCGCCATGGTATGTTCCACCACGAAATAGAAGGTACTTCTTTGTTCGATTTACAAGGTTTTCTGGCTACAACTTCATGGGACCTCAACCGTGCTATTTATATCGAATGGCGGGACAAAAGAGGGCTGCTTTGCCCAGAGACATGACAAAAGCGCTCAGCTTTACTCGGTGAGATGACAACACATGCCAGCTTTACGCAGTGATATGACAAAACGGGGCAGCTTTGCTCAGTCAGATGACAACACATGCCAGCTAAACTGCCTACATAAAGACTACGATCTGAAAAGCCTTCATAGGAACATTTATTGCTACTCTGAAAAGCCTACATCGGAACATTTATTGCTACTCTGAAAAGCCTATCGCTACAGAAACCAACAAATTAGGGGCGTAGGCTGTAGCCTTTACAGTGAGTGTTCACGTCATAGGCATGTATCCTTTCCAGTGAGTTTTCATGTCACCTTTCCTTGTTGTTTCATAAATACAGGATACAGGCTCTGAAAAGCCTACATAGGGACATTTCCATGGACTATGCCCACTGCACCAGATAACCTGCCTACATAAAGCCCTCCTATGTCTTCCATACCACATCTCCTCCTCAAGCCTTCACAATACTACTACACAACACAATACTACTACACAACAATGTCTTTCTGGAGGTCCGACCCGTTTGGAGTGCCGGAATGGCATGAGCACCCGAAGTGCCATTGCGGCTTTAGGACGATGTTGGGAGTCTGGACGGATCGAGTACAACGAGCCAAATACGACCGTAGGTTCTTCAAGTGTCCAGACCTGGATGACGACTTCGTGGTAACGACAACAACTAAATCATTTGTTTCTCGTTATCGTTTTTCAACTTGATCCATGACATCTACCATGCCACACATAGGCTTGCACGTTCATCGAATGGGTGGATCGGGTGCCGCCGGCATGGCCACAGAACCGGGCAGTGGAGGTGGAAAACAAAGGACAATACTTTGTCAAGATGACTCAGGCTCGCGAGGTGGAACGACAGATGCGGCATGAGCAAGAGCGCCGCGTGAGGGTGGACCAAATCCGTCTGAAGGGCAAGGAGGATGACCTGCAAAGGAGGCGGGAGCAGCTAAGTCTGCGTGAAGCAGCCATCAAGCGTCAGGAGGAAGAGCTTCAAGCTCGTGAGGCAGCTCTCAAGACCAAGAGTGACCGGAACAAGGATGCAGCGGAGCCATCTTCAAGGCGCGATAACAAGGCGAAACAACCACGCTACACCCAGTAGACCAAATGTAATAGACCTAGCAAGTTTTATTCCCTAAGGCAGTACTGTCGGAGTTGCTCTTAGTCGCATATCATGCTATATGTTATGCATGTAATAACAATGTACGCGGCATGTTACTCCCAACTGTATTACGAAGTTTATTTCTATTGACATAAGCTTATTATCTAGCATGTTCGCATTCAATGATTCAGATAGCAAGTCATACCGGTTCTCTCCGTAAACTCTTTCTCAGCAACATCAAAATATCACTTACCACTCTATGTATCTATCGTTCTACGGTCATTCATTCTTCAAAAAAATATTGGAATTTTTTTTATGCATCTACAACATACAGTGCACATAAACTTTTATTACAACTATACCAGATTTTTTCTCTTTTTCAAACTACAAAATTGCCAAAACTCTACAAATTTCAGGGGGACTGAATGAAGTCGCCTACCGATTGGGCGACTGCATTACAAGTCGCCTACCTATTGGGTGACTGTATTACAAGTCGCCCAGCCATTGGGCGACTTCGTTAAATCGCCCAGTGAGAAAGCGACTCCGTGATGTCGCTTTCCCGTGAAGCGACATAGCTTCTTGTCGCTTTTCGGGTAGGCGAAATTCTCGAGTCGCTTCCCCATTGGGCGACTCGAGGCTATTTTTGTAAAAAATGAAACCGCGGGTATATTTCTGTATTTCCGAATAAAAAAAAAGGTTATCCGTACAAAAATTTCTAAACTTTAATCCCAAATTTTGAAAGGTGACTTTAAATTTCTCCTTTGGAAATAAAACAGAGCTTTCATTTTAAACCACTTTTGCATCTCTTGAATTTTCTTTTTTTTAAAACGCAAGAAGAATAACCAAGCTGAGAATAAAACCCTTTCGAATTTTAACATAAGCTTGAAATTTACATTAGCACCAAGTTTTTGAAAATGGGATGTTACATGGACTATCTCATATAAACATGCTGTGTATAAATCACAGTTGCATCTTTATTCCTTGTGTCCTGCCACCTCTCCATAACCTGTGCCAGCCCGGTACGTCGTGCGGTACTGTGGTAGCACAATCGCCCGACTGTCAATGCAGTCGGCCCGCCGGTCCCCATCATCGATCTCGGCCGCCTGTCCCAGCAAGACGGCGCCGAGGAGGCGGCGAATCTCCAGTCGGCACTCGAGTCTTAGCCTTTTCCTGGTAACCTTGCCTGAACAATCTTGGCTACAGATAGCTACTTGTTCTTTCCTGA
The DNA here is from genome assembly GCA_017311315.1 of Dendrocalamus latiflorus. Classification (NCBI taxonomy): domain Eukaryota; kingdom Viridiplantae; phylum Streptophyta; class Magnoliopsida; order Poales; family Poaceae; genus Dendrocalamus; species Dendrocalamus latiflorus. The sequence continues at coordinate 26,448,523 of CM029616.1, forward strand.
CAAGTAGCTGCAGCTGAATCACGCACGCGCATGTCTGTTTCGTTTCCAGGTTATTAACCATGGCATGGAGGCCTCTCTGATGGACGACATGATAGACGCGTCGAGGGAATTTTTCCGGCTGCCGCTTGAAGAGAAGCAAAGGTATTCCAACCTGATAGACAGCAAGCATTTCCAGCTTGAAGGGTACGGCAACGACGAGGTGAAATCCAAGGACCAAATCCTCGGCTGGTCCGATCGGTTGTACCCTGAAGTGGAATCGGAAGAGGAGAGAAACCTCCCCCTTTGGCCCGAACACCCCAAACTTTTCAAGCAACCAATCAATCTTGTAGCAACGGATAGAATTGAATGCATTGACGATTTAGGTTCAGTTTGCGGTTACAATTTTACCCCTTTAGAAATTCTACTGCTAGTAGTATAGGTGATAGTATAACCAAATCCTAACTAATATGAACCATTAGATCTTAAAGATTAGACTGGTCAGATTCATTTCAAGGCATTGTAAAAGATACTGATAGTAAAAATGTGGTAATAGAAATAAAATCTGACCGTTGATTTGTGAGGGTCTTATAACCTTTGTTTTTCAACCTGGTTTTTTTCAAGAGGGTATTTTGGGCCATGACATGTGCATATCTGTGTGTAAACCGCAGTTGCATTAATTAAGGAGGAGGAGATCGTCCATTGATGCCATGGCTCTGAGCCAGAGCATGCAGTTCGGCATCACCACCGCGTCGTTCGGCATGCTCTCCTTTCTCCTCAGCATCTTCATTGAAGGTATGTAGTGCTGGATCACGCGCGGCCCTACATGCCATGCGCTCTCCGTGGGCTATTTCTACCCCCCCCCCCCCCACCGAGTAGACCCTTTTGCATTAACCAAAACATAAACAAAGTCTCCTTGATCTCCAAACTTCTTGGTCGAGAGTGAGAGGGAAGGAAAGGAGAGGAAAGCTAGTTAGATCTAGTGCTCATACTTTGCAAAACTTCTCGAGAGCTGCTATGTTAGCTGCTAGCTAGTAATCGTTTGGAAGGCTTAAGTAAGTAGGTGTTCGTTTATGGAGAGCGGCGAGGGTTCCCGTGTGTTGCGGCCCATGCTTGGCAGCTATGGCCTCTTGGTCATCTCGGGCGTGCGCGACTGCCTTTTAGGCCAGGACAAGTACCTCGAGTCCCGCATTGAGACTCGAGAGGTACGGCTCCACCATCATCCGCATCAACGTCCCATTGGGCCCCTTCATGGTGTGCGCGACCGCACGTTGTTGCACTCCTCAATGCTAAGAGCTTCCCCGTCCTCTTCAACGTCTCCAAGGTCGAGAAGAGAAACGTCTTTACCGGCACCTACATGCCCTCCACCTCCCTCACTGGTGGCTACCACATCTGCGCCTACCTGCTCCGAGCCCAACCACACCAAGGTCAAGTAGCTGCTCTTTGCCATGCTGGTGTCCCACAAGGACGCCTTCGCCCTAGCCTTCCACTCCTCTTTAACTTGTTTCATTTACATTTTTACACCTTTAAAGATTCTATTGCTAGTAACGTAGGTGGTAGTATAACTAAATCCTAACTAATCTGAATCATTAGATCGTAAAGATTGAATGATTGAACGACTCATATTTATTTTAAGATGTTGTAAAAGAGCTTTCATTTTAACCATGCACGTTTGGGGCTAAGGTGGTTGTTCTTTGAGGCTATTGAAGTAGATTCGACTATCTAGATGCTTACTAATGCAGTTAGGAGAATGGATGTTACAATCAGAATGGATGTGATGCGTTGACTTCTAGTTGTGAGTTTTGTAACATTATTTGCTTGGTTGCCTCGAGGGTTGCACTACATATTTAGATATATGTTGTGACATGTACCTTTTCTCTAATGTTTTGTAAGTATGTTTACAGCGAAATATTTCTGAAAGGGTCATGTTTGGAACGAAATAGCCCTGAAAAGGCCTATTTTGTAATTATTTTGAACATCGAAGGGTTTTTATGCAATTATTTCGACTGTAAAATGGTGATTTTTGTTATGTCTTTTATGGGAAGGGCTCTTTATGTAGTGTATTACAGGTGTAAGGGCTTCCTGCGATAAATATTGTTTAGATAGGGCCTTTTCGTAAAGTTTCTGAGGTGGAAGGGTATTCACGCGAATATCTATGCAGTGGCCAGTGAGCTGTTTCATTGATAATATGTCAATACAGATACAATTCTGGAACAGGCCACTGCTGCTGGGACAAGCTGGCTTAATGGACTTCTGGATGGACTTGGAGCTGAGGGGTATGGATACACACCGATCTCGATGCAAATTGGACGGTAGATGGCGGGATAGAACATCCTATTAGGATATTTGCATTCCCCTTTTCCTATAGGTTATCCATGCGTACTGTTGGGATAGGTAACTCATATTCTTTCGGCATTTGGGACTGAATCATGTAGATCTTGTTTGGAATATTCATTCTAGGTCAGAATTTATATAGATAAATCAAAATTTTAAACTAAAATTTTTGACTCATTCATATGAATTTTGGTCGAGAAGGGATCTCCTAAACAAGCCCATAAGAACTCCGATAGACGAGGCTAATCTCGTGCAATACGGCTTTGCCAATGTGATCGAAATCAAAGTCCAGGAGTGAAAGGAACACCAGTAGAGCCCAACCAGGAGCTAGCATCCACCAGACTACCGGCCGTGAACTCCGACGCCTCGCCGGGATCGGTGATCACATGGTAGCCTCGCCACCTCACCCTCCCCGACGTGTCTGACCCAGGCCCCGAGTTCTTGTACTCCCCGTAGAACGCCGTGCTCTGCGCGAACTCCGTGCCGTCCCACGGCAGCCATCCCGCCGCGTCCACCGTGCCATCCATGTACGCCTCCATGTACACCACCCGGGAGAACTCCTTCCACGGCCGGCCGAGGTACGTCCTGAACGACGCAAGTGCCCCACCCCGGCCGAACCTGGTGGCCGCTGCCACCCGCCCGCCGTGGATGGCGAACCCCGTGCGCTCGTACCGGTCAGTGCGGCCCTGCGCGGTGACCACGGCCGGCTGGCCAGGGAGCGGGCGGCGCACGCGGAGGCTGCACTGCTGGAGCACGGCGGCCACGTTGCCAAAGACGAAGTCGACGGTGCCGGCCACGACGCACTCCCGGTAGTGTTGTAAAGTCTTATGACCTCCCAGAATCGTTTACGACCGGTTAAAGTCGTTTATGACCGATTCCGACCACTTATGATGCCGTACGACCACTCAAACTCGCTACCGATCGCTTTGAGTCGTGGTCGTAACTTTACTGTAGCAGTTTACGACCGCTCTTCTTTATCGCTTCGCTGCCCTTCCTTCAGCTGCTCGAAAATACCGTGATCGAAACCCTTTACGATCACGCAGTGATGCTGGCGATCACTGTTCACCGTGGTCGAACACCCTTTTCAACCACGTTCACTTCCTTCAACGTGATCGAAGTCGCTTCCGACCACGTACTGGTCTTCTTGGTGTAGTCGCAACTCCTTACGACCACCTTCACCGTGGTCGTAGCCTTCTCTGCGTAGTCGAACTCCTTCAACGTGGTCGATAACCCTTTACGACCACGTTCAAAGAATGTCTTGCCATGATCGTAGCCACTTTGATCACCTTTGACTTTGCTTTGCCATGGTCGTAGGACCTCCCGACCACGTTTGCCGTGGTCGTGAGTCCTTCCGACCACGTTTTGCAAGATCACACAATGAAAACAACACTCAGGGATTGTTTTTCCTCTTCTCTATTATTCGCAATTGCTTGGTTCATCTTTGGTTACATGACTACCCCTCCTTTTATACCCGGTTCTATGACTTTAACATGGGTTCAACTATGATTACAATTCTGAATCCGACTCCGATACGACTTCGATTACAACCAAATTTTGTACACAACTTCTAAACAAGATTATTTACAACATTCTCTCCATATTCTTGTTTTTCAACTTCGATCATGCCAATTCTTCTCTTCATCTCCGAAAACTTTATCCGCCCCAGTGGCTTCGTCAGAATATCAGCTTTCTGTTCTTCTATTCTGATGTAGTCTATCGCGATCTTCCCTTCTTTGACACAATCTCTGATAAAATGATATCTTGTGTCTATATGCTTGCTTCTATCATGTAGAACCAGATTTTTGCTCAGTGAAATAGCTGATTTGTTGTCTACCCTGAGTGTCACCTTCTGGACTGTCTCGTCCGATAATTCGCTTAACAGCCGAGCGAGCCAAACTCCCTGGCAAGATGCTGCGCTTGCCGCGATGTACTCAGCTTCACAGGAAGACAATGCGACCACCTTTTGCTTCTGTGATTGCCAGCTGACTGGACTCTCCCCAAGCACAAATATTATGCCTGTCGTGCTCTTTCGATCGTCGACATCTCCCGCCATGTCACTGTCCCTGTAGCCTGTCAGCGACAAACCATTTGCTCCTTTTTTCTTGTATTGAATCCCGAGGTTCAAAGTACCTTTGATATACCTCAGAATATGCTTCACAGAATTCATATGCTCCTGGGTCGGCTTCTCCATGAAACGACTCACATATCCGACCGCGAACGTGATGTCAGGTCGGGTATGCGTCAAGTAACGCAGACTTCCAATAATGCTTCTGTATTGTGTGGCATCAACTGGCGATCCTGGGCCTATTTTGCTTAACTTCAGGTTATTATCCATTGGGACATGGCAGGGATTGCACTCTCCCATACCGCATTTTTCCAGGATTTTCCGGGCATATGCCGACTGACAAAGTGATATGCCGTTGTCGGTTTGTTTCACCTCGATGCCCAGGTAATAAGATAGATGTCCTAAGTCAGTCATCTTGAACAATCTCTTCGTCTCATCTTTAAACTTCATAATCTCCTTTGGATTTGATCCAGTGATGATCAAGTCGTCCACATATACGCCCACGATCAATCTTGTCTTCTTGTCTCCTCTGGTGTACACGGCATGTTCAGATTTACTCCTTATGAACCCGAGTGCTGTCAAACTTCTGTCGAGTTTCAGATTCCATGCTCGTGGAGCTTGTTTGAGTCCATATAGTGCTTTGTTGAGCTTTAAGACTTTCTGAGCTTGTCTGTTGGACTGATAACCCGGTGGTTGTGAGACATACACCTCCTCCTCAATGTCTCCATTCAGAAATGTCGTCTTCACGTCCATATGGTGAATCTCCCATCCACCATTTGCTGCTAAGGCCGGAAGTACTCGAATTGTCTCCATCCGAGCCACTGGAGCAAAGACTTCTTTGTAGTCTACTCCCTATTTTTGAACATATCCTTTTGCCACAAGTCATGCTTTATGCTTCACGACTTCTCCCTGAGAATTTTTCTTCATCTTGTAAACCCACTTTAGACCGATTGCTCGATGACCCTTCGGCAGATCGGTGAGTTCCCAAGTGTTATTGTCTTCAATCCACTTTACTTCTTCCTGCATAGCAGCTCTCCAATGTTTGTCTCCCTTTGCTTCTTCATAGTTTTCAGGCTCTTCGGCCGTTGTGTAAAGCAACAACTCATCCATCTGCACTGGCTCAGTTTGTGCATAAATCTCACTTATGCTCCTCATCTTCGGCACTCGGCCGTTTGACTCTTCCTCATCGAAATCTTCTATTTGAGGTAAGACTTCATGGTCGATAGTGCCAGCTGAACTTGAGCCTTGAGATGTGGTCGTAACCCCTTCTTCCCAGTCTGTGCCGTCGGCCTCGGCACCTTCGACATCGAAAGTCACCCACTTCGACATGTCCTTTTCAATGTCATGGTGTTCTTCCCACTCCCAGTGTTTGCCTTCTTCGAAGACCACGTCTCTGCTCACACTAATCTTCTTTTCGACTGGGTCGTAGCACCTATATGCCTTGGTGCCCGGCTCAGACCCGAGGTAAATCATCCTTCTGCTCCGATCATCTAGCTTCTTCAGGTAAGTGGACGGCTTCACGTGAGCCAAGCAGCCGAAGACCTTCAAATGCTCGACGTTCGGCTTTCTCCCTAACCACAGTTCAAATGGTGTGACTCCATCTAGTGATCGTGTGGTCGAACGGTTGAGTAAATAGACTGCGTGCCTCACTGCCTCGGCCCAAAAACGCCCGGGGAGAAAACGACTTTTCAAAAGACTTCTCGCTGTTGCCATCACAGTTCGATTTCTTCTTTCTACGACTCCGTTTTGTTGAGGTGAGTACGGAGTCGTGAAGAATCTTGCAATGCCCTTTTCTTCGCAGACCGAGTCAAACTCTTTTGAGAGGAATTCTCCTCCTCGGTCTGACCTGACGGCTTTCACCTTTTTGTCGACTTCATTTTCGGCAAGAGCAATATACTTCCGAAAACTGATCTTTGCTTCATGTTTGCTTTTCAACATGTCTACCCACATCGCCCTTGAGTAATCATCTACGATCAGTATGAATTACTGATTTCCGACCTCCGTTTGCGGTGTGATCAGACCGCACAAATCGATGTGAACTAGCTCGAGTGGTTGAGAGGCTCTGTATTGTGCCTGCGACGGGAAGCTGTTACGAGTTTGTTTTGCCATCAGACAGCCCTCGCAGATTTGCCCCGGGTGGTAAATTTTTGGTAGTCCGACCACCATCTCCTTCCTTGCCATCGTGTTGAGACTTTGAAAGTTCATATGACCGAATCTCTCATGCCACAACCAGGCTGGATCTTCAATTGTGGTCTGCAGACACCTCTGCTTACATGCCTCAATTTGAATTTTGTACAGACGGTTCGGAGTCCTCTGTACATTCATCAGTAATCGATCGATGCGGTCGAACACCTTTAAATGGTTGCCTTTGAGCTCGATCCGACAACCTTCTTTGGTCAATTGTCCAAGGCTTATGATGTTGCTCCGAAGACTCGGTATGAAGTATACATCCGAGAGCTTTCTTCGACTACCATCTTTGCATTGCATCAGGATTGTGCCTCTCCCTTTGATCTGGACGGTCGAGCCGTCTCCGAACCGTACTTTTCCGAGCACACTCTCGTTTAATTCATGAAACATCGAGTGTATGCCCGTCATATGGTTACTTGCTCCGTTGTCGAGGTACCAGTTGGCTTGTGTCTGCTCTTCCTGCTTCAACAGGTTTGGAAAGACTTTCTCCTCGTTCAACAGAACCATTGTCGGTTCGTCTACAGTGCAGAGTGACAGCAGCAGTGTCGGCTCCTTTTGCTCTGTAGTTTGCACCATGTTAACTTCCTCCACCTTCTTCTTGCCCCAACAATTTGCAGCATAGTGACCATACTTCTTGCAGTTATGGCACTAGATGTGGCTCCGACATTCGGCTGCGTAGTGTCCGTATTTCTCGCACGTGTAGCACTGCACGTCCGACTTGTCGGTCTGATAGTCGCCGCCTCCACGACCAGCCCTTTCTCCACGACCACCTCTTCCTCCTCTTCTGAATTAGGAACCTCGGCCTCTTGGCACATAGCCTCGGCCCTGCCCTCGACCTTGGTACATGCCGCGACCACGACCACGACCACGACCGCTTCTGGAAGTCGAGTCTGCGCCTCGGTTCTTCATGTCTTCAATCACCAGTAGCGCCTACTCTCCGTTGTCAGTTTGATAACTCTTCAGGAGTTTCTCGTGGGCTTTGAGTGCTCCAGTCACCTCTTCAATCTTAATCTTCGAGAGGTCTTGCGAGTACATAAGTGTGGTTACGACTGGGAGAAATTTTTCTGGCAGTACTCTCAAGTACTTCTTCACCGCCACCTCGTTTTTTAGATCATCGCTGAGAGATTTGATCTCGTTCACGACTTCGTTGAATCGACCAGAGAACTCTTCTACTGTCTGATTCTTCCCCATCTTCATGGCTTCAAATTCACTCCTTAATGTTGGAGTCGAACTTCCTTCACCCGGTCTACTCCTTCATGCATTGTCTGCAGAGTAGTCCAGACATCTCGAGCGGTCTCCTTCCCAATCAATTGTCGCATCATTGAATCGGGAAAGGCTTGATAGATCGCCGTCATCGCCATCTTGTCAAGTCGTTCATCAACGACCTTGTCTTTCTCCTTCGGTTCAACTGGGCCCAGACACTTTGCGCGATCATGTTGACCTTCATCTTCATCGCCCAGATCGGGTAATTATCCGAACTGAGGATCGGGTATTGCAGCGACACACTTTCCTTCACATTCTCTGCCATGATTAACCAGGCTCTGATGCCAAATGTTGTAAAGTCTTACGACCTCCCAGAATCGTTTACGACCGGTTAAAGTCGTTTATGACTGATTCCGACCACTTACGATGTCGTACGACCACTCACGATGCCGTACGACCACTCAAACTCGCTACCGATCGCTTTGAGTCGCGGTTGTAACTTTACTGTAGCAGTTTATGACCGCTCTTCTTTATCGCTTCGCTGCCCTTCCTTCAGCTGCTCGAAAATACCATGATCGAAACCCTTTACGATCACGCAGTGATGCTGGCGATCATTGTTCACCGTGGTCGAACACCCTTTTCGACCACGTTCACTTCCTTCAACGTGATCGAAGTCGCTTCCGACCACGTACTGGTCTTCTTGGTGTAGTCGCAACTCCTTACGACCACCTTCACCGTGGTCGTAGCCTTCTCTGCGTAGTCGAACTCCTTCAACGTGGTCGATAACCCTTTACGACCACGTTCAAAGAATGTCTTGCCGTGATCGTAGCCACTTTGATCACCTTCGACTTTGCTTTGCCGTGGTCATAGGACCTCCCAACCACGTTTGCCGTGGTCATGAGTCCTTCCGACCACATTTTGCAAGATCACACAATGAAAACAACACTCAGGGATTGTTTTTCCTCTTCTCTATTATTCGCAATTGCTTGGTTCATCTTTGGTTACATGACTACCCCTCCTTTTATACCCGATTCTATGACTTTAACACGGGTTCGACTATGATTACAATTCTGAATCCAACTCCGATACGACTTCTACTCCGACTCCGATACGACTTCGATTACAACCAAATTTTGTACACAGCTTCTAAACAAGATTATTTACAACAGGTAGAACTACCGGAGCGTGTGCGTGTAGAGCGTGTCCTGGTGGCCCTCGAAGCTGCACCGGTAGAAGGCGAGCCGGTCGGCGCTGGCGCGCAGCGCCACCGCCTGCTGGGCGCCAGAGCCTGCCGTGTTACGGAACGTGACACCATATGCCACGAAGCCATCGGCGTTCACGGCTTGTCCATTCAAACACGTGCATGTCAGCGTCATGAGAACATGAAAAAAAGAGCATTAATCCCTTCAATTAATTAACTAACTCGACATACCAAAAGTGGCCGAGCTGAAGGTGGTGTATCCCTGCCGGACACTCCGGTTTCCGGTGATCACCGTCCGGTCGATGCCGTCGCCGAGGAGCACCAAGTTGCTCGTCCACACTTCGATGTACTCGTTGTACACTCCGGCCTTGACATACACCACAATCGTCCTGCCACCATTGCTCTGCCGGCTCGCCACCTCCTTGAGAGCCTCGCCGACGGTACAGAAATGGCCCGTCCCATCCTTCGCCACCATCACGTCGGCGTCGCCCGGCATCGGCATTCCTCGCAAGAACTTATTGCGGCCGTCGCCGTCGATGTCCCAAAGTGCCACGTCTGTTGTGGCACGCACGTCTCTCGCCGTTTCGTGCCGGAGCGCGGTCACTGCGAGCGCGTTGGTGACGAGCCTGACAGGTTCGACAGAATGCCGGGGAAGGCCAGCCCAGGCGAGATGCTGAGCTCGGCGAAGCCGGTCGAGCACGTGTCGAGGCTGGTGCGCGCCGCACTGATCCAGGCGAGCATGTCTGAGGCTACAGCGTCGGCATTCCGGGCTGCCACGGCCGTCCGGTTCAGGTGTGGCAAGGCGGACGCCATGAGCTGCCGGCAGTCGGACCAGGCCGGCCCGGCACGGTCGTGGCGCGATTCCGACGGGAGCGTCTGGGTCTTGGCTAGGGCGAGCACGGCCATCTCCATGGCCGCTTGAAGCGACGTCGTGTAGTACGTGTTACAAAACAGTTACTAATCAAAAAGTAAAAGTGCCTAATGTACAGATGTCTGTTCCAAACGACACCTTTTATGCCACCCTTTGATCATCTATAAATCATCATGTACAAAATCAGAATGATAAATTGAAGCAAACAGTTTCTTTCAAACACTTGTTCAAACTCTTGCAATACGTTATCAGCACATACACCCAAGTGAAAACAGAGAAGAACAAAAAGGTATGGCACTATGTGAGAAACACCGAAACACATTTCTGGATGTGCTTGCATTGGTTGATTCCCTGCGCGAAACACTGCACGCTCTTCTTGCTCCACCACCACGTCCGGCTAGGGTTTCCCTGCGGCGGCGGCTAGGGTTTGGGAGTTAGGGAAACCCTAACTCCCCCCTCCCTCCTTTTATATGGCTGCCTAAAAAAATGGGCTTTTGGCCCATAAATTCCCACCTCCCCACTTGGGCCTAAAGGCCGAATGTGCTGCAGCCCAAGTTTTCGAACTTTTGCATTTTCCCCCTATATTCCATGGCAAATGCAGAATTTTCTTTTTAATAAATTTTCTATTGTAGTATTTGCAGTGTAGTCCTTGTGCTTATTTATAATTGTACCCGTTAATTTGTACTGATATAAATTAGCATTTCAGTCCCTACAGGACCTGAAAATTATGTAATTATTTAAATAAATGTGCAACCACATTTATATAATTTTTACATATGTAGGATTACTACTTTGTTGCAATTTACTTACAATATAAATTGCGACCGTATTTCAATTTGCTATCTTTAGCAAATTTAAAATTAAAAATTCTCATTTAGTGAGTACCATTGTACTTAATAAATTGGAATTTTTGCAAAATATTATAACTACAATACATACCATAATTACAATTTATGGCATTTTGCTACATTTATTTGTACGCTATGCCATACAATAAATTGGTGTTCACCACCAATATTGTCATTACATGGTATTATAAATATAACCACATGTTATATTTAATTTGGGTATATATATTCATTCGGATTACAATACTCATATTGTTTTCCACATATTTTACATTTTATTACAACATTATCATACACATTAATTTACCTCATGTAAATTAATCATTTATGGTGTACTTTTCATGTAGGTTTTAAATGACTACCAAAGATTTTGAGCCCCTCGCTCTCGATGGTGCCAACTATCCTACATGGGCTATGGACCTAAAAATCAACCTAACCACACGTGGGTTACAAAGGGTGATATTTGATCCTCCAGATGATCAAATTCCTCCGGATATTGTGAAATATTCCGTTTTGAGCATAATACGGAATCACATACATCCAGATTTGAAGGCTGAATATCTGTATGAGGAGAATCCACTCACTTTATGGTTAGCCCTCAAAAATAAATATGAACAGTAGAAAGCTGTTATCTTACCTGAGGCTAATCATGAATGGGCACATCTTAGACTCCAAGATTTCAAATCTGTTGGAGACTATAACCATGCCCTTCATACTATTTGCTCCAAATTGCGGTTTTGTGAAAAGGAACCAACGGATGCGGACAAAATAGAGAAGACTCTCTCGACTATGCTCCCATCTGACAGGGTCCTATAATAGCAATGGTGTGCTGCAAATTACCAAACTTATTTTGATCTTATGCATACTTTACTTCAGGTAGAAAAGCATGCTGAACTTCTTTTAAAGAACAATCAGCAACGTCCCATTGGGGCTGCTCCACTTCCTGAAGTTCATGCTAATCAAAATAACAAGAAGTTCAGTGGTTCAAAAGACCACTCAAAGAACTTTAAAGGTAAACACAAACTCGACAAGAAGCAAAAACCAAGTGGATTCAAGAAAGGTAAAGGCAATTCTGGTAAGAGAGTTGACAAAACTGAAATTTGTCAAAAGTGTGGTTGCTACAACCATCCTAGCAAGAAATACCGCACCCCAAAGCATCTTGTGAACCTCTACCTCCAGTCTTTGGCTCAAGGCAAGAATATTCAAGAGAAGAGATTTGAAGCACACTTCAATCTCACATCCAATAATGAAGAAGCCGGAAGTTCTCAAAAGTTCCTTCAAGAACTCAAAGACACATGTGCTTCTACAAAGAAGGATGATCTCATGTGCATCGATGACACACTTGAAGAATTTAATTCTCAAGACATATTTGGAGATCTCAGTTACACTCCTAGTCCCATAGCTACTAAGTACTATAGTGTTGTAATATAAATAATGTTGTCATCTATATTGTAAGCTTGTATGCTACAATCATATATCGAACATATTCGGTATTGTCAATAAAATTTGTATGTATTCTATATATACTACTATAAGAATTTCATTAAATTCTTCTTTTGTGTATATTGATTTTGGAGTCGATCCAATGGAGGAGGAATTATGCCTTGTGGATAGTGGTACCACAAACTCTATACTTAGGGACACAGAATATTTCCTAACTCTTACTAGGAGGAAAGAAAATGTTTTAACCATCGCTGGATGTGATGCAACGATAGTAGGCTCTGGTCGCGTCTCTATCACTCTCTCTATGGGTACACAATTGAAAATTGAGGATGCACTCCTGTATCCTGATTCAACACGTACCCTACTTCGTTATAGAGATATCCGTCAGAATGGTTTCCATGTTGAAACCCAAAATGACAACAAAGAGGAATATCTCCTCTTAACCAAAAACAATGGATATGGCAAACAAGTGCTAGAAAAAATTCCATCTTTAAACTCTGGATTGTACTATACATACATCAAACCCGTTCAACATATTGCGTACACAGTAATTTTCCAAAACACTAACACATTCCAAACATGGCATAATCGCCTTGGCCACCCAAGCATTGGAATGATGAGGAAAATTATTAGCAATTCAATTGGTCATACATACCTCAAAACAAAATTTCTGGAATCCTCAGATTTTGTGTGCACTTCCTGTGCCACTGGAAAATTGATTTTAAGACCCTCTTATCTTAAAATCAGAGCTGAACCACTTAAATTCCTTGAACGCATTCAAGGAGATATATGTGGTCCCATACAACCATTGTGTGGACCGTTCAGATATTTCATGGTTCTCATTGACGCATCTACTAGATGGTCACATGTGTGTCTTTTATCCACACGAAACTATGCATTTGCTAAATTAATTGGTCAAGTTATCCAATTACGAGCAAATTATCCTGAATATCGAATTCAATCAATTTGAATGGACAATGCTGCTGAATTTTCATCCCATGCCTTCAATGACTATTGTATAGCTCTTGGGATACAAGTTCAACACTTTGTTCCATATGTCCATACACAAAATGGTTTAACAGAATCTCTTATAAAGAGAATCAAGCTCATTGCAAGACCATTATTACAGAATTGCAACTTACCAACATCATGTCGGGGTCATGCAGTTTTACACGCTGCTGACTTAATCCAATTGCGTCCAACTGCATATTATAGCACTTCCCCACTACACTTAGTACGTGAAAATCCACCAGATATTTCCTATCTGCGAAAGTTTGGTTGCGCTACATACGTACCGATCTCACCACCGCAGCGTACCTCAATGGGACCGCATAGGAAACTTGGGATCTATGTTGGGTATAAATCTCCGTCAATTATAAAATACCTCGAACCCCTAACAGGGGACCTTTTTACGGCCCGGTACGCTGATTGCATATTCAATGAGGAACATTTCCCGGCATTAGGGGAGAAAACAAGTACCAAACTAAATTCCAGTAAATTGATTGGAATGTACAAGGCATTCCTTCCTCAGACCACGTACCAGAGAGACTGAATTTCAAGTTCAGAAAATCATTAATTTGTAAAACATTGCAAATAACCTGCCAGATGCATTTACTGATTATAAAGGTGTCACAAAATCCTATAATCCTGCCAAAATGTGCCTGAAAGAGTGGATGTACCGCAAAATACCACTCAACTCCCATTTCAAAATAAGAGGGGGAGAAGTACGGCACAAACGGCGGATACAGCTTCTAACAAGCGACAAAGGAAACAAAAGAATGTAAATGCAGATCAACCTCAAGTTGATAGACACCAAAGGATCCTTGAACCCAGATCAACAGTGCACTCAAATTCTGATCCTAGGACATTGGAATACCCCGACTCAAATATTTTGGGAAATAACATTGAGTCACCAGAGGTCCAAGAAATTTCCGCTAACTATACTGATTCTGGAGAATCATATGATCGTAAGACTACACTTGTCGATATTTATTTCTCCATAACAATTGCAAATAACCTTCAAAATGATCCAGATCCTAAGACCATGGCAGAGTGCAAACAGCACTCGGACTGGAATCAATGGAAGGATGCAATTCAAGCGGAGTTAGCCTCGCTCAAGAAAAGAAATGTATTCACCAATGTGATACATACACCTCCCAAAGTATTCGCTGTCGGTTTCAAATGGGTTTTCGTCCGCAAACTGAATGAAAACAATGAGGTGGTGAGATACAAAGCAAGGCTTGTAGCACAAGGGTTCACGCAGAGACCCGGCATTGACTTCAATGAAACTTATTCTCCAGTAATGAGTGGAATAACATTTTGATACTTAATCTCATTGGCAGTTAAAAATCATCTATATTTTCAGTTGATGGATGTAGTGACTGCATATCTTTATGGGTCACTTGATTCGGAAATATATATGAAAGTTCCCGATGGAATTTTAATTCTGAATCCAAACGCAAATCGCAATATGTATTGTGTAAAATTGAACAAGTCTTTATACGGCTTGAAACAGTCGGGTAGAATGTGGTACAACCGACTAAGTGAGTTCCTAACCAAAAAGGGATACTCCAACAATGATGATTGCCCATGCGTATTCATCAAAAGATCCTCAACAGGATTTTGTATTATATCTGTGTATGTTGATGAACTTAATATCATTGGTAACACACAGGATATAGATGAAGCACGTAATCATCTTATGACGGAATTTGAAATGAAGGATTTGGGTAAAACCAAATTTTACTTAGGTATACAACTTGAGCACCTTCATACAGACATTCTAGTGCATCAATCAGCCTATGTTTAGAAAATATTGGAGAAATTCAATATGGACAAAGCATATCCATCGAAAACCCCATGGTTATTCGATCTCTAGACAGGGACAAGTATCCATTTAGACCCCGAGATGACAATGAAGAACTATTGGGACCCGAGGTTCCATATCTCAGTGCCATCGGAGCGCTTATGTACCTTGCAAATTGCACCCGACCAGATATTGCATTTGCAGTAAATCTACTTGCTAGATATAGCACTGCTCCAACCAAAAGACATTGGATAGGAGTGAAGAATATCCTTAGATATCTTCAAGGCACTAAAGATCTCGGTCTATTCTTCCAGAAGAATAAAAATATGGATTTAATAGGATATACGGATACTGTCTATTTATCAGATCCCCATAATGCCAGATCTCAAACAAGCTTTGTATTTTTACACGGTGGAACAGCCATCTCTTGGAAGTCTTCGAAACAGACTCTAGTGGCTACATCCACTAATCATTCTGAAATAATTGCATTATATGAAGCATCACGTGAATGTGTATGGCTTCGCAGTGATTAACCACATAAAACAATCATGTGGTATAGATGATATTGCATCACCTACTATTATCTACGAAGATAATGTTGCTTGCGTTGTTCAAATGCAAACGGGTCACATAAAGAGCAATATCACAAAACATATTGCACCTAAACTATTTTACCCACATGAATTGCAAGAGAGTGGGGAAATAAATATTCTGCAAACTAAGTCTAGTGATAATCTTGCAGACTTATTCACCAAGTCATTACCAACTTCCACATTCCAAAAATGTGTTCATGGAATTGATATGCGAAGACTACGTGATTTACAGAAGTCAGGGGAGAAATCTCCTAAGACTTAACCCGCTCAAATATAAATATTGTACTCTTTTTCCCTTTATGAGTTTTCCCTCTAAGGTTTCTCATCAAGGTTTTTAATGAGGCAATATGACAACGTAATCATAAATATATTATGTCTCTATTTCCCCACAGGGTTTTAAGGAGATATAATCAAATATATGCCATATTATTTTCTCCTTAAATTTTTCCATTGGGTTTTAAAGGGGTTTTTCATGGCATATCTACTCTATCGGTTCTCCTCATATTTTTCCCTACAGGGTTTTGGAGGAGTTTTTCCAAGATGATGAATCAAGGTGATCATATAAAGACACATTGGTCAAAGGGGAGTGTTATAAAACAGTTACTAATCAAAAAGTAAAAATGCCCAATGTACAGATGTCTGTTTCAAACAGACACCTTTTATGCCACCCTTTGATCATCTATAAATCACCATATACAGAATCAGAATGATAAATTAAAGCAAACAATTTCTCTCAAACACTTGTTCAATCTCTTGCAATAGTACAAGTTGAAACACCCCTGAAAAATTTCAAAATTTTTGAGCTTTTTCCTGGAATTTTTGAGTGTTTTTCGGCCACTTTCCCTTTTTGGAAAGTCGCCTCGGATCCCGCTTTCCTTTCTGGGCGCAACCGCATCCCTCTGTCGCTGGCGCCCTCCCTTTTTCCGCCTTCTTTTTTCCTCGACGCCCCTCCGCTCCTCCTCCCCGCTGGCGCCTCGCTCCCTCCCCGCCTCCTCCCTCATGCACGCGTGCGTGCTACGCCCGCGGACGCACCGCCTCTGCGCCCGCGACCGCGCCCCGGATTCTTCCCCGCTCGCGTCACGCCGACGCCGCCCGGTCCGAAGCGGGCAGCTCCTCCGCACCACGCGTCGCCCCGCCTCTGCGCTGGTCCCACCTGTCAGCCGCCGGCTGTCCCCTCCGCCGCGCAGGAGCTCGCGTGCGCCCTTGCCGTTCGGCCAACCGCTCCCCGCACCGCCTTTCGTCGCCATTACACCCCTGCGGCGCCCCGTCACCCCCCCCCCTGTGCAGAAGAGACACCCCAACTGCCCCCGTCACTCCTGTTGACCCCGCGCCACCGCCCGTTGCCTTTTCCCCGAAGGATTCTCCTCTCTCCGCCCGGGTATAAAACCCCAACTCCTTCTCCCGCAAGCTCCTTTGCTTCCCCGACTCCCCCACCTCTCCCATTCGCCTCCCGCCGCCCTCGAGCTTCTCCCTGAGCCGCCAATCGACGTCGCATCGCCCGGAGCGCCGCCATTCCTCTCCCCTGCGCCGGCGGCACCCGTGAGCTAATCTTCCTCTCCCCGCCCCCATTCTTCGATTGCTTTCGCCCAGAGCTCCTCCGCTACTCCCTAACCCCGCGCATACCCTTGCCCGGCCAGGTCATCGCCTGTGGAGCTCCACCGCCGAAGCTCACCGCCGCCCCAGCCGTGCGCCCGTGCTCCCATTTCCACCGCCATTGTACGCCCCAAGCTCCCTTCTCCGTGAGATTGCACCCCATTTGGACAGATCGCCGCCGGTGTGCATTTGCGCCGCCGTGGAGGCCGCCGACTTCTCTCCTGCCTCCGGCCACCGCCCCCCATGCTCCCGTGCCCCAAAGCCCCAAAATGGGACCCCCACACCTCAAGCTACCCACTGGTACCCTTCGTTGTCGTCGGGGACCATCGCCGTCGCCGGTGAGCAGAGGCGCTCACGTCTCTGCCTCTCGGCCGAGCCGACAGCCGGAGGTAGAAGATGACCCCCTCCCGGGCGACGTGCTCGCATCCTCGCCATCCTCTCCCTCAGTTGCCGTCCCTCCCCAGCCGCCCGATCAAACCCTCCGTTTCGTCCGCCTCCCTAGTGTCTCTGCCGTCCGATCTCCTCCACTCCGCATCTCGTCCGCCCGCCCTTCCCGCATCAGCGCCGTCCGTCTCGGCCACGCGCCCTCCATCCGCTTCGGGTGGGCACGGAGAACGGATGGGCCTCGGCCTCCCCGGCCTGCTTCGCGCGCGCGCGCCCGCGCACGGGCCGCGTGGGCCGACCGGCCGTTTCCCGCCCGAGCCGCACCGGGCCGGCCATTCACTGTTCACCCGATTTTCTCCGATTTAATCTTTTCCAAAATCCAAGAAAATCCAAATAAATCCTAGAAAATCCCAAAAATTCCCAAATTTCACCACTTCGCTCCAAATAATGTCCTGAGCCCATTTTTGACCTCCACTTCCCCAAATGCATCCCAGAAAAATTCCTAAAATTCCTATTTGGAGATTTATGCTTTTTACTCCTTTTTAATAGATTATTTTTCCACGCTTGATTAGGCTCAAGCCGGACTTATTTTGTTTTGTATGTTTGCGCTAGTTTCGGAGATCCCGGAAGTTCAAGTGCAGTCCCAGGATCCAGGAGTTTCTACGTTCAAGCTCGCCGAGATCATCCAGATTAACGGCAAGTCACAAGTCCTTGACCATGTTGAAATCCCATGCCATTTAATTATGTTACTATGCTATTTGCATTGAGCTAGTTCTGAAATGTTAGTTCAAAAATAAAATAAAATGTTTAGAATGACATGTTATGTAGTTAAACCTACCACCGACAAATGCCATGTTAAGCTTGTAGCCATGCCTTTGTAACCCTAGAAATAATTATCTGTTAATCTAGATAATCGTAGGTTATTGTTATCATGCAAAGCTTCTATACTAATAAGGTTGTGGCTGCGGGCCAATAGAATTCGGAAAACCTGACTCTAGGGCAGGGTGGTATGGGACACCGTGCCCTAGGGCGGAGTATGTCGATGCACATGATAGGGTAAGGGGGGCTGTGGTGCGCCGCAAGATGGTTTTCGCCCGCCTCTTACCCTAGGTTGCAGGTCGCGGACCTGGCAGGGGTTGCGGGCCCCTGAGGGAAAAATGTAAGGACCAAACCCTTACGCTGAGCAAATGACATGGTAACCGCTCAACCACAGGAGTTGACTTGTCAACACTGGTTTAGTAGCTGCTCAACTCGATTGAAACTCTACAGGTGTTGAGGAGTAGGTGTTTGAGTATCAAAGGTTAGGCAGGCCGTACTGCGGGTGCCTAACAACGGTAGAGTTCACTCGAAGCGGACAATTGCCTTCTCTTAGGTGTGTGTGTGTGAGAGAGAGAGATCCAGACCCGAGTGAATTCTACCGGGTAGAGCCTATATAAAGAGTTGAGCAGTGAAACGACCTGGCTTTCTTAACTCTTTAGCGGGAGTTAAGGGATCGTGTGGGTAAAGCTGAGCAAACTCTGCAGAGTCAAATAAATGGTATTCGAATACGCCGTGCTCCCGGTTATTGGAGCTGTGTCACTTGGGTGATTCCGGCCGCGAAGCTTAAGTAGATTTGTACATGTTTTAACTTGGATTAAGTTGGTTAATTAACTCTTCATGAAAAACCCCAGAGATCTTGAGAAGTAGTCTTAGGTCCGTTTTATCAAAACGTTTGCAAATAAAACTGCATCCACTCAAAGTAATAAACCAAGTATACTCCTTTCCTTTGGCAATCCGTGCATGTTGTAAGTTAGGATTTCCCTTGTGATTTGCTGAGTACGGGGTCGGAGTACTCAGGCTTGTAAAATCTACAGGTACCAGAAGGAAAAGAAAGCAATTCAAGATTCCGTATTAGGGTTGCGACCGCACTCAGGCTTTCCTGTGGTGCATTGGCAATTCTTCTGCAATGTAAGTATAGTTGGGCTTGCCCGCCCCTTTCTTTGTAAAAAGTGACCGTTAGGTCTTATTTCAATCAAGCTAACTCTTCTTAAATGTTCGTAAGCAGGTATGATACTTGTTCGGTCCGTAACCAAACTCCTGGGTGGTTGCGGTCTAGTGGCGCCCCTGTTCCTTCCAGAAACGGGTGCGTTACAAGAAGTGGTATCGGAGCCCGGCTTGACTGTAGGTTGTAACCCTAAGTGTAGGTTTGGTTTCGTCAGGAAATACGGTTTTGCAAAATTTTAATTTCTAGTATAAAAGAATTGCAAAAATCATAAGTAATATTGCTATCTCCTCTTTCCTATGTCTATCTCATCTCTCTTTAGACATGCATCAAAAAGTTTTGTTTTGGTATTGTGAAAATCCCAAAAATACGTGTAGTCGTTTAGACTAACTTCTGACCGTAAGCTTTGGCCACCTGGAACGGGGACTAACTTTTTAAGAATAGCGGTAAGGATGGTGTCTGGAAGAATAGTACGAATACCCTGATCCAGGCTTTTCCTTTTGAAAAGTTGTAGGGTCACCGCTCGAGTAGTTAGTAATACCCGTTGGATTTCCTTGATGTTGCGGGTAAAACCATTTGAGTAGACGAAGCTTTTGATTGTATTAATAGCCAGATTGCATTATTGGGCCGCTAGGCTTCTATCTGAGCAATTTGTGCAAAACTAACTTTCTGGTTTTAAATAAAGAATATGTTAAAAATTTCTGCTTCTAACCCGTTTCGTCTGAATTCTTTCCTATGTTCTCTCTTGTATCCAAAGAAATTAAATGTGAACCTTTGATTGCCACCAGTAAGCTGGATTACCTCCCTGGAAACTGTAATTGAAGGGAGTGCGATCAAGGGGACCATTCAATTTCGTCTCAACCTATTTCTTTCTCGCTTTTTCTTGCCCTTGTTCTTGCTTCAGTCTTACTTTCCCTTGCTAAGCCCAAAAATGTTACAGATTTGATTCCTAAGTTGTGGTTGCAAATGTCATTGGGCAGAGAGCAGTTCAGTATGAAGGAAGTCCAAGTCACCGTGAAGATAGATCAGACTGAAGGCAAACAAGGACAAGTCCAGATGTCAGAACAGCAAGGAGAATCACTGCCACAGTTCACTGTCAAGGCGTCACCCGAAGAACCAATGTCAGGACCAAGTGCAACCGCATTGAAGTTTACAGCATTCCTACAAACCCAACCTCCTAAATTCCCCTCAGCAACAGAACCACTGAATGCAGATAACTGGTTACAAGATGTTGAGAGAAGAATGAATACTATACGATGTACAAATAAGGAGAAAGTTCTCTTTGCCACCTATCAGCTGTCAGAGCCCGTAATTACTTGGTGGAATGCTATCCAGTGGATACACCCTAATGAGGAAGACATTACCTGGGAAGACTTTGTGAAGAGATTCCGCAAGGCCTGCATTTCTCCTAGAGTTATCGCTGAAAAATATCAGGATTTTCTTGACCTTCAACAAGGAGAGAACTCCATTACAGCATATCTACAACAATTGCATCAGTTATCCCAATTCGCTCAAGAGGAAACCAACACTGAAGCTAAAAGGATGGAGTACTTTATGAAAGGCCTACGACCCAATATGAGACAACACCTTCAGGCCATGCAGTTTTCAAGCCTATTAAGCCTAGTTGATCGAGCTCTCCAGATGGAAGAAAATATAACAGGTTACGTGAAAGTTGTGAAACGAAAGGAGCCTTCGCCTTTAGCACAAATGGCTTGCTTTCATTGCGCACAGGAGGGGCATTATCGTCACCAATGCCCACTGAAGTCTTTACCCTCAGAAGAAGCTAGAAAACAAGCAGAGAGGCAGACATCAACATCACGCCAACCACCGATGGAAGAAGACAAACCCTACCGTAAGAAGGCAAGAACAGAGGAAGAAACAGATCTACTCAGAGGAATGCCATAAAGAAGAAAAGCAAAGCAGACAGTCAAGAAGATATAAGCTATGTAGACCAAGAAATGAGATGATGTACTTTTGATTATCCTTTTATAAGCTAGTTGGAAGAACTGATGTCGGGACCCCGGATTTCCAAACCCGGACCCTCTGTGTATTTCTGCACTAGTCCCAGATCAAAGCTAGTGCACACAGTTAAACAGAAATGATTCATGACCAACAACGTATTTATTACAAATATAAAGAGTACTGACCACCAGGTCTCATTATTACATTGGAGGTTTCAAGACCTCGCACAATCAAAACACAGCGGAAGCAAAGTAAACTCAAAGTAGACCCATCAATATGCCACAGGCAGTTGACTGGGGAAGCGCGACCTAGAACTCCTGGAATCCTCCGTCGAATCCACCCGCGAAGAAGTCGTAGTCGCCTTCTTGAGCTTCGTACTCCTCTGGTTATTATTTTTGAGTGTAGCATGTGAGTACATAAAGTACTCTGCAAGTCTTGGGAAAAATGCATAGATGCAAGGCTTGACAAAGGAAGGCTATATGGTTCTTTTGCACAAAGCAATATTTTAAAATTTCAATTACTACTAATTATTTTCGAAGGCATCAATTTAATAAAGTAAATGTTTTAACAGAATTAACTTTCTAGTGAAGGTTCCAACTACCAACACTAGCTAACCAATTACCATTGGTCAAGTTTTAAACTGCGGGTTCCATCCACCCTCTCTGGCTCCATCCGCCAGGATTCCCTTCCGAGAGTTCCCTCCACCCTCGGAATACAAAACTTTTGATTTTAAAACCAAAACCAGAAATCTACCATGTGAATGCATTCCTTGCCCGCCCTTGACCGTGGGCACGGCTATTCGAATAGTTTTACACTCTGCAGAGGTTGTACAACTTTACCCACAAGAGATAAATTATCCTAAAAGTCAACATGCTTCCTTTGGCATGAGACCCAGATAAAATATCACAAAGCCTTTACCTTACTCTAATCTAGCTAGATACCACCCGCTGAGGTTTCACCGCAGGTAGGCTAACCGCCCGAACCGAAGCCCCCTCTTGCGCCATATGAGTACAGTAAATCCCTGTCCCTCACTGTGAATAACCAGTCCATCCCTGGCATCCACTTTCCACTGGTGGCACCTAAACTAGACTATCGTAAGTTAGTCAGCTAGGTCGTACCCATATAGACTTGTGGTTGTACGGTTAATGCTCAGTCTGGACAAACACAAGCGTCGGTCCTTAATTGACTAGGGTGGAACATACACTTTACAAGATCTCGTGCTTCCTGCACCAATCCAAACTAACCATCCACCCTAATCTAAACCAATTTTCACATTTTAGTTTATTTTAAAAGAACAGTGGCAACTCCAATTACCACTAACTTTATAAAAACAAGGATATTACAATAATTCATAATTTCCCATTTTCAAGATTTCAAAGGTATTAAATAGCGAGACTAAGCATTATACTACCATTCCACTATTCACCAAGATTCAGTAATAATCTCATTATTGAGACAAATGAAATTCTAGGGTGACAAAGGTACATGGCATTCAATTTCAATGGAGGGTATAACAAGGTTGGTTTAACTAACCCTTAAGATTTGAACTAATATTTTATATAAATAGCAATGCACATAATTTAAAATAATTAAAACATTTCGAAATCATAGGTTCAAGATGATCAAAGGAGACTTGCCTTGCTTTGAAGTTTTGCTGAGGTTTGCCGAAATTATACTCTTCGGATTAGTCGTAGTCTACACGTGAAAAGCCAGAACAAACTAAACTCAAATAAAATCCAAATAAAATCCACAAATTATAAAATATATATTGATGGATAGATTATGATTTTAGATGAATTTAGGAGAAAGAATCAACGGATTCGGAGTTCGTATGAGGGAGAGAGAATATCTGGAAATTTTGGACATCACATGAAATGATAACAAAATACGAGGATTACTTTTTGAATAGTACAGTGGCGGTTGGCTACAAGATGGCTGGCAAATGGGCAAAATGGAATGTTGGCAATGAGGCGAAGGTGGTGACATGGGTACGGCGACGAGGAACGGCGGCAATCACCCGCAGTGAGTGAAAAACTGCACCGACGGCACAGTAGCGACAACTGCAGGTTGGAGAGAGATAGTACCGAGTATGGAACGGGGAGATGTAAGGTGAGCGTGGGATAGTACATGGCATGGTGAAGTTAGGAAAATTATTGGCTAAGCTGAAAATTAATCGGAGACGATACAATCGACGTTTGAATGACGATAGTGGAGAAACAGGAAAATTTTGATATCTTGGTGCTCAGTAGAGCGAATCCAAAACCATTTGAAAGGTAGCTACCTGGGATGGTTTGGCACGATATGACGCGAACGGATTGGGGAAAACATCACTGGATAGACGGGGACACGAGATGCCATTGGTGGCCATGGCGAGGTGTCGGAGGTGAAAATTTGTGGAGGCTTTTTGGGGAAACGGAAGGAAGCATGGCGTAGAACGCAGTGAGGCAAGTCTAAGAAAAATTATGGCATGGGCTAAGGCTTACCGGAGGCGACGAATCGACGTCGGGAGTCACAAACGGCCATTTTCACGGAAAGCTCAATTCCTGACAATTGGCTCCACGAAAAATT
Organism: Dendrocalamus latiflorus; assembly: GCA_017311315.1. Taxonomy (NCBI): domain Eukaryota; kingdom Viridiplantae; phylum Streptophyta; class Magnoliopsida; order Poales; family Poaceae; genus Dendrocalamus; species Dendrocalamus latiflorus. The sequence goes on from CM029616.1 coordinate 26,472,538, forward strand.
AAACAAAATGGTAGAAAAATTTCTTAGAGGCTAGGACACAATATGACGCGAACAAAAATCGAAGCGCTTACCAAAAAGGGGTGTACGCGCGAAGGTACAGTTTTAGTGTCTGGGCCTGACAAGGTCGACGAGGACTCGGGGAATCTTTAAGCGATGGCAATGGGAGCACGACGTAGAACGCGTCGAGGCAAACTCAACGGTACAGACGGTTCGGCCAAAGGATATCGAATGGTGGCGGAACACGACGGAGAAGACCTTTTGCGACTGTCGGTTTGACATCAGCATTCCGGACAAACGGAGAGGAGTTAACATGCAAAACTTGCGGCGAAACGAAGAGTAGAGCGTGGGGAACGTGATGCTCACCTTGGTTTTGGTCGGGCATGCACGGACGGCCGGTGGCGACGCGAGGAACGACGACGCGCTATGGCCCACGGTGGCAACGGTGCTCCGGCGAAGTTCCGACGAAGGCGAGGTGAGCACCGCGTAGAACGCGACGAGGCGAATCCGAGGATATGCTCAAAAGTGGCGGGGCTCCACCGGACGAGGCGCAATAAGCCGAAGAACGCCGCTTGGAACACAAAAGAAAAACTCTGATTGCGCCCAAGAGAAGAGGAGTGTGGACTTGATATTTTCGGGGTTGAGTGAGGATGAGGAGGGGCTCACGGTGCTCCCTTTTATAGGGGCGGGGAAGGTCTGAGATGGGAGATCAAGAGACCATGTCCATCAATGGCATGGGTTAATTTCTCGCGAAACGGCTCATGAATGAGGGGAAAACGGTAGGGCAATGAAAGAGTTTGATGAGAGGAGTTGAATGCAATTTATTTCGCTAAAAACCGTTGAGAAAATCAAGAGATATCAAAGATTGAAGAAAGCTCAAGAAACGCATGGCTGCTCTCTGTGAACTGCACGAAGGAAATGGTCTGGAGGAAGAAGAAAGGAAAAGGAAGAGAGAGAAAAAAAAGAGAAAAAGAAAAAGAAAAAGAAAAAAGAATATTCGGAAAAATTTTAAGAAAATTTTCTAAAGATCCTTGGAACCTGAAAAGATAAAAAAAATTTCGGAATTAATTAACATTTATTTTAATTTTTTTTAAATGTTTTTATTTTCTAGCTTTAAAATAATACAATAATTAACAAATAAAGCTTAAAAAAATCTTAGAAAAATTCATAGAGCTTTCTAAAGCTATTTTGTACTTATAGAAAATATCTTCAACTGAAATTTTGATATTTCCTTTATAAAATATTTTTTTATTTAACAGAAAGACTCTCTTCTTTAAAGCAGAAAATTAGGCAATTAAATTTAAAAAAAACTTAAACAACCAAAAGCAAATATTTTATTTTAAATTAAATTAAATATTTTTTTTGAAATAACAGCTGGGCTGTTACAACTGAATGATCTGCCTGTAAATTACTTTAGCTAAGGTTTGTGGCGAAATTATGAAGGTGTATGAAGACTGTCTGTGTAATGCGTAAGGAATGAGAAGTTTATGTTGCAATGAAATTGATCCAATCGGACCTAGATATATATGTCGCCCTGGTACTACATAATTCAGCTACGTGTGAACCTGTAGCATATACCCAATGACGATGTACAGGTGTAGGTGAGAAGAAGCGACAGTATCATCTGAAAACAGCAAACCTTTTAAGATCTGAAAATGAGGACCGCAAATAAAGAAAATGAGTCAAAGCTGATCCAGAAAAGATATCAGCAGTTATGGAATGGAAACAGCCCAAGACAGTGACTAAAGTGAGAGGCTTCCTAGGATTGGCGGGTTACTATCGCCAATTCATAGAAGGGCTCTCAAGAATATCTCGTCCGCCCACGCAGCTATTGAAGATGGACAAGGACAGACCTTTCACGTGGACAGATACATGTGAAGAGAGTTTTCAGTGGTTGAAGTCTAAGTTGATGACAACGCCAGTGTTAATTCTGCACAACCTGGAGAAAGAATCCCAAATCTATTGTGATGCTTCAAAGCAGGGTTTGGGATGTATGCTGACGCAAAACAGGGAAGTTGTTGCCTATGTATTCAGATAACTGAAGCCGCATAAGGAGAACTATCCGACTGATGATTTGGAACTAGCAGCTGTGGTGCCTTCACTCAAAATTTGGAGGCACTACCTGTTAGGGAATCATTGCAAGATATCCTCTGATTACAAGAGTCTGAAACACATTCTTACTCAACCAGAGTAAGATACGGGATAACAAAGATGGCTGGAGCTAATAAAAGACTATGACATTGAACTTCAGTATTACCCAGCCAAGGCAAAGGTAGTTACCGATGCCCTCAACCGAAAGACTCATCCAAACAAAGTCAGCATGACAGAGCACCCACCAGAGTTGCAAAGAGAAATACTACAACCGAATTTGGTGATCACAGAGCAAGGCAGTATGGCAATATTAGAGCTTCGGCCGTTATGGACAGATCAGGTTAAAGCAGCTCAAGATGAAGATGAAGAGATTCAAAAACTAAAAAAAAAAGAAGAATCAAGAGAAAGATTCAACAGAGTATGCGATAGATGAGCATGGAAATTCTTGCCTCCATGGTCTCTATTGCGTACCCAACAAGGAAGAGTTAAGAGCCTTGATCCTATCTGAAGCTCCTTCATCTCAATTCATCCCGGAGGTACCAAGATGTATCAAGACTTGAAGAAGAAGTATTGGTGGAACCTGATGAAGAAAGAGGTGGCAGAGTATGTGGCAGAATATAAAATCTGCCAACAGATCCAAATAGACCATCAAAAGCCATCGGGATTATTGCAGCCTTTGCCAGTTCCAGAATGAAACTGAGATCGCATCAGTATGGATTTCATCACAGGCCTTCCCAAGACTCATGAAGGATATGACGCTATCTGGGTCATTGTCGATAGATTGACCAAGGCAGCTCACTCCCTACCGATTAAGCAAACCTATGGGAAGAACGAGCACGCTGAGTTGTATTTGACAAAAATTGTGATACTCCATGGAGTTCCCAAGAAGATTATCTCGGATAGAGGAGCACAATTAACCTCTAAGTTTTGGGAGAAATTACATGAAGCTATGGGCACCAATCTGAATTTCAGCTAAGCATATCATCTGAATTTCCCGCAAGCTCCTTTGCTTCCCCGACTCCCCCACCTCTCCCATTCGCCTCCCGCCGCCCTCGGGCTTCTCCCTGAGCCGCCAATCGACGTCGCATCGCCCGGAGCGCCGCCATTCCTCTCCCCTGCGCCGGCGGCACCCGTGAGCTAATCTTCCTCTCCCCGCCCCCATTCTTCGATTGCTTTCGCCCAGAGCTCCTCCGCTACTCCCTAACCCCGCGCATACCCTTGCCCAGCCAGGTCATCGCCTGTGGAGCTCCACCGCCGCCCCAGCCGTGTGCCCGTGGCCAGCCACCCTCGACGCTCCCCAGCTCCCATTTCCACCGCCATTGTACGCCCCAAGCTCCCTTCTCCGTGAGATTGCACCCCATTTGGACAGATCGCCGCCGGTGTGCATTTGCGCCGCCGTGGAGGCCGCCGACTTCTCTCCTGCCTCCGGCCACCGCCCCCCATGCTCCCGTGCCCCAAAGCCCCAAAATGGGACCCCCACACCTCAAGCTACCCACTGGTACCCTTCGTTGTCGTCGGGGACCATCGTCGTCGCCGGTGAGCAGAGGCGCTCACGTCTCTGCCTCTCGGCCGAGCCGACAGCCGGAGGTAGAAGACGACCCCCTCCTGGGCGACGTGGTCGCATCCTCGCCATCCTCTCCCTCAGTTGCCGTCCCTCCCCAGCCGCCTGATCAAACCCTCCGTTTCGTACGCCTCCCTAGTGTCTCTGCCGTCCGATCTCCTCCACTCCGCATCTCGTCCGCCCGCCCTTCCCGCATCGGCGCCGTCCGTCTCGGCCACGCGCCCTCCATCCGCTTCGGGTGGGCGCGGAGAACGGATGGGCCTCGGCCTCCCCAGCCTGCTTCGCGCGCGCGCGCCCGCGCACGGGCCGCGTGGGCCGACCGGCCGTTTCCCGCCCGAGCCGCACCGGGCCGGCCATTCATTGTTCACCCGATTTTCTCCGATTTAATCTTTTCCAAAATCCAAGAAAATCCAAATAAATCCTAGAAAATCCCAAAAATTCCCAAATTTCACCACTTCGCTCCAAATAATGTCCTGAGCCCATTTTTGACCTCCACTTCCCCAAATGCATCCCAGAAAAAATCCTAAAATTCCTATTTGGAGATTTATGCTTTTTACTCCTTTTTAATAGATTATTTTTCCTCGCTTGATTAGGCTCAAGCCGGACTTATTTTGTTTTGTATGTTTGCGCTAGTTTCGGAGATCCCGGAAGTTCAAGTGCAGTCCCAGGATCCAGGAGTTTCTACGTTCAAGCTCGCCGAGATCATCCAGATTAACGGCAAGTCACAAGTCCTTGACCATGTTGAAATCCCATGCCATTTAATTATGTTACTATGCTATTTGCATTGAGCTAGTTCTGAAATGTTAGTTCAAAAATAAAATAAAATGTTTAGAATGACATGTTATGTAGTTAAACCTACCACCGACAAATGCCATGTTAAGTTTGTAGCCATGCCTTTGTAACCCTAGAAATAATTATCTGTTAATCTAGATAATCGTAGGTTATTGTTATCATGCAAAGCTTCTATACTAATAAGGTTGTGGCTGCGGGCCAATAGAATTCGGAAAACCTGACTCTAGGGCAGGGTGGTATGGGACACCGTGCCCTAGGGCGGAGTATGTCGATGCACATGATAGGGTAAGGGGGGCTGTGGTGCGCCGCAAGATGGTTTTCGCCCGCCTCTTACCCTAGGTTGCAGGTCGCGGACCTGGCAGGGGTTGCGGGCCCCTGAGGGAAAAATGTAAGGACCAAACCCTTACGCTGAGCAAATGACATGGTAACCGCTCAACCACAGGAGTTGACTTGTCAACACTGGTTTAGTAGCTGCTCAACTCGATTGAAACTCTACAGGTGTTGAGGAGTAGGCCGTACTGCGGGTGCCTAACAACGGTAGAGTTCACTCGAAGCGGACAATTGCCTTCTCTTAGGTGTGTGTGTGTGTGAGAGAGAGAGATCCAGACCCGAGTGAATTCTACCGGGTAGAGCCTATATAAAGAGTTGAGCAGTGAAACGACCTGGCTTTCTTAACTCTTTAGCGGGAGTTAAGGGATCGTGTGGGTAAAGCTGAGCAAACTCTGCAGAGTCAAATAAATGGTATTCGAATACGCCGTGCTCCCGGTTATTGGAGCTGTGTCACTTGGGTGATTCCAGCCGCGAAGCTTAAGTAGATTTGTACATGTTTTAACTTGGATTAAGTTGGTTAATTAACTCTTCATGAAAAACCCCAGAGATCTTGAGAAGTAGTCTTAGGTCCGTTTTATCAAAACGTTTGCAAATAAAACTGCATCCACTCAAAGTAATAAACCAAGTATACTCCTTTCCTTTGGCAATCCGTGCATGTTGTAAGTTAGGATTTCCCTTGTGATTTGCTGAGTACGGGGTCGGAGTACTCAGGCTTGCAAAATCTACAGGTACCAGAAGGAAAAGAAAGCAATTCAAGATTCCGTATTAGGGTTGCGACCGCACTCAGGCTTTCCTGTGGTGCATTGGCAATTCTTCTGCAATGTAAGTATAGTTGGGCTTGCCCGCCCCTTTCTTTGTAAAAAGTGACCATTAGGTCTTATTTCAATCAAGCTAACTCTTCTTAAATGTTCGTAAGCAGGTATGATACTTGTTCGGTCCGTAATCAAACTTCTGGGTGGTTGCGGTCTAGTGGCGCCCCTGTTCCTTCCAGAAACGGGGGCGTTACACAAGTGCTCGTCGCCTAGGTCGCTGGGGCTTGAGACCTGGCCCGTGACGTGGTGGCCACACGTGCCAGGGTATGGTGTGCCGTCGCACCATCTCTGACCGTCAAACCGGAGATCAACGGCTGATATGGTGCATGGAAGGATAACGTGAAGAAAGCAGAGGATGCACATGGCAGGAAATGATGTCGACCCTTTGAGCCCCATTAATTTCTTCTGGTTTGCTGTCAAGTGATCAGGTCAGTCCATGGACATGTTATAGGTTGTGTACAGGTCGCATACAAACCTGCAATGGCGTGATGACATGATGGGGTGTTTTTTTTTGTGTTTGATGGTTTTTATATATATTTTTTGATACGGCGGGGAGATGCTGATGTGGATGATACACATGGTTTTAAACTTAAAATATCATTTGAAAACTCCGTTCAAGTGGCCGCTCCGTTTTAATGGTTAATTTTTTATCTTCTAAAGAAACAAAAATTTAAAATAGAAGCTAAAAGGTGAAAAAGAACAGCGCGGACGGCCTACGAAAGGGATGTTGGGCGACAGGGGCGGACCTGCCCTTTGGGCGAGCCCGGGTGGCCGCCCGAGCTCCCCTCGCCAGCCGGACCGCCCCCCACCCCCCCGCACCCACACCGGCGCCGCCCCCAGTGGAAGCACAGCACACCCCCACCCCCCCGGGTGTAGGCCCAAGTCCAAGCATCACGAAATAAACACACGGCCCAACAAAGCAACAAGAGTGAGATATAGCGCACAGGCCAACAGTCCACCAAGTCCAAGAAAAGAGAGCCGGCGCTAGCGCTAACCTAGATCCCGAGCGGCAGAGGCGGAGGACGGCACGGCGGCGGCGCCCAGGCGGAGCCGCGGAGGAGTCGGAGGACGGCGCGGCGCGGGGCGGCGGCGCCCAGGCGGCTAGGGGAGGCCGGGAGGCGGGAGGCGGTGGCCGGGGAGCGCGGCGGCCTCCAGCCAGCGCCCAGGGGCAGGGGAGGCCGGGAGGCGGTGGCCGGGGAATGGGGGAGCCGGGGAGCGACGCGGTGGCTGGGGGACGGGGGAGGCCGAGAGGGCCGAGGCGCGGATTTGAGGAGGCGAGGAGAGCGGCCAGTGGGCCGGGTGATTTGAGGATTGAAGAAGCCGACCGGGTGATTTGAGCCTTTGAGGAGAAGCCGAGGCGCGGATTTGAGGAGGCGAGGCGCGGATTTGAGGTGATTTGAGGCCTCTGGACTGCAGTTTTCCTAGCTGCTTCGTGTAGCAGGGAAACCGGTCGCATAAGGGTAAAGGGTGGATACTGCTCATCCAGCGTTATAACTCATATGTTTTTCTTTCCATCCAAAGCCGCATTTGAGGTGATTTGAGGAGAAGCCGACCGGGTGATTCACTGATTCTATAGTTCTATTTTATAAAGGTACAATAAATTCTATTTATTTTAGAGATCAAACTTGTGCATTTGAGTATCAATTTTAATAGCTTGTCAAAATTTTATGTAGAATATGTAAATTAGCTTGTCAAAATAAGGGTACTTATATTTTTACCTCTCCAGAAACAATGACCTAAGGCTTGTTCAATTCAAAATGAATAGAAAGGATTTGAAAAACTATATAGGATACTACATTGTTTTGATAGCTTGTCAAAATTTACCTAGAATATCTAAACTAGTAAATGAGTTGGATCTTGTTGAAAATTGGTTCTTGATCTGAGGGTATTTATTTTTACCTTTCCTGAAGCAATGATCTATTTTACCTTTTCTGAAACAATGATCTATCTTTTACAACTGACAGGTTACTTCTTCTATGGCTCATTTACAACTATGGATTAAGCTTTATTATTAAGGTATTTTTCAGTGTCCTATCGTTATCTATATATGTTTATATACGAATTGTAATTGTTGTTTTTACTTTGTATCATATACTCTTATTAGTGCGATTACAATGTTGTTTGAATATGGATTATTTTGCTTTTGGGTAATACTGTTTGCTTCATACTTCGGACTTCGCCTTAGCTGTGTTTTATTCCTGGGTCCACCCTAGCTGTGTTTTATTCTGGGTCCGCCACTGTTGGGCGACGAAATGCCACTCGTTGCTTGTAGAAATTAACCAGTTGTTCTTGACGAAAACCCAAATGTAAAGTGCACGCACGCACGGTAATGCATGCAGCTAAGCATCGTCCCGTGACTTGGCATATCCACGTGGCGCTTGTCTGCTCTGCCGTGTACTGCACTTATCCGGCAAGGAAGGCAACCTGCAGTTGCAGTTGCACCTAAGCTCACTCTGAAACAGGGGTTGCAGATACGTAGGCATCTGATGCGATGATTCATTGATTTGCAAATACACAGGACAGTAAAATTTTGCTCACTTCTTCATTCTGTTTTATGACTCAAGTCTGATCTGGCCATGGGCTACAGGGACGTATATATGTGACTGTAGTTGCACGAGGGCATGCATGATTCCTACGAGGAGAGAGATGTTTGGGCAACAAAATGTTTTTCGATTGCTTGTAGAGATCAATCAATCATTTGCTCTCTCCACCACCGTTGATCAACAAGTACGTACTCAAGTGGACAATTCATTATTTTTATCACTCTCACTCAATTTAGTTATGTAGCTTTTATTCTCACATGGGTTTTGAAGCATCTCATTTTTCTCTATGGATCATGGACCAACAATGGCACAATTACCATCAACTACAATCTCCTCATGTAGCAACGGTGTAGCACTACAATCAAAAGTGATAGATTAAGCAAATTCAATTGTACAAGCACTACTAAATATTGGCTTATTTGTGGAGCTTGAAGGAAAAAGTATTTGCATATGCAATCTGAAATTCTAGATACTGTAAAGTTAAGTAATTATCCAAGCTAAAATACTCTGCCTAAGTGCTGATCCAATAGGCTTAAGCGCACATGTAAAGATCAATGTGACTTAATGCAAACAAAGGAATGAGTTAAATAGAAACAATATGAAAATTAAGAATTAAATAGCTCGTTTTGCACCAAGTACTCAGAGAGACGCTACCCAATTGCAATAATACGAAACGTAAGGGCACAAGATTGCTTAAGAGATAAAAATACACAATCTAAAAATTATGAACAAGAATTAGCTAACTCCAATTCAGCTAAAGCTCACTTTTCTTTTCTTAATTTTTTCTTGCCGAGGCTCTTTCATTATGTCGGTTGCCTTCTTCTCTTTCCTTTTTTTTTTGACTTGTGGCCGATACTAAGGTTTTAGATTTTCTTTGTGCAAAATCCAAAAATTTTAGCAAGTGTAATTATTACTAAGAGTAGCCCTTAATGCAATATCAAAAGTTAGTCTCAAAGATGAAAAGACATAATATAAATGAAGCTCTCAACTTATCAAGTACTCAGCTAGTGTTGGGGAATTGGCCGAACTCAAAGCAAAAGCAATGACGACAGATGTGTTCCCAATTGAATTGTTTCGACTGGATAGCAAAGAGTTTGCTTTTTTTTATGAGTGCTAACTAAGGGATTCAACTAGCAAAATTTTTCTAGGGTTTATATGGACACAATGATTAAGCTACAGAAAAGGACACGATAATTAGCACCTAAACAAGATTCTAATAGACGAAAACTTAACAAAACTCATGAAAAAATAGATGTGAAAACTAAGGTTTTGATTTTTTTTTGTTACAATTTTTAGTTTATGGACTCTAGGTAATAGGAACAGCAAGAAATTGATCTAAAAGTTAGGATAAATAATCCTACCATATCAACCAAGGGCTTTGATACCAAGATGATACAGGATGCTTGATCTTCACGGCGTAGGATTGATGATGATAACTTGGATCTGTGCAACCAGATACTAAGGTTGCTTGATGATGATACCTACGAAACGTAAGGGCACAAGATTGCTTAAGAGATAAAAATACACAATCTAAAAATTATGAACAAGAATTAGCTAACTCCAATTCAGCTAAAGCTCACTTTTCTTTTCTTACTTTTTTCTTGCCAAGGCTCTTTCATTATGTCGGCTGCCTTCTTCTCTTTCCTTTTTTTGACTTGTGGCCGATACTAAGGTTTTAAATTTTCTGTGTGCAAAATCCAAAAATTTTAGCAAGTGTAATTATTACTAAGAGTAGCCCTTAATGCAATATCAAAAGTTAGTCTCAAAGATGAAAAGACATAATATAAATGAAGCTCTCAACTTATCAAGTACTCAGCTAGTGTTGGGGAATTGGCCGAACTCAAAGCAAAAGCAATGACGACAGATGTGTTCCCAATTGAATTGTTTCGACTGGATAGCAAAGAGTTTGCTTTTTTTATGGGTGCTAACTGAGGGATTCAACTAGCAAAATTTTTCTAGGGTTTATATGGACACAATGATTAAGCTACAGAAAAGGACACGATGATTAGCACCTAAACAAGATTCTAATAGACGAAAACTTAACAAAACTCATGAAAAAAATAGATGCGAAAACTAAGGTTTTGATTTTTTTTTTGTTACAATTTTCAGTTTATGGACTCTAGGTAATAGGAACAGCAAGAAATTGATCCAAAAGTTAGGATAAATAATCCTACGATATCAACCAAGGGCTTTGATACCAAGATGATACAGGATGCCCGATCTTTACGACGTAGGATTGATGATGATAACTTGGATCTGTGCAACCAGACGAAACATTGGCACCAATCACTGTTAGAACAGCAACCTACGATAAAAGAATTCATCCAACCAAACGCTCGTGATCCCATTTACCCGACCACACAAGTAGACGTGTCATCACTCCTACAAATCACAAGAAAGCACAAAAACAATGGGGTTGAGAACGTTCAATTCCCCTCTAGGTTGCAATCATATGTCAAACTCTAAGAAGAACAAGCGTATAGCTCTCTCTAGAAAATAATAGATTCAATCATGGTCTCAAAAGGCTACGTATACAAAACTTATATAGTCCTGCAAGACCCCCCAAACGTGTCCAACTCAACCATATTTAGCTTTGGACTCGAACTCACACAAAAAGGAAAATAAAATAAAATAAAATATATGTAATGTTTCTAAATATGGAGCCCCTTCTATAACATAGTTCTTGAAATAAGCTTTTCAACGAGTCCAAGAACATCTCAATTGGACTCTGTATGCAAAAGTTATTACCTTTTATTCGCAAGGTATACCTTCGGACTTCTTTGAACTCAGTCAAAGGTCCGATCGGACTGGTCCAAACATGACCGAAGTCGATCGAACGGATCTGAGCGTCTCCAGGGCCAATCAAACGGTGCGAATGTTCGGGTTGATTCGAACGTCACCAAATCGATTGGGTGGTCCAAGAACGATCGACCGGTGCGAGCGTTCGGACGTCCAAACTTCATCGAAGCGATCAGGCGGCTTGCGGACGATCGAACAGTGTGAACATTCAATTGGTCCGAACATCACCGAAGTGATCGGGCACGATAATATTTAATATGGCTTAATAATTTATTTCAGTTAAATAATATATTTAACTGAGAAGGGCACGATATTAGCGTATCCATATCATCTGCACTATTTGGATAAGTTTAAGACAACTTCCCCATTACTTTAGTGATGATGATTACGAGCGTAGATGCCGACTCGCAAAAAACCCGATGAACGCTGGGTTGACACGAGCAGAAGAGGTTCTAGTTGGCCTAGACTTTTTGGAGCCGAAACAATATGCCGCGTAGGGGGGAAAATAAAGGAACGCATCATACATGATACCGTTTTTTAGACTACGAGTGACAAGTTTTTACAATAGCTGATGGATTTAATAAATAGTATCAATTAAAAGAAGCCATTCATAACAACAAAAACCAAAAAAACATATCTATATTACGTGGGCTTCTGGGCTACCCTTCCGTGCTCGGCCTAGGCCTTGCGTGCTGCTACTGGGCTTGGTTGCCCACTCAAAACTCAAACAACCTGTTGCACACGCCACACAATCTTCTCTTTGAGTTCTTTGTTTTATTATTATTTGCCACTATTTATTATATTTTAAAAATTATATAAATCACTATTAAGAAAAGTATGAAATCACCTCTCAACAATATATTAGGAGCATTACTGTGAGATTCTGGATTCTTGATCTCCTCTCAATAGTTTTAGATTTTAGCTATAAAATCATAAGAGAAGGTCATGGTATAATAAAATGATTGGAGCTTATTTTGGAAGTAATGAGCACAGCAAACAAGATACAAGCCACAAGATAAAATGTGACGTAAGCATTTGTCATGCTAAGAGCAATAGCAAGAAACACTACATTTCTGGGACAAGTACAACAGTTATGGTCACTTACGCTTATCTTTAGTAATACAAAAAAAGGAGTTTATCTGTTTACCACCTCCTCCATTCATCCTCCCATGAGGATGAGATGTGACTTATCACGAATAGTGTAGATCAGGTACGCCAACTATTTTTCAGTGAAAATTTTTAAGGTCTGTTTCGAACATATGAGTACCACAAGAAATAGTTTAAATATTCTTACAGAAATTACAAAATAAAAAAGAAGCTTTAGTTTAAATTTTTTAGATTAAATCACTTATCACAAGGTAATTTGTCTTAAGTTTCGCAAAACACCCTGTTGAGAAAAAACTTTCACATAGCATAAGACTTGAGATAAATACGCAGCCTCATGTTTGATTATATCTATTACTTTTTTTAAGACACTGTTGCAACACACATACATCTTACTTGTTTCCTCAAGAGAAGAGCGACCTCACTTTAAATAGGAACCGAAAGACACACACTTGTTTTGTAGTGAAATGACAAGTCTACTGTAAATTATTCAAACAACCAAAGCTACTTAAGCAATAGAACTGCTTTTTCAGTTTCTTCCTCGGAGACATGCATCCCTGATTCCATGCAGCTTTGCAGCCACCTCCTACATGCTCATACGTTCACTCAGGGGCATCTTGGTACAACAAAGGCCAACGTTGAGCATAGAAAGCAGACATTGTACACCTTTCTCCTTCACGGCCGTCGAAGTTTCCTGGCAAAAGACCAACTCTTGTAGCAGCTGGGGATCAGCGATCTGCAATATCTTGTCAAGAAAGTTCATCTCTATGAACTTTGCAATGCTCAGTCTGTCCTGAAACATGTTGTTGGTTAACCTCCTTGTGATGAATATTTCGAGAACAACCCCAAAGCTGTAAACATCTAAGGTAGGTAGACTTGACTACCCCCTGCACACTCTGCAAAAGACCCCGAACAAGAATAACTTAGTCCATGTGTTAACTTCGATATCGAAAATAAGAAATATGTGCTCAAATTAATTACCTGGAGCAACATATCCAATGGTTCCCTGTATTGCAAGTGAAGAACCTAAGTTCGAGTCACCAAAAGATGATGCTATGGAATCAACTTTGAACCTTGCAAGGCCAAAGTCTCCAAACATGAGCTATCATATTTGTTAGCCTACCATGATGCCTCGGTTCACTGCATGCATGTGATGCCTCGGTTCAAGATGAGATTAATTCGGGTTGCTACATGTACTCACAATAGCAATTGCTGCATGTATTCACATTAATGTCAATTTTGTATATATATATCTCTCTATTGTTGGAAATTAAGCAGCTTTAGCAAATTTCTCAGATTAATTCCAAATTTGTACATGATCATTAAGACTATTACCCAAAGACATGTAAATGACATGAAGACGAAGTAATCATTACTTAAGCAACAAAACTGCTTCTTCAGTTTCTTCCTTTAAGATATGCATCCCTGATTCCATGCAGCTTTGCAGCCACCTCCCGCATGCTGATGCGTTCACTTGGGGATGTCCTGGTACAACAAAGGCCAACACTGAGCACAGAAAGCAGACACTGTATGCCTTTCTCCTTCATGGCTGTTGAAGTTTCCTGGCATAAGGCCAACTCTTGTTGCAACTGGGGATCGGTGATCTGCAATATCTTGTCAGGAACGTTCATCTCTGTGAACTTTGCAATGCTCAATCCGTCCTTAAACATGCCGTTTGTTGGCCTCCTTCGGATGAATATTTCGAGGAGAACAACTCCAAAGCTATAAACATCTAAGGCAATTGAAACTTGGTTAGCAGCAGCGCACTCTATAGTAGACCAGATAAAAGAATAATTAGTCACATGTTATCTCAATAATTGAAAATAAGTAATATATGGTCAAGTTATACGAAGACAGAGAACAATAAGGATAATAAGAAACTTGTGATCAAGTTATATGGAGACATAGAACAATATGAAAAATGGACTTTACGCATTACCTAGGGCAACATATCCAATGGTTCCCTTTATTGCAAGTGAAGAAGTTAAGTCACCATGAGATGATGTTGTGGAATCAACTTTAAACCTAGCAAGGCCAAAGTCTCCAACATGTGCTGTCATATTGTCATCCAAAAGAATGTTGCTAGGCTTCATATCGCAATGAACAATAATTCCTTGGTTGTTATGGTGGAGGTGCTCCAATGCATCTGCTACATCCATCACAATGCTTAACCTTTGAGCGAGTGTAATGTGGTTTGAAGTTGGAGTGTTTTGATCATCTTGAGTTGAGTGTAGTAACGCACGCATGAATTCATACACTAAAGCTTTGAAATCATTTCCCTTTGCATCAATACTTGAGCACGCAGTAAGGATCGGAACTAGATTGCGATGCCGCACATTTCTCAAAGCATTGCATTCTGCAATGAAACTCTTTTGTGCTCCTCTTGTCTCTAGGCTGAAGACTTTGACAGCAGCCACTGTTCTGCCTTGAAATAGTTTTCCTTTATATACAAAACTGTATCTTCCTCTGCCAATTAAATTAGATGTTGAGAATTCATCTGTTGCTCTGGCAAGATCATTATAAGAAACTTTGGGAAAGTTTCTATCAAATGAGAGCAAAGATATAAATTTTCTCTTCCGTTTTTCCCTCCAGAGAAACAAGATAGATATGACAATAGCAAGTGACACCATGCTGGCTAATGGGATCACAACTTTCCGTACAATGGATTGCTTGTTCTTAGTTGAATTCAGAGGCTTGATAGAACATGCAAGCAGGTGTAACTCCGGTGCCCCACCACAAAGTGCTTGATTTCCAACAATCTGTATGGTAGTTGCATTCTTGAATATTCATTTTGTCGGGACCTCACCATCAAGATGGTTGAATGACAAATCTAGTTTCTCAAGAAGTTGTAGATTACCAAGAGAGGCTGGTATTGACCTAGTTAAGTTATTGTGAGACAAGTAGAGCTCTTTAAGGCTACTTATGTTGCCCAAGATTGTGGGTAAATGCCCATCAAATTGGTTTGCCTCTAGATAGAGAGCTCCTAGTTGTGACAAATTTGAAAGGGATGTTGGGATAAACCCTGTAAAGATGTTGTTATCTAAGGTTATTTTTTGTAAATTTTTTAGTGTTCCAAGCCATTGTGGTACCACACCTGTAAATCGATTGTGTTCCAATCCTAAAAAAATCATGTTGTGAAGGTTTGCTATGCCGGAAGGGAAACCCCCTGACAATTGATTTTGTCCCAAAAGTAGAAGTTGAAGCTGAGCTGAAAGGTTTCCTATTGAATCTGGTACCCGACCTTCTAGACAATTATCTGCCATTGAAAAACCTTTTAGCTCAGTGCAATTGGTTAAGCTATTCATAAACTCCCAATCTTGCTTGTTACGTGCATGGAGTTTGTTCAATTCAAGATTTAACCCAGACAGTTTGGTAAGTTTGCCAATGGAGCTAGGCACAACCCCACTAAAATTATTTCTTGATATGTCGAGATGGTATAGCTTGGAAGCATTTACCAACGAATAGGGGATATGCCCATGAAAGAAGTTGAAGTCTAATGTGAGTCGTTGGAGATTGGGTACAGAGTTGCCGAGATTGGATGGTACCTCTCCGCTTAGATTATTGAAAGCAATGCTAAGGCCAATAAGAGTAGAAAGATTTAAGATGGCTTGTGAAAACTGGCCTGTCAACTTATTTTCACTCACATACAAGAATTGCATGCTGGATAACTTTCCGAACTCATCTGGGATGTTGCCCTGATATTATTACTAAAACAGGCAAACATACTTAGCGTTGTGATATTGGCAAGGGAAGCAGGGATGGTTCCAGCAAGATTATTATATTGAAGATTCATCTCTTGAAGGTGATGAGGCAAATCTACAGGAAGTTGCCCACCAAGATTATTGCCATTCAGCCATAGCACAATGAGTTTGGAACAATTTGCAAGACTGGGTATCCTCCCTTCTAGCGTGTTATTACTCAAGTAGAGGGTTTGGAGGTGATGCAATTGACCAAGGGATGGAGGGATTTGTCCAGTGAATCTATTTGTTGGCAGGAATAGATGTTTTAGGAATGTTAAGTTTCCGAGTGAAGGAGAGATTTTCCCTACTAAACCTCGATTTGTAAGGTCAAGAGAAGTGACACGACGAGTCTTCGCCCTACACAAGACACCTTCCCAATTGCAGAAGTGGGTGCTATCATTCCAAGACATCAAGGCTTCCTGTGGATCGAGACTGATTGCCTTCTTGAATTCAAGTAGTGACAGTCGATCCGTCTCGTTTCCATATAACAAGCCACAGATGATGACATGTGCACAACAAGCCATTAGCACCGAGACAAACTGCACGATTGTAGTAGCCTTCATGGGTGGCTGGCTATCTTTGTTGAAGTTAGATCTTGATCATATGCAAACATAAAAATAAGTAAAGTTTTAGATAGCCAATAATTAATGTTAGCACACATTCATTTGTCATGTGATGTACCTAAGAAGATTTTAGATTAGTGCTATTCTTACTAGAAAGAGAAGCATAAAAGCACTACTCATGTGTTTCTACTAAGCTTTTTCTTTCCTCGGGACTGAGCTTTCAGTTCATTCCAGATATTGCAGGTTGACAATTATAACAGCAGTTTTTACTAATCTGGCTAGATTTCAGATATGTGAATTTTCTTCAGAGTCCTGCAATTACGTGGGAGTTAATTAGTTATGTTATCTGGTATACTGTTGATTCATGGACCTGCTGCTGAAACTACTGAACCAAATGCTAGAACACCACAAACAAATATGGACGTATGATATGTGATACATATGATGAATTCTGAACATTGTTACACACACAGTTGCCAGGTTGTGTTATGACACAGAAACTTTCCTAGCAATAACTGACCTGTAATTTGAAACTTTTTTTATAACTACCTTCTTTAGATAGGAAAATTGGATATATGCCACTACTCAGATTATACTCTACGATTTGCTATCGCTCCCACCGTAATTGATTATTTGCCACTGGTTCGTCTAATTTTCTAACAATTGCCACTTTTGCATTATTTTAATCTTTTTTGGTTGACTCTACATTTGAAATGACCCTTTTACCCTTCCTTCTTCCTACGAAGGTTCTTCCTGCCCCTTGCCTCCGGGTATGTCCGCCGCCGATCAAGATGGCGATGGACGTCGCGCCGTGCTGAAGAGCAAAGGCACGGAGGCGACGAAGCTGTGGAGGACCTCGCCTCCGACTTCCTTATCTCCTCTCGCGCCTGTTGTGTCCAGCGCGGGCGTGCCGCCATCTCTGCAGCCGCAGCCAGCGATGGGTTTTGGGGTGGAGGAGGTGCCGATGTGCTGCGACGTGGCGGCAGTGAGCATGGCGCCGGCGGCGCACGAGGACAACGCTATTGTGGTGTAAAAGCACGCCGAGGCCGCACGCAGCCTCCTGCTCAGCCCGCTCTGGCGATGCAGCACGATGCCTCGCGCACGCCAGGCTGGTCTCCTGTTCCTCCGCCCGTCGGCCGTCGCCTCCGGGACGCGCTGCTCCGTCGGGCCTGCAGCGGGCACAGCGACCCCTGCCACAAGCAGGAGTGGTCGGGTAGGAGGAGGCAAAGGCCGAGAGCTCAACATCGGCGAGGTGGATGCACTCATGCACAGCCACAGAGAGAAGATGGAGATAGGCGAAATGACCCTCTTGACAAAAAGATTAAAATAATGTGAAAGTCGCAAACGCTAGGGAATTAGATGAACCCGATGGCAAATAATAAATTGCGGCACGAGTAGGGGTGAAAACGGATCGGATTCGAACGGATATTGCGTAAACTGTATCCTAACCCACATTTTTTTTTCCGGATTCGGAGTCGAATACGGTAAGACCGGATACGAATACGAATTCGGAATATTCGGAGTTTCGAATACGGTACCGTCGGGACGGATATGTAACGGATTCGGCTCGGAAACGGATAATATAGGCGGATAGTACGGATGATTATAGTTCCAAAAGCTTATACTTTAGTACGGTACCCTCGAAGTCGGATCGGTTTTCCATTACAGCAGCATAGTATGTTCCTGGAGGGAAATAATGCATGCTTCCTTGTTATATTTATGCAGAAAGGGGTGGGTTTTATGCCATTCTGTTGATAACAGAATCAAATAACTGAGAACCTTAGGTGAAATGTAGGTCAACATTGTCTCAAAATTTATATACAAATGTAACTTTATTTAAGTATTTAACGATAGGTAGAGATATTGACCTGTCCTCACAAAATCTTGCAACATATTTTGCTGATGTAATAGCTGACCATAGTACTGGAAATACATCTTTGCTGACGATGCCTCAATTTTTGTATCAAATTTGCTTTTACAAGCAATTATTGATCCATTCTCCAAGGGTTCACCTGTCATATAAGCAGAAATATACTGAACATAAGAATCTACAGCCACTTTACCATCAAAGAGAAAAGAAAGATATTGACTTTGTGGAACCACGGCTGGCATAAATTATGAGATGAATAAGTGTCAAGAGTTTCTTTTGCATACAAATTTGAAGGTACATTAAGAACAGCATGCACATAGATCATACTACAAAAAAAAGGACCTTCCAGCTTAATTGTTTCATCTAATATTGATTAAGTCAGGACGATAATAAATTGTGCCCCAAAAAATGTGTTCCAAAAAACAAATTGCAATATAATTTACTATATTCATGTCATGCTACACAACTAGTATTTCCATCAAGTTCATCACAAGAAAATTTTACACCAAAACTTCATTTGAGCAGTCTACCTCGGTAACTCCTACCCTGCAATAATCAATCTAAGCACAACAAATTGGGAGAGCTGAGTACGATATAATTCAAAGCGTAATACATGAGGGGATTGAACTTTTTATACTTCTACTTATCGTTATATCGTAAGGCTCATAGCATACATGCATAATTCAATAACGGGTACAGTAACAGAAGAATGTACAATCCGACCGAACAGAAGCACAAAATTAACTAAAAACCCAACAAAGCAAATGAAGAGTACCTCCTCCGCGCCGCCCTTAGTCTCAGACTCGCCGCTCACACACAGCCACTCCGTCGGCCCCAGCCCAAATATCTGCAAAACCCTTGCCCAAATAAAGGGTTTTGCAGATATTTGGGCTGGGGCCGACGGAGTGGCTGTGTGTGAGCGGCGAGTCTGAGACTAAGGGCGGCGCGGAGGAGGTACTCTTCATTTGCTTTGTTGGGTTTTTAGTTAATTTTGTGCTTCTGTTCGGTCGGATTGTACATTCTTCTGTTACTGTACCCGTTATTGAATTATGCATGTATGCTATGAGCCTTACGATATAACGATAAGTAGAAGTATAAAAAGTTCAATCCCCTCATGTATTACGCTTTCAATTATATCGTACTCAGCTCTCCCAATTTGTTGTGCTTAGATTGATTATTGCAGGGTAGGAGTTACCGAGGTAGACTGCTCAAATGAAGTTTTGGTGTAAAATTTTCTTGTGATGAACTTGATGGAAATACTAGTTGTGTAGCATGACATGAATATAGTAAATTATATTGCAATTTGTTTTTTGGAACACATTTTTTGGGGCACAATTTATTATCGTCCTGACTTAATCAATATTAGATGAAACAATTAAGCTGGAAGGTCCTTTTTTTTTGTAGTATGATCTATGTGCATGCTGTTCTTAATGTACCTTCAAATTTGTATGCAAAAGAAACTCTTGACACTTATTCATCTCATAATTTATGCCAGCCGTGGTTCCACAAAGTCAATATCTTTCTTTTCTCTTTGATGGTAAAGTGGCTCTAGATTCTTATGTTCAGTATATTTCTGCTTATATGACAGGTGAACCCTTGGAGAATGGATCAATAATTGCTTGTAAAAGCAAATTTGATACAAAAATTGAGGCATCGTCAGCAAAGATGTATTTCCAGTACTATGGTCAGCTATTACATCAGCAAAATATGTTGCAAGATTTTGTGAGGACAGGTCAATATCTCTACCTATCGTTAAATACTTAAATAAAGTTACATTTGTATATAAATTTTGAGACAATGTTGACCTACATTTCACCTAAGGTTCTCAGTTATTTGATTCTGTTATCAACAGAATGGCATAAAACCCACCCCTTTCTGCATAAATATAACAAGGAAGCATGCATTATTTCCCTCCAGGAACATACTATGCTGCTGTAATGGAAAACCGATCCGACTTCGAGGGTACCGTACTAAAGTATAAGCTTTTGGAACTATAATCATCCGTACTATCCGCCTATATTATCCGTTTCCGAGCCGAATCCGTTACATATCCGTCCCGACGGTACCGTATTCGAAACTCCGAATATTCCGAATTCGTATTCGTATCCGGTCTTACCGTATTCGACTCCGAATCCGGAGAAAAAAATGTGGGTTAGGATACAGTTTAAGCAATATCCATCCGAATCCGATCCGTTTTCACCCCTATTCATGTGTTGGCTTTATTGTAGCGGTACTACCGATTCTGCTTAGTTTCATTGGGATATTTTCGTATAGGTGATTGGCCTTTGAACGTCACAACTTCTCATAATTATTGAAGTGAAGAATTTGGAGCTGTAGTTCTACTTTGAAAAAATATTGTAATTTTGTAGACTCGTATTTATCCTCTTCTAGTCGTAATCTTTGGTCCTACACAGTAGCATGTATCCAATTTCCCCTCTTAAGATCCATCCCAAAGCGCTATTAGAAGTGACTATGGTACATATATATGTATTTTATGCACTGGAGATATACTTTTCCCCCCTTCCACTGATCATACTACACGTGGGTGTGAGGGGAAGTGGGAAAAGGTTGCTAAAAGTTTTTTTTGTATCATTGTGTCGGGGGAGATCCCCACACTACCTCAGGTCTATGACCACCTCCGGGCAACAGCATCTATTGAAGGGTCTATCCTAAGTCAAGTCTCCAAGCCAACCTCGGTGAGATTTACAAGACCGACCCCAGAGGGGTTTTGACCCAACTCCAGGCGAGGTTCGCAAGACCGATTCCGAGGGGTCTAGAGTCAACTTCGAACGAGATACGTAAGACCAACCCCTAAGGAGTCTGAAGCTAACTCCAGATGAGATACACAAGACCAACCCAAGGAGTCCTGTTACTTGAATTAACTAACAAGCTCCATGGACGTCCTGCACGGAGCTAGCTAATACACATACAACTGTTTTTCTTGATTAGAAACCAACGCTCTATCTATCTTCAAAAGAAAAGGTCAACACTCTAGATGAACACTACTTACAAAACACAAAGATTAGTAGGATATTTACGGCAACAGATATACATACCTTAAGTTCCTGTCTACCTTTATCCCGCCAGTGTTCGACAATTGAGTAAACAGGTAGGATCCTCAAAAACAGTATGAGCCTGTCATCTGAACTGTATGTAAAACATTATGTTTCTTCCTCCCCTAAAAAAACATATGTTTTGTCAATAGTAAATCTAAGTATGTAACCATGCAACGCCTACTTACCTGAGAGCCTGTGTGCTTAGGTTGGAGAACGGCCATAGCTACAGGTAACTAGCTGCTTGCACCCTTTATTTATAGTTACGTTTTTTCAATTGCGGTTTATAGTTTATGACTATAACTGATGATGTTTGGCCATAACATGAGTGTTTATGCGAATGAACCAAATACCGATAAGTCACTTCAAAATGGTAGCGAAGAAATCGTCCTATTTATTTGTTCAGATGAGACGATAAACTATAAGTCATAAACTAAAAATAATGAGGCCATAGACATCCCAACCATATACCTCTGAAAAGCAATCTAATCTTCACTCTACTGCTACATTAATTTCAGTTTTGTATCCAAATAAAAAATAGTTTTTAGAGTCAACCAGTCAAATACGGCGTAGTGACTCAGGCCCTGTTTGGCACAGCTTCACCAACAGCTTCATGAGCTGTTGTGAGCTGTTTTTTTTGCCAAACACCCTTTTTGTAAATAGCTTCACCCATGAAGCTCCTTTTTTTGTGCTCACAAAGGAATAGGGAGAGGTGAAGCTGAAAAAAGTAGCTTTTCACAGCTCTCTCCCTCAGGCCCATATTCCAAGGAAGCGAATGCCCCTCTAGTTCACAAAAATTTACACGTATTTGCCACTCTCTCCCTCAGGCGTACGCACCGCTCAGTTCACAAAAATCCCGTTCACTTTTTTCTTTCGCGTACGCACCGCTCTCTCCCGTTCACGTATTTTAATTTTTTTATTTTTTTATTATTTTAATTTTTTAATTCATACTCATTCAAATATATTATTTTTTAATTCATATGACCATATACAAATATACAACTCCAAATGTTAGAACAAGTCAGGTAGACAGGGGCATCTTGGACAATTGACCTCTCTCAGCCATGCATGAAGCTGTTGGTGAAGCTGTTTTGCCAAACAGTTTTCTAAAACAGCTTTAGCTTCACCGGTGAAGCTGCTCGTGAAGCTGAATCTAAAAAAACAGCTTCACTAGTGAAGCTGAGCTGTGCCAAACGGGGCCGCAGTTTGTAGACGAAATGGAGAAAGCGACAGCCTTGTCACATTGTCATTGGAGATGAAAACGCCAGCCACGAGTTGACTTGACTGGCCTAAATTTCCACAAGCCATCCTAACAAACGGATGGCATGATGCTCTCTGAAACATGACGACAGATATAGCAAGGAACTATAGAAAGTGGCAGCAAGCTTGATTCTCATGCACGCAGCATGGACTCACACACATCACCAATGCTAATATGAGAAAATTCTTGTTCCCCGCTGTCTGGTTCCTCCTCGACCACTTCGTCTTCAAGCTACTTGTTTGGTTGCTTGGGCCTGGAAGATTTGCCCCCTAGCTTTGTCATTTTGGTGCCTTGTAGATGATGAATGCTGGGGCATATTATTGTGTTTTAAATTTTTCTCTACTGATCAATCTGAGCTACTTTTAGCTGGAAAATTTGTGACTCATTGTCTGCAGAGGAAATGGAAAAAGTGACAGCGTTGTCACATTGTCACTGAAGATGAAAACGCCAGCCACGAGTTGACTTGACTGGCCATCTGAACTGTGCAGAAAATATTATGTTTCTTCCTCCCCTGAAACACATATGTTTCATCAATATTTGATGTAACCTTGCAACGCCTACACACCTCTACTAAGAGAAAAAAAGTCTGTGAGCTTTGGTTGGAGAACGGACATGGCTACAAGTAACTAGCTGCTGACACCCTTATTTATAGGCGCCCAAACCATATACTTCTGAAAAGCTATCTAATCTTCTACTCGACTGCTACTTCAATTTCAGTTTTGTATCTTAACAAAATCAGCTTTGAAGAATCTAAAATGTTTTCTTCTTCAGTTAAATTCCTATCCAGACAACCTGTTAAAGACGGCTTCATACTGACCCAA
Organism: Dendrocalamus latiflorus; assembly: GCA_017311315.1. NCBI lineage: Eukaryota > Viridiplantae > Streptophyta > Magnoliopsida > Poales > Poaceae > Dendrocalamus > Dendrocalamus latiflorus. The sequence continues at coordinate 26,495,875 of CM029616.1, forward strand.
TTTCTACAAAGTAAATGTAGAAACCGACAGGCTTCTCACATTACCATCAAAGATGAAAACGCCAGCCAGAAGTGACTAGCCTAATTTCCACAGGCCATCCTATCAAGAGAATGACATGATGCTCTACGAAACGACACAATAATATTCGTAGACAAGGAACTATAGAAAATGGCAGCAAGGTTGACCTAGTCTCGTGCACGCAGCAGGGTAGAAATGCAATCAAGCAGTTGCAGTAGAATGTATGCTACTGCATTTATCATTACTATTATAAAAGAATGAGTTGGTGACCGTACGTCTCTTCTCCTTCAACCGTTCCATTCTCAACTTATCATTACTCTCCACTTTTCAACTGATCAAAGTAGCTCTTCAATAGTATGATTTTCTATATATTCAATAAATTTCATTGCAATGCACGAGCATGTGACTAGTTTTTTTTGAATCCACAGATGTATTCACACACATCACCAATGTTAATAACGAGAAAAATCTAATTCACATTAGAATTAGTCATTCTAGTAGAAAACAAACTAGACTAACTTGAAATCTCACCAAACAAAAACTAGAAAACAAACTAGACTAACTTGAAATCTCACCAAACAAAAACCAGTAGATTATGTTTTAGAACTTTGTATTCGTTACAACTAAATTTCTGATTCTGTGTACCTCCTGGATCTAACATTGAACCCTAAAACCAACTACAATCCCGCAGAAAGATTTGAAAGCCATTAAAAATGAGCATAGAAGCTTTGTGCGTACCTCGTCCTCCTCACCTTGCTGTCCTTTTGCTGAACCAATTAATCCTCCGCCGGCCGCACGGAGCAGCGCGCCGAGGCCGAAGTGGCGGATGAATTCGAGAAGACGCTGGAATTTCTGCTCCTCCTTTGTGAGCACTGAGCACCACCCTCTCCCTCACATCAACCTTCGGCTGCTGCTGCTGCGCCGCCGCCATGCTCGTACGGGACAGGGAGTAGGAAGAGATGGCGCGAGTGAGATAAAGAATCTGGGGGTTGGTGGCACTGTGGGGAGTTGCCGGAGGCGAGCGGCGGCGGCGGAGAGGGACGAGGAGTCCGAGGGAGCAAGGGACATGCCATTCTAGACTTTCGACCCGACCTGTCAGTGGGGTAAAACGATTGGGGGCCCACAAGTCAGTTTCAAGAATTTATATTTCCGCGAAATCGCTAGCGCGCACGCACGGTCGGACCGTGCGAAGAGTCTAGTCGGAACGGCTCGCACGCCACGTTAAGTCACGCCGTCAGTCACTCCACTTACCTGTATCCTCTCCGAATATTTTGGATGAATTCTTTAAAACTGTGATTTATAACTTTTAGTTTAAAATTTTAAATTCTAGTTATTTATGAAAGAGAGCATGGGAGAGATAGTCATATGTGATTTTCACCGATATAAATGAAATCGAAACAGTGCCTACTATAATCGACATGTAGACCTCAACTTAAAAAACATTCTATTTAAAAGTTAATTACTGTAGAAAGCCAAATCATAAACCAAAAGGAAGGGAGCCTTCATCTCCCCCCAACTCAATAACTTAGCACGCTGTCGTTGCCGTGCCCCCCACACCCCCACCCCACCTCCCACATCCCTTCTACCGCGCTCACCGCTGCTAGAGGAGAGAGCTCGCGTCCATCGATGCCAGAGAAGGATAGCTCGCACTATGCAATAGGCAGAGGACGAGATCACATTGGTTAAAAACATGCGATGTCCAACGATTCGTTGCCAAGATCGTTTACCTGCATTGAGGACGTCACCACTTGAAACACCTAATTCCAATGGCACACCACATCACGTTATAGTCTGTAATGTCCAATTACTTGCTGCCAAGATCGTACATTTGTTCCAAGAACCGTTACCACTTAAAACACACAAGTTCAATTGGCACACCACATGCATATATTGTCTCCTCACGATCCTTATCTTTTTCATGTGCTTCTCGGCTAAGATGATGCTCCACTCGGACTTATATGACACGCTACGGCTACCAAGCCTCGGTCTTGCCACTAGCTGCAACAATCATCAAACACCTGCACATCAAAGAACAAGCAATCGATCTGAGTACAAATAACATACACTTGACTTTCAATTAGCACGGCCTGCAGTGGAAATTTTCGCTTCTGTTCAACATTTCTGAATGAACAGAAAGCATGATCTGAAGAAAGGGAAAACTAAAGTAGAAAAAAGAAAGGCCCCAGGCACCTCACAGTTCACATAACAGATGAATACTCCTCCTGTTTACAAATACATTACTTCAAGAGCAGTTTTCCTATCCTTGAGGAGGTACCAAGAGGTACAAGGTACCAAGAGGTACCAAATTAGATCCAGCCGTTCAATCAGTGTGATCAACGGCTCAAAATTTGGTACCTCTTGGTACCTTGTACCTCTTGGTACCTTGCGTCCGGTACCACTAGGTACTGCCAAATCTCAACCGTTCGATCAGTGTGATCAACGGCTCAAATTTGGTACCTCTTCCCCCTCAAGGATGATAAAATTTCCCTTACTTCAAACATCAACACGGTCTTTGATACACACATTTGACCATTAATAATTTCTCTCTTTATATAGTTATAAAGTTATGGAATTGCTTTTGACAAAATCTAATATGTAATTCTATATCATTTTTTGTGTGGCAAATCTGTTTTTGTGTATATTAGTGGTCAAAGTTTTAAAAGTTAGATACGAGCAGAGTATTTCCTAACATTTATAGAGGAGCTGAAACTTTCCTTGTTTTGTCTATGCATGTAACGAAGATCTAAGTTCAACCAACATAGGTAGCCAACCATGAAAGTTACTACAATCGTGCAGTTCGTTTGGGTGCTCATCGCTTGCAGTGCACATGCCATCATCTGCAGCTTCTTATATGGAAACGAGACAGATCGGTTGTCACTACTTGAATTCAAGAAGGCAATCAGTCTTGATCCGCAGCAAACCTTGATGTCCTGGAATGACAGCACACACTTCTGCCATTGGGAAGGTGTCTTGTGCAGGATGAAGACTCCACGTCATGTCACTTCTATTAATCTTGCAAATCGTGGTTTAGTAGGAAAAATCTCTCCTTCACTTGGAAACCTAACATTCCTAAAACATTTACTCCTACCGACAAATAGATTCGCTGGAGAGATCCCTTCATCTCTTGGTCACTTGCATCACCTCCAAACCCTCTACTTGAGTAATAACACACTACAAGGAATTATACCTGATTTTGCAAATAGTTCCAGTCTCACGATTCTATGGCTAGATCACAATAATCTGGTTGGACACATTCCTGCATATTTGCCCCATCGCCTTCAACAGCTGCAACTTTTAAAAAATAATCTTACTGGATCCATACCTATTTCTCTTGCCAATATCACAACGCTAAAAAGGCTTAGTTTTCAGTATAATAATATCGAGGGCAACGTCCCAAATGAGTTTGCAAATTTGCCTGGGCTGCAATTCCTGCTTGTGGGTGTCAATAAGTTGGTAGGTTCGTTTCCATAAGCCCTCCTAAATCTTTCTACTCTAGTTGAATTTAGCCTTGCTTACAATGATCTAAGCGGAGATGTACCATCCAATATCGGTAACTCTCTACCCAATCTCCAGTTGTTCGAATTGGGCGGCAACTTCTTTCGTGGGCATATCCCATGTTCATTGACAAATGCTTCCGAGCTATACCTTCTCGATATATCAAGAAATGATTTCACCGGGGTGGTGCCTAGCTCTATTGGCAAACTTGCTAAATTGTCTTGGCTAAACCTTGAGTTTAATGAACTCCATGCACATAACAAGCAAGACTTGGAGTTTATGAACAGCTTAGCCAATTGCACTGAGCTGCAAATGTTCTCCATAACAGGGAATCGTCTAGAAGGTCGTGTGCCAAATTCATTCGGGAACAATTCCATTCAACTCCAATATGTACATATGGGGCTAAATCAACTATCAGGGCATTTTCCTTCCAGCATAGCAAACCTTCCCGGCCTGATTACTTTAGAAATGGGTAATAATCGATTTACAGGTGTGCTTCCAAATTGGCTCGGAGCTCTCAAAAGCTTGCAGAGACTAAGTTTATCTTACAACCTATTTACAGGGTTCATTCCGTCATCCCTTTCCAACTTATCTCATTTGGCAGGACTGTATCTACGCTGGAACCAGTTTGATGGACACATACCCCCAAGCTTGGGAAACCTCCAAATGCTTGAAGCATTGAGTATTTCCAATAATAATCTTCATGGTAGGGTACCAAAGAAGATCTTCAGAATTCCAGCAATATTAAAAATTGATTTATCTCACAATAACTTAACGGGGACAATACCAGCGTCTCTTGGTAACCTACAACTTCTTGAGTACTTAGATTTGTCACTAAATCATCTTAACGGTGAGGTCCCAACAAAAGGAATTTTCAGGAATGCAACTGCCATGCGGATTGACGGAAATCAGGCTCTTTGTGGTGGGATACCAAGTTTACACCTACTTGCATGTCCCGTCACGCCTTTGAATTCAACTAAGCACAAGCAATCTACTGTACTGAAAGTAGTGATCCCATTTGCTAGCATGGTGTCACTTGCTATAGTTATATCTGTCTTATTTCTCTGGAGGGGAAAACAAAAGGGAAAATCTATATCTTTGCCCACATTTGATAGCAAATTTCCCAAAGTTTCTTATAATGATATTGCCAAAGCAACAGATGGATTCTCAACATCCAATTTAATTGGCAGTGGAAGATACAGTTCTGTATATCAAGGAAAACTTTTTCAGGACATAAATGTGGTTGCCATGAAAGTCTTCAACCAAGAGACAAGGGGAGCACAAAAGAGCTTCATTGCAGAATGTAATGCTTTGCGAAATGTGCGGCATCGCAATCTAGTTCCTATCCTTACCGTGTGCTCAAGTATTGACGCTAAGGGAAATGATTTCAAAGCCTTAGTGTATGAGTTCATGCCACGAGGTGACTTGCATGCATTACTATACTCAACTCGAGATGATGAAAATACTTCAACTTCAAACCACATTACGCTGGCTGAAAGGATAAACATTGTGGTGGATGTAGCTGATGCACTTGAGTACCTACACCATAACAGCGAAGGAACTATTGTTCATTGTGATCTGAAGCCTAGCAACATTCTTCTGGATGATAATATGACAGGTCATATTGGAGACTTTGGCCTTGCAAGATTCAAAGTTGATTCCACAACTCCATCTCTCGGTGATTCAAACTCAACTTTTCTTGAAGCTTCAAACTCAACTTCTTCAGTTGCAATCAAGGGAACCATTGGATATGTTGCTCCAAGTAATTTCTAATTTTGCATCATTCTTGGTTCCTTGTAACTTAAGCAGAGATTTCTCATTTTCAACACTAACATTTGGACTAAACCATTCTTGTATGATGTTGACAATAGAGTGTGCAGGGGGTGGCCAAGTCTCTACTGCCTCAGATGTTTATAGCTTCGGAGTTATTCTTCTCGAAATATTTATTCGAAGGAGGCCAACAGATGACATGTTTAAGGACGGATTGACCATCGCCAAGTTTACAGAGATCAACTTCCCTGATAAGGTATTGCAGATTGTTGATCCCCAGCTGCTGCAAGAGTTGGACCCCTGCCAAGTAACTCCAATGGCTGTCAAGGAAAAAGATGTACGTTGCCTGCTTTCTCTGCTAAATATTGGACTTTGCTGCACCAAGACATCGCCAAGTGAACGCACTAGCATGCAGGAGGTGGCTGCAAAGTTGCACGGAATTAGGGATGCATATCTCAGGAGAAACTAAAGAAGCAGTTCAGTGTTGTTGTCTAAATAGTTTACAGAAGATTCATCAGTTATCGTGTAGCATGCATGTGTTGTTTCAATTACAATGAGATCGCCACTCCATTGAATAAAATAGTGGTTGAGTTAAAAAGAAAACCATAAACATTGGAGTGACAAATGGCTCTGTAAGATATAATTTATCCTTAATGCAAATATGCAACATGCTACATTACATTTATGAGAAATGGTTCAGTCCCTACGGAGGTGCTAACACCTCGACCACATCTGACTGTTCAATTGTTAGGGGCAAGGTTGTATATTTAGTTTTGAGAAAAACTAACACCCACGATTGAACGGTTGACTGGGGAAAACGGCTCCCTACGTCAAACCCCTGCTGTGTTATAAATTTATACAAGCAGCATTATAAATTCAGACAGGCAATACACACCACATTTGACATTTAAATTGGCTACCAGGGCATATTAAGTGAACAATAGCGACTGTAAAATTGGATATTTTGTTAGCTTCATAGTTCATGCTTACTAATTGACTTGTAGGCAAATTACATTATTCAAACATAATGCAGTACACTATCTTTAGCTTTATCTCAAGTGAAATTCGAGCACACTCTATCTATTACTTGCACCACCATCTAATTTTATATCATCATTTGAATTTGTTGTCGGAGTTCATTCCATAATGCGCATGAAAAATCATGAAAGGCTGTGCGTACATTGTTTGGCTATATCAACTTATACAAGTGAGCAGTCATTCTTTGAAAGAGCTAAAAATTTCACGTTGGACTCCCACTTATACCACTAACATGCCATTGCAATTCACCACCGGAGTTCATTCCGTACTGCCCATGAAAAATCATGGAAGGCAGTGCGTATGCCATTTGGTTATATGAATCTATACAAAGGAGTGGTTGTTCTCTGAATGAGCTGAAAATTTCACATTTGATTAGACTCCCAGTTGCATCGATTAGATGCTATTGGAATTCACTTCTGGAGTTCATTTCCTACAATGCATGAGAAGTCGTGGAAGGCAGTGTGTACGATGTTTGGCTATATCAACATATACAAGCAAGAAGTCATTCTCCAAATGAGCTAAAAATTTTACATTAGATTCCCACTTGTACCACTAACGTGCCATTGAAAGTCGCTACCAGAGTACATTCCATACCGCGCATGAGAAATCATGGAAGGCAGTGCATACGTTGTTTGGCTATATCAACCTATACAAGTGAGCAGTCGTTCTCTGAATGAGCTAAAACTTTTATGTTGGATTCCCACTTGTACCATTAACATGCCATTGCAATTCACCGCCAGAGTTTATTCCGTACTGCCCACGAAAAATCATGGAAGGCAGTGCATACGCCATTTGGCTATATGAATATATACGAAGGAGCAGTTGTTCGTCGAATGAGCTGAAAATTTCACATTAGACTATCAGTTGCACCGCTTACGTACCATTGGAATTCACCGTTGGAGTTCATTCTATGTATGCATATGTTATCAAAGTGAATGAAATACTTGTACGATGAGAGAAGATGATGTTAACGAAAACTATCTAGATCAATCCAAAACACAAAATGATCAAAGCTAGCACAAATCTTCACTGAAACTCCAAATCCTCACCTAGATCACCCCCAAACTGGATTGACTGTATTGGACAGCTGAGAATGATTCAATGTATCGAACCAGATCTCTACATTTATACTATACCTCTTGTATGTTATTGGTTTGTTCTGTACTTCTGTTGGAATTGGCTTAAAAATAATTTACATTAATGTTGAAAAACATTATACAAAGTTTGCAATTGTAAGACCATGTGGTGATAGCTCCACAATGATGATGAGTATTTGACCTTGCTCTTGTTGTGTTGTCAGTAGTTGAGTTTGATTTTGTGCCTTTGTTTCTCTAGTTGTTGCTGTCAAAGTGATGATGGTCTGACCGTTCTTTGGCCAGCAATCAGACCACCGGCAATGTAACCGGCTTGCGGTCTGATCGGCCTTTGGCTAGCGGTCAGATCGGTCAATGGTCATACCGGTGGGTGTTAGGGCGGTTTGATCGACTTGGTGGCCACAGTTAGACCGACCCCTGTTGACGAGAGAGGCTGAGAGTTGAGTTGGATTTGAGTGGTTTTGATTGTGTTAGTCATGGTGTGTTCATGCAAGTGTCAGTCGTGGCATAAGTCCATGTAAGTCTTAACTAATGCAACTACCATTGAGAATTTGCTTCAAAACCCTACAACTATAGCACCCAAATATGACACTATCAAAAAAGGCCTCAAGGGTCACAAATCAGAGAGGGGGCGGATAGCAGCTAAGTTACCTGATGTAATCAATTCCAGCTAGCAGACAAATAGTTTCTGATCAGCTGTATGCAGTGTGTGAGCAGCTGCAAGAATGAGAATATGAGATGAATTCCATGCAAGTCCCACAATTAAAACTAGTCACAGTCAAGGAGCCAATAACATACGCTATCTCAGGTTTTAATAACGAAGTGGGAAGAAGAACTACATGAGAACATGAGATGCTCAAACTCACAGCTCGAGGGAACCAGCGAGGGGAGCAAGGCAGAGGGCGGCTGGCCCGGCCTGGACACCGAGCAATAACCGGCGAGGAGGTCACGGCCACGGGACCAAGCGCATTTAAGAAGGAAATACTAAGGTCCTACAAAAGAAGCATGTGTTTTTGTTAAATATCATCCGGATGTTTTCTTCATAACTATCATCTAGATTTAAGATTATTGGATTACAGATCAATGGCCATAAATTCTCCCTCTTCCTCCTTGAATTCTGCCTCCTCTTCCTTGAAAAAATCCACCCCTACAAAAACCAGTGACCTTTTGATCTCTAATCCAATAGTCAAAATTTTAGATGATAGTTAGAAAAAACATCTAGGTAATATCTAGACACACCCAAGAAGCATTGCCGAGAGCAATGCTGTAGGACCGAAATGGCGACAGAGGGGGGGTGAATGTCGCTCGCTTAAAATCGCCCCGAGAAAACAAACACTGATTTTTCAAAAGATGCAAAACAACGCAACTCACAGAAAACTTAAAATTAATTCCTCTGAATTTTGGAACGCATGCGACACCAAAAAATTCAGCATAAATCAGAGAGTACTCAGTAAAAATTTTAGCTGAAAATATCGCAGTTTGATCTACATGCAAAAATAGTCAAAGACAACAAAAAGAATAAAAAGAGAATGTACTAAGAAAAGTGAACACGCTGCCATTGGACATGAATTGCTAAAACCAAGCTTAGTACGTGAACTAAATGGCTAAGCATTCATGTGCCCAAAGAAGTACATAATCTGCAGCCGGACTGTATGTAGATGAATAATTGAATTGGCTTTCCAACCGAACTGCAAAAACAGCAATCTGAATTTTTATCCAAAAAGAGAGATTGCAAGCTAACTTAACCGAGTGAAATGGGCTGCAGTAAATTGTCGGAAGTGACACTCCTGTACACACCCGAAAACAAGCAATTTCTGCAAAAAGGAAATCAGCACATGAAATCTGAACCCAGCCAAAAGAATCACGGCAAGCTTGCTGTTGTTTTTTTTTCTTCGGTCAAATGGGAAGCACTTCAATCTGAAAATAGATCACACCCAAAAAGGAAGTTGCAGCCAAGAAGTAATACAAAGAAGACTGAAAACAGGGAACAATAAAGAGACTTCAGAAAACTGAAACGATGCACAGGATTTTGCCCAAGTGAAGAAATGCAACTATTCCTACTGGACAAAGGAGCATTAGCCTATTCCAAATATCAAGGGAACTTCAAATAGCAGGAAGTATCAAGAAATAACCATAGATTTCAGATTTCTCCAAAAAGCTGAAAAGAGCACAGAGCTTCACCAAAATCACAATTCCCACCTTATCTCTAGTCTTTTGACCATGGAACTCAGAGATTAATTAGGGAATAGCCTAGTGACTCTGAAACTCAAATTTGACCACATTC
>CM029616.1:26505673-26588363 GCA_017311315.1 Dendrocalamus latiflorus
AGGAGGCCATGAAGTCAGAGTAGCCAGGGGAGCCAAGAAGGCATGGTAGCCCACGGATCTGCTGAGGTAGCCCATAGATCCGGCGAGGAGAACCCATGGATCCGGCGAGGTAGCCCGTAGATCTAGCGAGGAGAGCCCACGGGACCATAGATCCGGCAAGGTGAGCCCACAGATCCAGAGAGGTAGCCCACAAATCTAGCAAGGAGAGCCCATGAGACCCCTTAGATTCGACGAGGTAGCCCACAAATCCGACAAGAAGAAGGGCAACCGAGCCCTCAACTTCGGTGGAGCCACCAAATCCGGCGAGGAGGAGAGGCGGCGACCATAGCTCTAGCAAGGGAAGGCCTAGGGGAGGTGCCAGACTGCGGTAAAGGAAGGAAAGAGGAGGGCATCGATGGTCAAGAAGGAGAGGCAAGGAAGGAAGAGTAGCGGTGGAGAGCCGAGACGTCGGCTTGGAGTGCGTGTGCAAACCAAGAGAGTGCAGCGTCGAGGGCCAAGCACATGGATGAGGGGAGAGCGTTCGGCGTTTTGTGCCATGCATGGCCAGGCTGTGGAGTTGGCCAGTCCGAGTGCGTGTTGGGCTGTGCATGCCTAAAGCTAGGCCATGCGTGTGCGTGGGTCGAGCCGAGTGCATGGGCCGACTTAGCCACATGAACAGTAAGTCAGAGAGAGAGGGAGAAGGGAATAGCCCAAAAACCATGACGTAGATAGGACCAACTAGGAAATCCACCAAAATAGGGGTAGTAAATATCTAAAAACCTATAAATACCCTAGATAGTTATTTCTTTAAATAGCATGTAAGCCTGTTAATGTAGAAGTCGAGTTGGTTCTGGCCGAAGCAACAAACCAAGTTGCGGCTGACGCTGGCACTTACTACTACTTAGGCAAGCTTATTCTTGATCACAAATATAGTTATGTTAAATGTACAAACTATATTTTGTATCATCTATTGTATACTTGCATTAAAATCCTATTTACAAAACTAAATCGGATAAAGAGATGAGAAGAGGTAAAAAAAGATGAGAAAAGAGAAGAGATATGAGAAAGGAGTAGTCCAACTAAGAGGAGCAACTGAGCTACATGAGTTTGTAATAAGTAAAGGGGACCCCGAACAGGAAAAGAGAAGGAAGACGGGACCCCTTTACATATGGATAGAACATAAGGGCAACAAAACTCTCACTCGGAAAAGGGGGTCGTATTTAAATGCCAACCATTTTTCCGTCTCGGACAGGCAGAAAATACTACCCTGTTACGTTATTCATATCTCCACATTGGATAACTAACATAAGCGTGAGTAGTGATGGAGGAACTTATGACTGGTAGCACAAGTCTAAAAGTGAGTAAGTCCAAAGCGCATATATTAGAGCAGGTTGAGTGTTGGTTGCCGGTAGCCGGCCCCAACCAACGCTATTGGAAGTTGGTAGAGCCTAGATGAGCAACCCAGTATACCGGTGGAAAATAGATGGGTGAAGATTTAAATAATGTAACCTAGAAACGTTCTATACTTTGAACTTGACCCCACACCAAAAGAAGTGTGGGATACCTAGTACATGATGGTTTAGAGTAGCTATGGATACAATGGCACAAGCATGCACAGTGCACAATAAAATCATAAATTCATATTTGTCTTTTGGATTAGAGACTACAGAGATCACTAGTTAAAGACGGCTTCATACTGACCCAATTTGTACAAAGTAAATGTAGAAAGAGACAGCCTTCTCACATTACCATCAAAGATGAAAACGCCAGCCAGAAGTGACTAGCCTAAATTCCACAGGCCATCCTATCAAGAGAATGACACGATGGTCTATGAAACGACAAAATAATATTCATCGACAAGGAACTATAGAAAATGGCAGCAAGGTTGACCTAGTCTCGTGCACGCAGCAGGGTAGAAATGCAATCAAGCAGTTGCAGTAGAATGTATGCCACTGCATTTATTTTTCCTGAATCCACAGATGTATTCACACACATCACCAATGTTAATAACGAGAAAAATCTAATTCACATTAGAATTAGTAGTTCTAGTAGAAAACAAACTAGACTAACTGGATATCTCACCAAACAAAAACCAGTATATTATGTTTTAGAACTTTGCATTAGTTACAACTAAATTTCTGGTTCTGTGTACCTCCTGGATCTAACATTGAACCCTAAAACCAACTACAATCCTGCAGAAAGATTTGAAAGCCATCAAAAGGAGCATAGAAGCTTTGTGCGTACCTCGTCGATCCTCCTCACCTTGCTGTCCTTTTGCTGAACCAATTAATCCTCCGCCGGCCGCACGGAGCAGCGCGCCGAGGCCAAAGTGGCGGATGAATTCGAGAAGACGCTGGAATTTCTGCTGCTCCTTTGTGAGCACCATCCTCTCCCTCACATCCACCTTCGGCTGCCGCTGTTCCGCCGCCGCCATGCTCGTACGGGACAGGGAGCAGGAAGAGATGGCGCGAGTGAGATAAAGAATCTGGGGGGTGGTGGCTACTGTGGGGAGTTGCCGGAGGCGAGCGGTGGCGGCGGAGAGGGGCGAGGAGTCAGAGGGAGTAAGGGGCATGCCATTTTAGACTTTCGACCCGACCTGTCAATGGGGTAAAACGATTGGAGGCCCACAAGTCAGTTTCAAGAATTTATAGGGCTTGTTTATATTGATTTTTGGATTTGTCTTATAAATAGTAATAGCTTGTTGAAAAAGACATTCGCGTATGATTTTGACTAATTAAATGATGTCACTATAGTACATATTATAATTGATTAGTAGACTCCACATTAAAAAAACACTCCGTTTAAAAACTATATACTATAGAAAAGTCATTTATCGTAGGAAAGCAGTTTTTAGAAACTAACGTGCGGGCACGCATGGTCCAACCATGTGAAGAGCCTAGTCAGAACAGCTCGCACGCCACATTAAGTCATGCCGTCAATCACTCCACTCATTTGCATCCTCTCCACATATTTCGAGTGGATTTTTTCGGAGTAGGCTCTTTTAGACTGTGGCTTTAGTTTTTGTCTTATAATTTTTGAATTTTGGCTATTCACGAGAGACACAATACACAAAAAAATAGTCACATGCGATTTTTGACCAGTATAGCTGAACTCGGTATAGTCTCTACTGTAATCTACCTGTAGACCCCGCTTTGAAAAGACGTACCATTTAAAAGCTAGTTACTGTAGCACAAAGTGATAAGCCAAAACCAAATACAAAAAGAACTTAGCCCTGGGCTGTAGCTTTCGGCTTAAAATTTTAAATTTTGGTTGTTCGCGCGAGAGAGTACGGAAAGAGATACTGACATGTGATGTTAGCTGATATAGATAAAATCAAGGCAGTGTCTACTATAATCGATTTGTGAATCTCACTTTAAAAAGACACTCTGTTTAAAAATTAGTTACTATAAAAACCCAAGCCATAAGCTAAAAAGAAGATAACTTTGTCTCCCCCAACTAAATCGCTTAATGCGTTGCCGTTGCCGTCCCGCCTCCCCCTCCCCCGTCCCTTCTACTGCGCTTAGAGAAGAGAGCTCATGTCCGTCGATGCTGCAGCTAGAGGATGAGCTCACGTTGGTTAGAAACCACTGGATCAGGCGGAGGAGCTCGAGCCGCAACATCATCGACAACTCAAGAGACCTGACGAAGCCTCTTCCTCGTCCAAGTTCCAAATCTTGGCTATTCATGAGAGACATAGTACATAGAAGAAAACAGTTGCATACGATTTTGGCCAGTATTACTGAACTTGGTATAGTATCTACTGCAATCTACCTACAGACCCCGCTTTGAAAAGACGTATCATTTAAAAGTTAGTTATTGTAGCACAAAGTAATAAGCCAAGGCCAAAGACAAAAAAAACCTAGCCTTGGGCTATAGTTTTTGGCTTAAAATTTTAAATTCTGGTTATTCGCAAGAGAGAATACGAAGAGAGATACTGACGTGTGATTTTGGCTGATATAGATAAATTAGAATAGTTCTTACTATAATTAATTTTTAAATATTATTTTATAAAGATATTTTATTTGAAAACTAGTTACTATAAAAACATAAGCTGTGAGCTAAAAAGAGACATTAACTAAAACTCTTAATCCGCTGCCGTTGCCGTCCCCCCCTCCACCCGTGTCCCTTCTACCACGCTTAGAGGAGACAGCTCACATCCCTCGATGCTGCAGCCAGAGGATGAGCACGCATTGGTTTGAAACCACTGGATCAAGCAGAGGAGCCCGAGCCGCAACATCGTCGACAACTCGAGAGACCTGACGATGCCTCTTCCTCGTCCAAGTTCCAAATCTTGGTAAATTTGAGTTAAAAGTGCAACATTTTATTAATATCAAAGTCAAAAGTGTTCACTTTTTGAAATTAAAGTGTTTAATTTGAGTTGAAAGGGGTGTTTGATCGGGGGTTGAAAGTTATCAGTTTTTTCTGAAAGTAAAAGTTCAAATTTTATCAGTTTTTTCTGAAAGTAAAAGTTCAAATTTTCTTTTTAAAAAATTGCGAGAAGGATGGCGACAGAGAACAGCGGCGGTCAGGCTCTCAGTTGAAATGTGGGTGGTGGGTAGCATCGTTTTGACCTATGGAAAATGTTTTGCTGTTAGAAGCAGATGTGTTGGGGACGGTGGATAACATTGGCGGTGAGCCTTGGTGACAGGCGGAGGCTGCGGCTCCTAGTGACAGCAGCAAGCCACGGCGATGATAGATGGGGGTAGGTTGCGGCAACGACGGGTGAAGGCGGCGGTAGGCCGCGGCGGTGACGAACGGTGGCAGGAAGCGGGCTGAGGCACTGTACGGTTTCGGATATCCGATTTGATAATATCGGCCGCTTACTAATGCTATTTGGTGGATATTTTCTTTCCTGACTTCGCTACTGAATTTGAAACTGTCTATCCAGAATTAATACTGAATCTGATCGGACACGGAATTCCATTTTCAAATTTGATACTGACTAGATTCGGTACCAAATGGGTCAAGAATTATCCATATCGTTTACACCCGATAGACCGTGTCGAGACCAGGTAGAAAGTATTGGTATAGTGTGTGAAGTGTTGCTGCACCATTCATTAGTATATAGGCGCGCCATTGGTGATGGGCTTGCTCGATGTCATCATGGCATGTTCAATAATGCTGGTCCCTATTTTCTCTGCGTGGTCTCTACATCACATACAGATAGAACTAGCGACAACTACTCCAATATACTCCCTTTGTTCTTTTTTAATGATTTTTAAGAATTCGTTTTTTTTCTCAAATAGATGACGTTTTGGGTTTTTCAGGCAGTTCGTGCACGAGGATCTGAGGATGGCCTACGAGTAGGAATGCTGCAGGTCATGCACAAGGAGCTCCTCCTAGGGTCGTCGCCGGCGGACTGGGAGGCGGAGGCCTACCCGGCGTACGGCGACTTCGCAGTGCTCCCCTTCCTCGTCACCTTGTTCCCCGCTGTCTGGTTCCTCCTGAACCACTTCGTCTTCGAGGTACTTGTTTGGTTGCTTGGGCCTGGAAGATTTACCCCCTAGCTTTGTCATTTTGGTGTCTTGTAGATGATGAATGCTGGGGCATATTATTGTATTTGAAAATTTTTTTCTACTGATCAATCTGAGCTACTTTTAGCTGGAAAATTTGTGATCTGTTGGGTTCCTAGTTGTGTAGAAGATTATCTTAGTCGTAAACTCAAATTATGTGCACTTGATATGTAAGTGTAACAGAGTAATTATTTTGCTTTGCTGTCTTGGTGGTAAAATTGTTAATTAGAATGGACATCGTGAAATCATTTGTGTGCAATAGTAGTACTGCAAATAATGGCTGACCTACGTGAGCATTAAAATGGACTTTCTCATGGCACTTCAATCTCTTCTGATAATTTCAAATCCCAGAATAGTTCTAGCCTCAAAGCGAAGGT
This sequence comes from Dendrocalamus latiflorus, assembly GCA_017311315.1. NCBI lineage: Eukaryota > Viridiplantae > Streptophyta > Magnoliopsida > Poales > Poaceae > Dendrocalamus > Dendrocalamus latiflorus. The sequence goes on from CM029616.1 coordinate 26,511,543, forward strand.
ATTCCCAAAACAAAAGTATAATGCACAGTTGGCAGATAGCTAAACTTCCACCAAGTTATCTTCCAGATCTTGTCTTTTTGCATGTGATGAACAAACCAAGTTTGCAGGCAAGAAATCAATCTGTTGATGACAAAAACCAAAGTGATGCTTTCTTAAATGTGTTGTGTGATGATATGATGGCAAAGTTCGATAAATATTGGGGCTGCACCTAACAAGATTCTTTTGGTTGCATCGCTGTTGGATCCACGGCACAAATTGTTTCTTTTGAAGTACTGCTTCTTGAAAGCCTATGGAAAACAAGTGGCCAACAAAAAGGCAAACACTATTCTTGTCTTGTTTAGGGTATATTATAGTTACTATGAAGAAATGTTGCAGAGTAATTCACAGAGCGGCATTTCTTTGTCAACTGAGGGGGGAGAGGGAAACGCAAACTGGAGCTGGAATTTGCTTTGTTCAAAGAGCAAACCAGACCTACTCACTCTAGAAGGTCAGAGGTTGATATTTATCTAGAAGATTCGCTGGTTCCTATAAGGGAAGGTGAAGAATTTGATGTTTTAAAGTGGTGGAAGAATATCACGCTCTCTAACATCTCACTCCTACGGGGTTGCTCCCATAGGTTGTGCGGGATGTCTACCACAGGTTAGCGCAGTTGGACTCCACTCTCCACATACGCTAGCCTCGGCGACGTCACCTACATCCGATGTCCCATTCCACGTGGGGCTTTTATTACCCACCTACACACGTTCTCCGTGAAATGGCTAGAGAGTCTAGTAAATTATTCAGCCAAGCCTACAATATGCCAGCTTGTGGTTGTACTGTTATACACGGAGGGTCCACACAGGATTAAGTCCTTAGCTTGTTCGGGCGGTTCATTCCACATCCCCTATGTTACATCCACACCCACCTCTCTTTCCACCCGCCCAAACAGGTATAGCAGATTTTAGGGTTTTGAGAAGCATAACACAATTTAATATAAATATTTAGCCACGTACATCCCATAACTATCCCAAAACAAGTTCTCATGAAAAAAGAATGATAATCAGGGTTGCTAGAACTCTAGACTTGACAAAAAATATAGCATGGCAATAATAAGACTTATAACTACCATAGCTATCATTTATATCTAGGGTGACACTGATCATATGGGTTCAAAATGTTACTGGTGGGGGTATCTTATTATTAGGTAGACACATGGTTGTTAACTACCTTAAGAGTGACATACTTTTGCGTATAAAGTAAAGCATGCAAATTTTAATAATTTAAACGAACATAGTTTCACATAAAATATAGACGCAAAATGATCAGAGTATCGACTCGCCTGGATCAAGAGCTTGGGGGTCTTGTGCTGCTTCAAGCGGGGGCTCGTTCGCGTCTTCGAACTCTACTCGGGAGAACGAACCAGAAAAGCAACACAAAAGAACGAAAGTAAATAAATACCAAATAAGATAAAACCAAACTAAAATTAACTCAGAACTGAACCAAAATAGAACCATCAGATAGATCTTGATTTTAGAAAAATTTAGAAATTGGTTTCATTAAATTTGAAGTTATGGTTAGGAAGTTATGGCATTTCAAAGTATAAATTCTGGAAAATCAGAAGAAAAAAGGGAGAGGGCGTGTGCCGCAGACAGGTAGGGCCCGAGAAGGATTAAATGATGCTCAGGTAATCACTGCAGCTCTGAAGCCGACAGGTGGGCTACAATTAACCGGGTTATTACTGGATAATGGCGGCTTAGGACAGCATTATTGCACTTAATGGCCGATTAAGAAATGCAGTTAAGCAACCCATTTAATGCTTCGGCTGGCTGCTCGGCCGCAGTTTTGGCCCGGCCGAGAGGGCGGCGGAGCCAACCGGCGGCAAAGGGGGCATGGAGGCGCGGCGGCACCAACCAAAACGGGTCACAGACCCGACGCGCGCCTCGGGGAGGGAGGAGTCGGCCGAATTAGGCCTGGCGACGCCCGGCGATGAGCTCGGCAGCGACCGAGACAGGGGAAAGGGGCGCCGGTGACTCGGGCCACTGGGACCCTATTGCTCGCCAAGAGAGCAACTTTGGGGGGTCTTGAGCCTACCTTGGGCCCGGGCGGCGGCCGAAGTGGAGCCGGGTGAGCTGGCAGCGAGGGAGGGCTCGGCGGTGAGGAAGGAGATGGCGGCGGCTCGCTGGGGAGGGAGGCGGGGCCTGGCGATGTGGAGGTGATGTTCGCGGGGTCCAAGCGATGCTCCAAGCGCGGGGAATCGACCCAGGGTGCTACGGTTCTCTGGGAAGACCTGGCGCCGGTGTCGGGGAAGGAAGGTCTCGCCGGTGGCCTGCAAGGGGAGAAAAGGCGATTAGCCGGGGCAGCAAGAGAAGATGGTAGAGGTGAATGCGAGGAAAGGCCCAATAGGTCCCGGCGTCGACCGGTGGCGCTTGGCGGCGGGGTCTGCCGAAGGTGCACCTTCGGCAGAGGAGGCGGCGAGCAAAGTCCTCGGTGAGCTCGGTGGGGTGTGAAGGAAGGTGCTGGTGCCCTTTTATAGAGCCGAGGAAGGGGGAAAAAGACGCCGGGAGGGGGCAGAGCGGCATGGTGTCGCCATGCGGAAGGCGTCAGCGCCGTGCAGCCACAAGAGGGGCGCGGCAATCGAGGATGTCGCGGCGCGAGTAAATGCGGGGATGCGGTGCTCGATCCGGTGGTCGCGGGGGAAGGGTGTGGCTCAGAGGGCAGAGATGAGCAATGCCGAAGGGATGGACGTGACCGGGAAGGACCACGGCGGCGCGGCGCACGGGGGGGTGGCGAGGGGCGCGCACGGCAGGGCAGCGCTGAAATTGAGGGCGGGGAGGCGTGCCCGGGGCCTGCACTGCGAAGCGCTGAAGGCGAGGGGCGGCCTGAAGACAAGGGCTGTCGCCGCAATAACTCGCCGGCGGGGTTGGTGGCGGAAGACGACGAGCGGCGGTAGAGCCAAAGGAGGAGTAGGCGCTACGGGTGGAAGGAGGAGGGAGGGTGCTGCGGCCAGAGAGATGAAGGGGATGGACGGCCGGGATTGAAGGGAAGGAAAGATGAGCGGTTAGGAGAGGCTTGGGGTGGTTTTCCTTTTATTAAAATTCCTTTTTCTTCCCTTTCCTCTTTTTAAAAAGATTAAAAACAAAACTTCCTCCTCTGAAATTTTTCTAATTTTTGATGTAAACTTTAAGAAATGTTTGTACGGATAACCTTTTTTTATTTGGAAATACAGAAATATACCCGCGGTTTCATTTTTTACAAAAATAGCCTCGAGTCGCCCAATGGGGAAGCGACTCAAGAATTTCGCCCACCCGAAAAGTGACATTTAAGGAATCTGCGAACCGTTGGGCGAATCAGTGCTGTCGCCTGCACGTTGGGCGACTTAATATAAGTCGCTGTACGGTTGGGCGACTGCAATGCAGTCGCCCAACGCTAGGGCGACACAGGGGGGGTTAAGGTTGCCTGCCCAGCCGGCTCCCACTACCAACCACCTTTTTCACTCATTCAGCAAACACATTCAGCGCACAGAGAAGAGGAAGAAGGAAAAGAAACAAGGGGGAGAAGAGAGGAAGGAGGGGAAGAAGAGGAGAAGGAGAGGAAGGAGGGGAAAAAGAGGAGAAGGAGAGGAGGAGGTGAGGGAGGAAGGAGGGGAAGAAGAAGAGGAGAGGAGGAGGTGAGGGAGGAAGGAGGAGTAGAAGCTATTCCATCAATTTGGATCCAGGTATTTTTTTTGGATTATGTTGTATTTGCATTATTATTTATATGAAATGTTGGTGTTAATAAAAATTATAGATGTAGAATAATTAGTACCATGTTAGTATGGAAATATTATTGTAGAAAAAGTTTGGTATGCAATTTGTAGTATGGTATAGGAAGTTTAGTATTGTGCGATATTATTTGACATGTCGCAAAATTGAAATATATATGCAGGCCGACATCATCAATGTCCACTACATTGAGAGTGTATTACGGAGCTGGAACCATTCGTGAAGGTCCGAATGGTGTGGATTTGAGCGATTTTCCGCAAGTCACTCTCGTACTTCCGGATGACGAGAATGCTCGAATGGGAGATGTGCAGCTTTGGCTGACCCGGAGTTTTTCGTTGAACCCCGAGGTGTACAGCGTCGTCGTGCAAGGGCTTTGGAGCCGGTCTCCCACGGACATCAGATGGGAGTTGAAGACATTGGTGCGCTCTGCCACATGGAAGGGCTTTGTGCTAGGGTGCCGGCGTCGTGGATACGAGTGTGTGCTGCTTGTGCAACCGTGCTCAGTACAAGCAGCTGAGGAAGCTCGTGCAACAGCCGTTGTTGTGGGAGGTGCAAGCAGCTCGGGCGGGCCGCATGTTGGCGGACATGATGAAGTTGCTCGTCATGAAGCCGATGCGGTACATGAAGGAGAGTTACAACCGTCAAGCCATAGAGAGCCAACTGGGCAAGCCGATGAAGGAGAGTATAATGAGTACATTGTGCAGCAGATGAACTCTGATGACGAGAGGGCATGGGATGTAGAGGAAGCTGTAGAGGACGACGACGAGGACAGTTCCGATGAGGATGAAGTTCCTATCCCCCAGGAATGGAACCGGTTTAATGCGGAGGGTCTTTCCACACATGATGAGCATGAATCACAATGGGAGTACCATGAGACAGAGGTTTGGTTGCATGCTATGTTTGCTGACAAGGAAGCGCTGCAGGATGCCATCAAGCTTTGGGCCCTTTCAATGCAGCGGACATTTCGCGTCGTCAAATCAAGCCAGGAGCAGTACACTGTGACGTGCGAGCAGACTGGTTGCCCTTGGCGGGTGCATGCCCGTAAACCTAAGTATGAGACTCATTGGATTGTGTCCAAGGTTGAGCCGCACTCCTGCATTCTAAACACTGTGTTGTCGAGACATCGTAACCTGACGTCCGGATTTATAGCCAATGTCATGTATGGGGAGATAGTGCAGAAGAAGGACATGGCAGCCACGCATATTGTGGTAGCTATTGAAAATAAATTCAAGTATAAGATTAGCTACGCGAAGGCGTGGCGGGCCAAGCAGAAGGCGTTGGAAAAACGTTTTGGCACTTTCGAGGCGGCGTACGACAACCTTCCTCGTATGCTTAATGTCCTGCAGGAAAGGAACCCGGGCACATATATCGCCCTCCACGAGAAGCCGTCCATAAGTCCGCCAGGGTATGCGGTGTTGCAGAGAGCAATGTTTGCATTTGGTGCTAGCATCGAAGCATTCAGGCATATGCTGCCAGTGATCTCAATTGACGGGACCTTCTTGACAGGCAAATACAAGGGGCAGATCCTGACGGCCATAGGCGTTGACGGTAACAATCAAATATTGCCGCTGGCCATTGCATTTGTGGAGAGTGAGAATTACGAGAGCTGGCTGTGGTTTCTCAGACATGTGAGGGCTGGAGTTGTAGCCACTCGGCCTGGTGTGTGCGTAATCCATGATTGCCACGCCGGTATTATCAAGGCAATAAGAAAACTTCAAGAAGACCCCGAGGAGCCCTTTCCTTGGCCGGACATGAGGAACCGGTGGTGCAGTCGTCACTTAGCGGCAAACTTTTTCAAGCAATTCCCTAAACAATCTTTGATGAAGCTATTCAAGAGGCTGGCTAGGCAGAACCAACAGAGGAAATTTGATGCTTTGTGGAGGTTGTTGGATGAGCACACTAGGAAGAACGTCGAAGAGAGGAGCAAGGAGCCGGTCACTCCTGGGGCGGCACAACCACAATGCTTGCCGCCAATCGATGCGCCTAACCCAAGTGGTCCAAGAAGAAGGAGCTCACGAAACATCAGGTGCTTCGCGCAGTGGATCGAGGGGGAACCGTTGGAGAAGTGGTCGCTGTTGCACGACACGGATGGTGCAAGGTACGGAATAATGACAACTAACCTTGCCGAGGTGTACAATTGGGTTCTAAGGGGTCTCCGTTCTCAGCCCCTTGTCGCCATCGTGGAAGGTGTTCTTCACAGCACAATCCGGTACTTCAGGGAGAGGCACGCGAGTGCCGCACTTCATGCGGCCAATCCCGGAGCATTGTATTCGGCAAAAATTACTGCTTACATGGAGATGAAGGCACAAAAGGGTCAGTTGCACACAGTGCAGGTCATGGGCAACAGGGAGCATCGTTTTGAGGTGATACTCCGTGATAGAGCCGGATTTGGGACGGCTCGTTCACTTGTTACCCACGAGGTATGTCTTGCAGATCATGGAAATCAACCTAGTTGCACGTGCAACAAGCTTAAGTTGTTACACAAACCATGCTCTCATGTCCTCGCTGCATGCGGGACCGTGGGTATGGATCCTTCGAACTTCATGTCCGAGTTCTTCTTTAAGGGGAGGGTACTGCAGGCTTGGTGTGGGGAGCTCCGAGGGTTCAGGGTGGTGGGAAGCTTCGCCACTTTGGACATTGCATCGAGGACCTGGGTTCCGGATGTTAACATGTTGAAGGGTGGGAAGGGTCGGCGACAGAGCCGACGTATTAGGAACGACATGGATGAATCACAAGCTGGAACACCGGGTGCACGTTGTGGTCGATGCGATCTGGAGGGGCACACAGCTAGACGATGCATGTCCTGATCAGTAGTTACATGACTTTTCTGTAATGTACTTGGTTATGTACTTATTTAGTACATGTATTTGCTGTTTGTTAAAATGAGATACTTTTGTGGCTCGTGCACAAGACAATCAATTCATGACATGCTTAACAACATTGCGCATTATTTCGATCGACCCTCGTACATACTACGGTACAACCATACACATCGTTGCTTATATGCCAAATGAGCCTCGTGGCACCCACATGGAGAACTGCTGAAGTGGACGCCTCGGACGGGGCTGGCCATCGTGGTAGTGGCACGCACATATGCAACTTGGGTTTGCACAGTAACATGTCGGATCGTACGAGCTTCCTATGTTGACAACCTCCTCGTTTCCCCTCTCGCGTTGCATCTGTTGGCGGAGCTCATTGTTCTCCTCATTGAGAGTCTCCATTCGGTACTCCAAGTCCATTATTCGGTCCCATAAAGTACCCACATAACGGTCAATATACCGTTCATGAGGAGGGTCGATCCAGCGGGAGAAGTCGCATTTCGCCATCTGCGAAAAAGGACAGTAAACATGTAGGGTCCATAAGCAATAAAAAAACGTACTATTAGTAGTTTGTACCCCGGAGCGTGGGCATCGGAAGAAACGGCGCCCGCCATCGTTCGGCCCTTCCAGGACTTGCACAACCACGTACTCATTGTGTCTGCATTTCGGCCACGCTAGTTGCGCACGCCGGCTTGGTACCAAGCGGTACTGTGGACCGAACATCTCCCTCCTTTCCAAGGGAAGGTCTTCCTTCGGTGACCCATATTCGACTGGCCCCTCATCTTCCGCCATGGTATGTTCCACCACGAAATAGAAGGTACTTCTTTGTTCGATTTACAAGGTTTTCTGGCTACAACTTCATGGGACCTCAACCGTGCTATTTATATCGAATGGCGGGACAAAAGAGGGCTGCTTTGCCCAGAGACATGACAAAAGCGCTCAGCTTTACTCGGTGAGATGACAACACATGCCAGCTTTACACAGTGATATGACAAAACGGGGCAGCTTTGCTCAGTCAGATGACAACACATGCCAGCTAAACTGCCTACATAAAGACTACGATCTGAAAAGCCTTCATAGGAACATTTATTGCTACTCTGAAAAGCCTACATCGGAACATTTATTGCTACTCTGAAAAGCCTATCGCTACAGAAACCAACAAATTAGGGGCGTAGGCTGTAGCCTTTACAGTGAGTGTTCACGTCATAGGCATGTATCCTTTCCAGTGAGTTTTCATGTCACCTTTCCTTGTTGTTTCATAAATACAGGATACAGGCTCTGAAAAGCCTACATAGGGACATTTCCATGGACTATGCCCACTGCACCAGATAACCTGCCTACATAAAGCCCTCCTATGTCTTCCATACCACATCTCCTCCTCAAGCCTTCACAATACTACTACACAACACAATACTACTACACAACAATGTCTTTTTGGAGGTCCGACCCGTTTGGAGTGCCGGAATGGCATGAGCGCCCGAAGTGCCATTGCGGCTTTAGGACGATGTTGGGAGTCTGGACGGATCGAGTACAACGAGCCAAATACGACCGTAGGTTCTTCAAGTGTCCAGACCTGGATGACGACTTCGTGGTAACGACAACAACTAAATCATTTGTTTCTCGTTATCGTTTTTCAACTTGATCCATGACATCTACCATGCCACACATAGGCTTGCACGTTCATCGAATGGGTGGATCGGGTGCCGCCGGCATGGCCACAGAACCGGGCAGTGGAGGTGGAAAACAAAGGACAATACTTTGTCAAGATGACTCAGGCTCGCGAGGTGGAACGACAGATGCGGCATGAGCAAGAGCGCCGCGTGAGGGTGGACCAAATCCGTCTGAAGGGCAAGGAGGATGACCTGCAAAGGAGGCGGGAGCAGCTAAGTCTGCGTGAAGCAGCCATCAAGCGTCAGGAGGAAGAGCTTCAAGCTCGTGAGGCAGCTCTCAAGACCAAGAGTGACCGGAACAAGGATGCAGCGGAGCCATCTTCAAGGCGCGATAACAAGGCGAAACAACCACGCTACACCCAGTAGACCAAATGTAATAGACCTAGCAAGTTTTATTCCCTAAGGCAGTACTGTCGGAGTTGCTCTTAGTCGCATATCATGCTATATGTTATGCATGTAATAACAATGTACGCGGCATGTTACTCCCAACTGTATTACGAAGTTTATTTCTATTGACATAAGCTTATTATCTAGCATGTTCGCATTCAATGATTCAGATAGCAAGTCATACCGGTTCTCTATGTAAACTCTTTCTCAGCAACGTCAAAATATCACTTACCACTCTATGTATCTATCGTTCTACGGTCATTCATTCTTCAAAAAAATATTGGAATTTTTTTTATGCATCTACAACATACAGTGCACATAAACTTTTATTACAACTATACCAGATTTTTTCTCTTTTTCAAACTACAAAATTGCCAAAACTCTACAAATTTCAGGGGGACTGAATGAAGTCGCCTACCGATTGGGCGACTGCATTACAAGTCGCCTACCTATTGGGTGACTGTATTACAAGTCGCCCAGCCATTGGGCGACTTCGTTAAATCGCCCAGTGAGAAAGCGACTCCGTGATGTCGCTTTCCCGTGAAGCGACATAGCTTCTTGTCGCTTTTCGGGTGGGCGAAATTCTCGAGTCGCTTCCCCATTGGGCGACTCGAGGCTATTTTTGTAAAAAATGAAACCGCGGGTATATTTCTGTATTTCCGAATAAAAAAAAGGTTATCCGTACAAAAATTTCTAAACTTTAATCCCAAATTTTGAAAGGTGACTTTAAATTTCTCCTTTGGAAATAAAACAGAGCTTTCATTTTAAACCACTTTTGCATCTCTTGAATTTTCTTTTTTTTAAAACGCAAGAAGAATAACCAAGCTGAGAATAAAACCCTTTCGAATTTTAACATAAGCTTGAAATTTACATTAGCACCAAGTTTTTGAAAATGGGATGTTACATGGACTATCTCATATAAACATGCTGTGTATAAATCACAGTTGCATCTTTATTCCTTGTGTCCTGCCACCTCTCCATAACCTGTGCCAGCCCGGTACGTCGTGCGGTACTGTGGTAGCACAATCGCCCGACTGTCAATGCAGTCGGCCCGCCGGTCCCCATCATCGATCTCGGCCGCCTGTCCCAGCAAGACGGCGCCGAGGAGGCGGCGAATCTCCAGTCGGCACTCGAGTCTTGGCCTTTTCCTGGTAACCTTGCCTGAACAATCTTGGCTACAGATAGCTACTTGTTCTTTCCTGACAAGTAGCTGCAGCTGAATCACGCACGCGCATGTCTGTTTCGTTTCCAGGTTATTAACCATGGCATGGAGGCCTCTCTGATGGACGACATGATAGACGCGTCAAGGGAATTTTTCCGGCTGCCGCTTGAAGAGAAGCAAAGGTATTCCAACCTGATAGACAGCAAGCATTTCCAGCTTGAAGGGTACGGCAACGACGAGGTGAAATCCAAGGACCAAATCCTCGGCTGGTCCGATCGGTTGTACCCTGAAGTGGAATCGGAAGAGGAGAGAAACCTCCCCCTTTGGCCCGAACACCCCAAACTTTTCAAGCAACCAATCAATCTTGTAGCAACGGATAGAATTGAATGCATTGACGATTTAGGTTCAGTTTGCGGTTACAATTTTACCCCTTTAGAAATTCTACTGCTAGTAGTATAGGTGATAGTATAACCAAATCCTAACTAATATGAACCATTAGATCTTAAATATTAGACTGGTCAGATTCATTTCAAGGCATTGTAAAAGATACTGATAGTAAAAATGTGGTAATAGAAATAAAATCTGACCGTTGATTTGTGAGGGTCTTATAACCTTTGTTTTTCAACCTGGTTTTTTTCAAGAGGGTATTTTGGGCTATGACATGTGCATATCTGTGTGTAAACCGCAGTTGCATTAATTAAGGAGGAGGAGATTGTCCATTGATGCCATGGCTCTGAGCCAGAGCATGCAGTTCGGCATCACCACCGCGTCGTTCGGCATGCTCTCCTTTCTCCTCAGCATCTTCATTGAAGGTATGTAGTGCTGGATCACGCGCGGCCCTACATGCCATGCGCTCTCCGTGGGCTATTTCTACCCCCCCCCCCCCCCCCCACCGAGTAGACCCTTTTGCATTAACCAAAACATAAACAAAGTCTCCTTGATCTCCAAACTTCTTGGTCGAGAGTGAGAGGGAAGGAAAGGAGAGGAAAGCTAGTTAGATCTAGTGCTCATACTTTGCAAAACTTCTCGAGAGCTGCTATGTTAGCTGGTAGCTAGTAATCGTTTGGAAGGCTTAAGTAAGTAGGTGTTCGTTTATGGAGAGCGGCGAGGGTTCCCGTGTGTTGCGGCCCATGCTTGGCAGCTATGGCCTCTTGGTCATCTCGGGCGTGCGCGACTGCCTTTTAGGCCAGGACTAGTACCTCGAGTCCCGCATTGAGACTCGAGAGGTACGGCTCCACCATCATCCGCATCAACGTCCCATTGGGCCCCTTCATGGCGTGCGCGACCGCACGTTGTTGCACTCCTCAATGCTAAGAGCTTCCCCGTCCTCTTCAACGTCTCCAAGGTCGAGAAGAGAAACGTCTTTACCGGCACCTACATGCCCTCCACCTCCCTCACTGGTGGCTACCACATCTGCGCCTACCTGCTCCGAGCCCAACCACACCAAGGTCAAGTAGCTGCTCTTTGCCATGCTGCTGTCCCACAAGGACGCCTTCGCCCTAGCCTTCCACTCCTCTTTAACTTGTTTCATTTACATTTTTACACCTTTAAAGATTCTATTGCTAGTAACGTAGGTGGTAGTATAACTAAATCCTAACTAATCTGAATCATTAGATCGTAAAGATTGAATGATTGAACGACTCATATTTATTTTAAGATGTTGTAAAAGAGCTTTCATTTTAAACATGCACGTTTGGGGCTAAGGTGGTTGTTCTTTGAGGCTATTGAAGTAGATTCGACTATCTAGATGCTTACTAATGCAGTTAGGAGAATGGATGTTACAATCAGAATGGATGTGATGCGTTGACTTCTAGTTGTGAGTTTTGTAACATTATTTGCTTGGTTGCCTCGAGGGTTGCACTACATATTTAGATATATGTTGTGACATGTACCTTTTCTCTAATGTTTTGTAAGTATGTTTACAGCGAAATATTTCTGAAAGGGTCATGTTTGGAACGAAATAGCCCTAAAAAGGCCTATTTTGTAATTATTTTGAACATCGAAGGGTTTTTATGCAATTATTTCGACTGTAAAATGGTGATTTTGTTATGTCTTTTATGGGAAGGGCTCTTTATGTAGTGTATTACAGGTGTAAGGGCTTCCTGCGATAAATATTGTTTAGATAGGGCCTTTTCGTAAAGTTTCTGAGGTGGAAGGGTATTCACGCGTATATCTATGCAGTGGCCAGTGAGCTGTTTCATTGATAATATGTCAATACAGATACAATTCTGGAACAGGCCACTGCTGCTGGGACAAGCTGGCTTAATGGACTTCTGGATGGACTTGGAGCTGAGGGGTATGGATACACACCGATCTCGATGCAAATTGGACGGTAGATGGCGGGATAGAACATCCTATTAGGATATTTGCATTCCCCTTTTCCTATAGGTTATCCATGCGTACTGTTGGGATAGGTAACTCATATTCTTTCGGCATTTGGGACTGAATCATGTAGATCTTGTTTGGAATATTCATTCTAGGTCAGAATTTATATAGATAAATCAAAATTTTAAACTAAAATTTTTGACTCATTCATATGAATTTTGGTCGAGAAGGGATCTCCTAAACAAGCCCATAAGAACTCCGATAGACGAGGCTAATCTCGTGCAATACGGCTTTGCCAATGTGATCGAAATCAAAGTCCAGGAGTGAAAGGAACACCAGTAGAGCCCAACCAGGAGCTAGCATCCACCAGACTACCGGCCGTGAACTCCGACGCCTCGCCGGGATCGGTGATCACATGGTAGCCTCGCCACCTCACCCTCCCCGACGTGTCTGACCCAGGCCCCGAGTTCTTGTACTCCCCGTAGAACGCCGTGCTCTGCGCGAACTCCGTGCCGTCCCACGGCAGCCATCCCGCCGCGTCCACCGTGCCATCCATGTACGCCTCCATGTACACCACCCGGGAGAACTCCTTCCACGGCCGGCCGAGGTACGTCCTGAACGACGCAAGTGCCCCACCCCGGCCGAACCTGGTGGCCGCTGCCACCCGCCCGCCGTGGATGGCGAACCCCGTGCGCTCGTACCGGTCAGTGCGGCCCTGCGCGGTGACCACGGCCGGCTGGCCAGGGAGCGGGCGGCGCACGCGGAGGCTGCACTGCTGGAGCACGGCGGCCACGTTGCCAAAGACGAAGTCGACGGTGCCGGCCACGACGCACTCCCGGTAGTGTTGTAAAGTCTTATGACCTCCCAGAATCGTTTACGACCGGTTAAAGTCGTTTATGACCGATTCCGACCACTTATGATGCCGTACGACCACTCAAACTCGCTACCGATCGCTTTGAGTCGTGGTCGTAACTTTACTGTAGCAGTTTACGACCGCTCTTCTTTATCGCTTCGCTGCCCTTCCTTCAGCTGCTCGAAAATACCGTGATCGAAACCCTTTACGATCACGCAGTGATGCTGGCGATCACTGTTCACCGTGGTCGAACACCCTTTTCAACCACGTTCACTTCCTTCAACGTGATCGAAGTCGCTTCCGACCACGTACTGGTCTTCTTGGTGTAGTCGCAACTCCTTACGACCACCTTCACCGTGGTCGTAGCCTTCTCTGCGTAGTCGAACTCCTTCAACGTGGTCGATAACCCTTTACGACCACGTTCAAAGAATGTCTTGCCATGATCGTAGCCACTTTGATCACCTTTGACTTTGCTTTGCCATGGTCGTAGGACCTCCCGACCACGTTTGCCGTGGTCGTGAGTCCTTCCGACCACGTTTTGCAAGATCACACAATGAAAACAACACTCAGGGATTGTTTTTCCTCTTCTCTATTATTCGCAATTGCTTGGTTCATCTTTGGTTACATGACTACCCCTCCTTTTATACCCGGTTCTATGACTTTAACATGGGTTCAACTATGATTACAATTCTGAATCCGACTCCGATACGACTTCGATTACAACCAAATTTTGTACACAACTTCTAAACAAGATTATTTACAACATTCTCTCCATATTCTTGTTTTTCAACTTCGATCATGCCAATTCTTCTCTTCATCTCCGAAAACTTTATCCGCCCCAGTGGCTTCGTCAGAATATCAGCTTTCTGTTCTTCTATTCTGATGTAGTCTATCGCGATCTTCCCTTCTTTGACACAATCTCTGATAAAATGATATCTTGTGTCTATATGCTTGCTTCTATCATGTAGAACCAGATTTTTGCTCAGTGAAATAGCTGATTTGTTGTCTACCCTGAGTGTCACCTTCTGGACTGTCTCGTCCGATAATTCGCTTAACAGCCGAGCGAGCCAAACTCCCTGGCAAGATGCTGCGCTTGCCGCGATGTACTCAGCTTCACAGGAAGACAATGCGACCACCTTTTGCTTCTGTGATTGCCAGCTGACTGGACTCTCCCCAAGCACAAATATTATGCCTGTCGTGCTCTTTCGATCGTCGACATCTCCCGCCATGTCACTGTCACTGTAGCCTGTCAGCGACAAACCATTTGCTCCTTTTTTCTTGTATTGAATCCCGAGGTTCAAAGTACCTTTGATATACCTCAGAATATGCTTCACAGAATTCATATGCTCCTGGGTCGGCTTCTCCATGAAACGACTCACATATCCGACCGCGAACGTGATGTCAGGTCGGGTATGCGTCAAGTAACGCAGACTTCCAATAATGCTTCTGTATTGTGTGGCATCAACTGGCGATCCTGGGCCTATTTTGCTTAACTTCAGGTTATTATCCATTGGGACATGGCAGGGATTGCACTCTCCCATACCGCATTTTTCCAGGATTTTCCGGGCATATGCCGACTGACAAAGTGATATGCCGTTGTCGGTTTGTTTCACCTCGATGCCCAGGTAATAAGATAGATGTCCTAAGTCAGTCATCTTGAACAATCTCTTCGTCTCATCTTTAAACTTCATAATCTCCTTTGGATTTGATCCAGTGATGATCAAGTCGTCCACATATACGCCCACGATCAATCTTGTCTTCTTGTCTCCTCTGGTGTACATGGCATGTTCAGATTTACTCCTTATGAACCCGAGTGCTGTCAAACTTCTGTCGAGTTTCAGATTCCATGCTCGTGGAGCTTGTTTGAGTCCATATAGTGCTTTGTTGAGCTTTAAGACTTTCTGAGCTTGTCTGTTGGACTGATAACCCGGTGGTTGTGAGACATACACCTCCTCCTCAATGTCTCCATTCAGAAATGTCGTCTTCACGTCCATATGGTGAATCTCCCATCCACCATTTGCTGCTAAGGCCGGAAGTACTCGAATTGTCTCCATCCGAGCCACTGGAGCAAAGACTTCTTTGTAGTCTACTCCCTATTTTTGAACATATCCTTTTGCCACAAGTCATGCTTTATGCTTCACGACTTCTCCCTGAGAATTTTTCTTCATCTTGTAAACCCACTTTAGACCGATTGCTCGATGACCCTTCGGCAGATCGGTGAGTTCCCAAGTGTTATTGTCTTCAATCCACTTTACTTCTTCCTGCATAGCAGCTCTCCAATGTTTGTCTCCCTTTGCTTCTTCATAGTTTTCAGGCTCTTCGGCCGTTGTGTAAAGCAACAACTCATCCATCTGCACTGGCTCAGTTTGTGCATAAATCTCACTTATGCTCCTCATCTTCGGCACTCGGCCGTTTGACTCTTCCTCATCGAAATCTTCTATTTGAGGTAAGACTTCATGGTCGATAGTGCCAGCTGAACTTGAGCCTTGAGATGTGGTCGTAACCCCTTCTTCCCAGTCTGTGCCGTCGGCCTCGGCACCTTCGACATCGAAAGTCACCCACTTCGACATGTCCTTTTCAATGTCATGGTGTTCTTCCCACTCCCAGTGTTTGCCTTCTTCGAAGACCACGTCTCTGCTCACACTAATCTTCTTTTCGACCGGGTCGTAGCACCTATATGCCTTGGTGCCTGGCTCAGACCCGAGGTAAATCATCCTTCTGCTCCGATCATCTAGCTTCTTCAGGTAAGTGGACGGCTTCACGTGAGCCAAGCAGCCGAAGACCTTCAAATGCTCGACGTTCGGCTTTCTCCCTAACCACAGTTCAAATGGTGTGACTCCATCTAGTGATCGTGTGGTCGAACGGTTGAGTAAATAGACTGCGTGCCTCACTGCCTTGGCCCAAAAACGCCCGGGGAGAAAATGACTTTTCAAAAGACTTCTCGCTGTTGCCATCACAGTTCGATTTCTTCTTTCTACGACTCCGTTTTGTTGAGGTGAGTACGGAGTCGTGAAGAATCTTGCAATGCCCTTTTCTTCGCAGACCGAGTCAAACTCTTTTGAGAGGAATTCTCCTCCTCGGTCTGACCTGACGGCTTTCACCTTTTTGTCGACTTCATTTTCGGCAAGAGCAATATACTTCCGAAAACTGATCTTTGCTTCATGTTTGCTTTTCAACATGTCTACCCACATCGCCCTTGAGTAATCATCTACGATCAGTATGAAGTACTGATTTCCGACCTCCGTTTGCGGTGTGATCAGACCGCACAAATCGATGTGAACTAGCTCGAGTGGTTGAGAGGCTCTGTATTGTGCCTGCGACGGGAAGCTGTTACGAGTTTGTTTTGCCGTCAGACAGCCCTCGCAGATTTGCCCCGGGTGGTAAATTTTTGGTAGTCCGACCACCATCTCCTTCCTTGCCATCGTGTTGAGACTTTGAAAGTTCATATGACCGAATCTCTCATGCCACAACCAGGCTGGATCTTCAATTGTGGTCTGCAGACACCTCTGCTTACATGCCTCAATTTGAATTTTGTACAGACGGTTCGGAGTCCTCTGTACATTCATCAGTAATCGATCGATGCGGTCGAACACCTTTAAATGGTTGCCTTTGAGCTCGATCCGACAACCTTCTTTGGTCAATTGTCCAAGGCTTATGATGTTGCTCCGAAGACTCGGTATGAAGTATACATCCGAGAGCTTTCTTCGACTACCATCTTTGCATTGCATCAGGATTGTGCCTCTCCCTTTGATCTGGACGGTCGAGCCGTCTCCGAACCGTACTTTTCTGAGCACACTCTCGTTTAATTCATGAAACATCGAGTGTATGCCCGTCATATGGTTACTTGCTCCGTTGTCGAGGTACCAGTTGGCTTGTGTCTGCTCTTCCTGCTTCAACAGGTTTGGAAAGACTTTCTCCTCGTTCAACAGAACCATTGTCGGTTCGTCTACAGTGCAGAGTGACAGCAGCAGTGTCGGCTCCTTTTGCTCTGTAGTTTGCACCATGTTAACTTCCTCCACCTTCTTCTTGCCCCAACAATTTGCAGCATAGTGACCATACTTCTTGCAGTTATGGCACTGGATGTGGCTCCGACATTCGACTGCGTAGTGTCCGTATTTCTCGCACGTGTAGCACTGCACGTCCGACTTGTCGGTCTGATAGTCGCCGCCTCCACGACCAGCCCTTTCTCCACGACCACCTCTTCCTCCTCTTCTGAATTAGGAACCTCGGCCTCTTGGCACATAGCCTCGGCCCTGCCCTCGACCTTGGTACATGCCGCGACCACGACCACGACCACGACCGCTTCTGGAAGTCGAGTCTGCGCCTCGGTTCTTCATGTCTTCAATCACCAGTAGCGCCTACTCTCCGTTGTCAGTTTGATAACTCTTCAGGAGTTGCTCGTGGGCTTTGAGTGCTCCAGTCACCTCTTCAATCTTAATCTTCGAGAGGTCTTGCGAGTACATAAGTGTGGTTACGACTGGGAGAAATGTTTCTGGCAGTACTCTCAAGTACTTCTTCACCGCCACCTCGTTTTTTAGATCATCGCTGAGAGATTTGATCTCGTTCACGACTTCGTTGAATCGACCAGAGAACTCTTCTACTGTCTGATTCTTCCCCATCTTCATGGCTTCAAATTCACTCCTTAATGTTGGAGTCGAACTTCCTTCACCCGGTCTACTCCTTCATGCATTGTCTGCAGAGTAGTCCAGACATCTCGAGCGGTCTCCTTCCCAATCAATTGTCGCATCATTGAATCGGGAAAGGCTTGATAGATCGCCGTCATCGCCATCTTGTCAAGTCGTTCATCAACGACCTTGTCTTTCTCCTTCGGTTCAACTGGGCCCAGACACTTTGCGCGATCATGTTGACCTTCATCTTCATCGCCCAGATCGGGTAATTATCCGAACTGAGGATCGGGTATTGCAGCGACACACTTTCCTTCACATTCTCTGCCATGATTAACCAGGCTCTGATGCCAAATGTTGTAAAGTCTTACGACCTCCCAGAATCGTTTACGACCGGTTAAAGTCGTTTATGACTGATTCCGACCACTTACGATGTCGTACGACCACTCACGATGCCGTACGACCACTCAAACTCGCTACCGATCGCTTTGAGTCGCGGTTGTAACTTTACTGTAGCAGTTTATGACCGCTCTTCTTTATCGCTTCGCTGCCCTTCCTTCAGCTGCTCGAAAATACCATGATCGAAACCCTTTACGATCACGCAGTGATGCTGGCGATCACTGTTCACCGTGGTCGAACACCCTTTTCGACCACGTTCACTTCCTTCAACGTGATCGAAGTCGCTTCCGACCACGTACTGGTCTTCTTGGTGTAGTCGCAACTCCTTACGACCACCTTCACCGTGGTCGTAGCCTTCTCTGCGTAGTCGAACTCCTTCAACGTGGTCGATAACCCTTTACGACCACGTTCAAAGAATGTCTTGCCGTGATCGTAGCCACTTTGATCACCTTCGACTTTGCTTTGCCGTGGTCATAGGACCTCCCAACCACGTTTGCCGTGGTCATGAGTCCTTCCGACCACATTTTGCAAGATCACACAATGAAAACAACACTCAGGGATTGTTTTTCCTCTTCTCTATTATTCGCAATTGCTTGGTTCATCTTTGGTTACATGACTACCCCTCCTTTTATACCCGATTCTATGACTTTAACACGGGTTCGACTATGATTACAATTCTGAATCCAACTCCGATACGACTTCTACTCCGACTCCGATACGACTTCGATTACAACCAAATTTTGTACACAGCTTCTAAACAAGATTATTTACAACAGGTAGAACTACCGGAGCGTGTGCGTGTAGAGCGTGTCCTGGTGGCCCTCGAAGCTGCACCGGTAGAAGGCGAGCCGGTCGGCGCTGGCGCGCAGCGCCACCGCCTGCTGGGCGCCAGAGCCTGCCGTGTTACGGAACGTGACACCATATGCCACGAAGCCATCGGCGTTCACGGCTTGTCCATTCAAACACGTGCATGTTAGCGTCATGAGAACATGAAAAAAAGAGCATTAATCCCTTCAATTAATTAACTAACTCGACATACCAAAAGTGGCCGAGCTGAAGGTGGTGTATCCCTGCCGGACACTCCGGTTTCTGGTGATCACCGTCCGGCCGATGCCATCGCCGAGGAGCACCAAGTTGCTCGTCCACACTTCAATGTACTCGTCGTACACTCCGGCCTTGACATACACCACAATCGTCCTGCCACCATTGCTCTGCCGGCTCGCCACCTCCTTGAGAGCCTCGCCGACGGTACAGAAATGGCCCGTCCCATCCTTCGCCACCATCACGTCGGCGTCGCCCGGCATCGGCATTCCTCGCAAGAACTTATTGCGGCCGTCGCCGTCGATGTCCCAAAGTGCCACGTCTGTTGTGGCACGCACGTCTCTCGCCGTTTCGTGCCGGAGCGCGGTCACTGTGAGCGCGTTGGTGACGAGCCTGACAGGTTCGACAGAATGCCGGGGAAGGCCAGCCCAGGCGAGATGCTGAGCTCGGCGAAGCCGGTCGAGCACGTGTCGAGGCTGGTGCGCGCCGCACTGATCCAGGCGAGCATGTCTGAGGCTACAGCGTCGGCATTCCGGGCTGCCACGGCCGTCCGGTTCAGGTGTGGCAAGGCGGACGCCATGAGCTGCCGGCAGTCGGACCAGGCCGGCCCGGCACGGTCGTGGCGCGATTCCGACGGGAGCGTCTGGGTCTTGGCTAGGGCGAGCACGGCCATCTCCATGGCCGCTTGAAGCGACGTCGTGTAGTACGTGTTACAAAACAGTTACTAATCAAAAAGTAAAAGTGCCTAATGTACAGATGTCTGTTCCAAACGACACCTTTTATGCCACCCTTTGATCATCTATAAATCTGAAGGAACGCGCGTAGGCTACGATAGCAGAAAATAAAAAATTTCTACCGCGCACACCAGGACATCATGCTAAGAAGGGATCATAGATCGTTACCACTAGACGCGCAGCGCAGCGGAAGAAGAGTTGGAGAAGCCGATCCAACCACGCGCGTCGAGGTAGTAGTGGAAGTAGCCGATCGTCCCGAACAGATCGTCTCCTCCACGCGATCAAACACACCACGAGTAGATCCAATCTGTAGTTTGTTGATGCCGATCAACGCCGCAACGAGCAGCGCCTCCACCGGTATCCACACGTCCGGGGCTGGAACGCCGATCGCGAGTGTACCAGCACTCGCGAGCGGCTAGGGTTTGGCTCGGGAGGTGGCGGCTAGGGTTTTGCTCGGGAGGAACATATGCGTCCATCCCTCAGCCCCCCCGCCTCCAAATATATAGACCTCCTCACTTGGGCCTCGTGGACCGAGGCCCAATAGGAGTCTATCCGGATCTCTATCCGAATTGAGCCCACATCCGAATCACATTCGAATTAGTGTTCCAACCCGTTAAGTGTGCGACCCTGTAGGTTCACGTATACTTGGTCGCGACCCGGAAACACCTTTCCGGTCACCCTGTTAATAGCGGCCTCTAGCAAGACATATTAACCCCAAAGTATACGTAAAGATCATATCGGCTGAACCTGTAATGTTCTCATGTACGAATCCTTTTGCCTCACGATATAGATTAAGCTCAAGGCGAGACCTGTGTCATCCTCTTAATGGCTCAATCACTCTCTCGATTCCGTGATGGATTATAAACTTGTGATTGACTCCTCAATCACATTGGCATGGCCATGCACTTTCATAATCCATTACATCGAGGGGCCCAGAGATATCTCTCCCACAAGGAGGGGCAAATTCTATCTTGATCATTCACATCCCACTACATGTTTCATAGCAAACCCGAAGACTACTTTTATGACTACCCAGTTACGGAGTAGTGGTTAGTAGTCCCAAAATAGGCTACTACGCATGTTGGGAACCATGATGATCTCAAGTCTAACGATTCTACATAAACACTACTTGAGACCAACTAATGACACATGGAATCTCTGCAGTGTCTCATGGCGGGTCTATCCAACATATGTTCACTAACACATGTCCATATTATTGATTTGGTATCTCCATACCATGATCCATGAGACATGATCATCAATCAATACATATGCTGATCTTTGAATCATATATGTTCCTCATATGATATATGATCAGGGATCATTTAGAAATAGCAACATTTTGGCATTAAGAGTCTCATGAATAAGTCACATACTCATTGATCAATAATGATAATGTCTATTTCAAGGAACAAAGCAATGTATCATAAACATAGTATGTGATATATTCAACATCTCCATGTTGCCTCTAGGGCATATCACCAACAGTCTCCCACTTGCACTAGAGTCAACCATGTAGGTATCTAATACCCATTGCCCTAGTGTGAGCCTCATGCTTTGGCTGGGGAAGCGGCTTTGTCAACGGATCTGCAATGTTCAAATCCGTTTGTACTTTGCATATCTTCACATCGCCTCTCTCCACAATCTCGCGGATGAGATGAAATCGCCGTAGAATGTGCTTGGACTTCTGGTGCGATCTAGGCTCCTTGGCTTGCGCAATGGCCCCACTATTGTCACAGTAGAGGTCCATTGGGCTGGAGGCACTAGCCACCACACCAAGCTCAGAAACAAATTTCTTGATCCAAACAGCCTCTTTAGCAGCTTCAGAAGCTGCTATGTACTCGGCCTCTGTTGTAGAATCAGCAACCGTCTCCTGCTTGGAACTCTTCCAGCTCACCGCACCGCCATTCAGGCAGAACACAAATCCAGATTGCGATCTAAAATCATCTTTGTCAGTTTGGAAGCTAGCATCGGTGTAACCATTTACAACGAGCTCTTCCTCACCCCCATAGACGAGGAACACATCTTTAGTTCTTCTCAAGTACTTCAAGATGTTCTTTACGGCAATCCAGTGACTTTCACCTGGATCTGACTGGTATCTACTTGTAGCACTTAAAGCATACGAGACATCTGGACGTGTACAAAGCATGGCATACATAATGGATCCCATAGCCGAAGCATATGGAATCGCATTCATTTTATCCCGCTCATCAGGTGTACTAGGACACTGACTCTTGCTAAGATGTATACCATGTGACATAGGTAGGAAGCCTTTCTTGGAATCCTGCATGTTGAACCTTTTCAACACCTTGTCAATGTACGTATCTTGGCTTAATCCAATTAGCCTTCTTGATCTATCCCTATAGATCTTGATGCCCAGAATATATGCCGCCTCTCCTAAGTCTTTCATAGAGAAACTATTTTTCAATGAAGACTTAACAGATTCGAGCATAGGAATGTCATTTCCGATCAGTAATATGTCATCCACATATAAGACCAGAAACACGAGTGCGCTCCCACTAGCCTTTTTGTAAACACAAGGCTCTTCTTCGTTCTTGATGAAACCAAACCCTTTGATTACTTCATCAAAACGAATGTTCCAACTCCGAGATGCCTGCTTTAATCCATAAATGGATCTTTGCAGCTTGCATATCTTTCCAGCTGATTGCGGATCGACAAAACCCGTGGGCTGTGTCATGTACACATCCTCACTCAGATTTCCATTAAGGAAAGCTGTTTTGACATCCATTTGCCATATTTCATAGTCGAAATATGCAGCAATCGCTAGAATGATCCGAATAGACTTTATCATTGCGACGGGCGAAAAAGTTTCATCATAATCAACACCTTGAATTTGTTTGAAACCTTTGGCCACCAATCGCGCTTTATAGATGTGAACATTTCCATCTATGTCTATCTTTTTCTTGAAAATCCATTTGCACTCAATGGTTTTAACACCATCAGGTGGATCAACCAAGTTCCAAACATGATTACTGTGCATGGATTCAATTTCGGATCTCATGGCTTCAAGCCATTTCTCAGAGTCTGGTCCCACCATCGCTTCTTCATAGGTCTTAGGCTCATCGTTGTCTAACAACAATATGTCCCGTTGTTGAGTAGTCAAGAACATGTACCTCTCAGGTGCACGACGTGACCTCTTTGACCTACGTGGTGCCGGTGTGTCCACAACAGGTTCTTCAACAGTTTGTTCATCCTGTTGTGGTTCTGTAGGAGCTGAAACGTTTTCAGGTGTTTCCCGAATTTCTTCAAGTTGCACCATGCTCCCACTATCCCTTCTTGAGAGAAACTCTTTCTCTAAGAAGACACCATGCCGGGCGACAAACACTTTGCCTTCTCCTTGATTATAGAAGTAATATCCTTTTGTTTCCTTAGGATACCCGATAAAGAAGCATTTATCAGATTTAGGACTGAGCTTATCAGATTGTAAACGTTTTACATAAGCCTCACATCCCCAAATCTTAAGAAAAGACAAGCTAGGACGTTGTCCTGTCCACATCTCATATGGTGTCTTTTCTACTGATTTTGATGGAACCCTGTTTAGTGTGAAAGCGGCTGTTTCAAGAGCGTACCCCCAAAAAGACAACGGAAGATCACTTTGGCTCATCATGGAGCGCACCATATCTAATAAGGTGCGATTTCTCCGTTCAGATACCCCATTCCATTGAGGTGTTCCTGGCGGAGTCAATTGTGGAACAATTCCACAATCCTTCAGATGATTGCCAAACTCATGGCTCAAATACTCGCCTCCACGATCAGATCGTAGAAACTTGATTGTCTTGCCTAAATGATTTTGCACTTCATTTTGGAATTCTTTGAACTTTTCAAAGGATTCGGACTTATGCTTCATCAGGTAGATATACCCATATCTACTAAAATCATCAGTAAAAGTTATGAAGTACTGAAAACCACCTCTGGCTGTTGAGCTCATTGGTCCACATACATCAGAATGTACGAGTGCCAATAAGTCACTTGCCCGTTCACCTTGACCGGTGAAAGGTGCCTTTGTCATCTTGCCAAGTAAACAAGATTCGCATGTCTCAAATGATTCAAAATCAAATGAGTGCAGAATACCATCTCTAAGGAGCTTCTCCATGCGTTTCTCATTTATGTGACCTAAGCGACAGTGCCAAATAAACGTGGGATTCAAATCATTCGAACGTTGCCTCTTTGCATTAATGTTATAGACCGGTGACTCTTCAAGAGTAAGAACATATAACCCATTCACCAATGGAGTATGACAATAGAACATATCTTTGAAATAAAGAGAACAACCATTGTTCACAGATCTAAAGTCATAACCTTCTGCTTGCAAACATGAAGCAGAAATAATGTTCTTGGAAAGAGATGGAACACAATAACAATTATTCAATTCCAAAACTAATCCTGAAGGTAAAGACAATGGCATGGTGCCAACAGCGACCGCAGCAACTCTTGCTCCATTGCCAACGCGAAGATCCACTTCGCTCCTCCTCAAACTTCTACTTCTTCTTAGCCCCTGCAACGATTTGCAAAGGTGAGCAACCGATCCGGTATCAAATACCCAAGAATCAGTGGATGAAGTAGCAAGATTGATCTCTATAACATTTATACCTGGAGAGGAAGTCGTACTTCCCTTCTTCTTCTCAAGATCCTCCAAGTACTTTGGGCAGTTCCTTTTCCAATGACCTGATTGCTTACAGTAGTAACAATCTGCATTAGGAGCAGCGCCCTTCTTGACTTGCTTGGCCTTAGAACTGCTCGCGATCTCATCGGGAGCTAACTTTCTTTTGACCGCGCCTTTCTTGACATTGGGCTTGCCCTTGCCTTTCTGCATCATCATCACATGATTGCTGCTTTTCTTAATGCTTTCCTCGGCAGCTTTTAGCATCCCATGCAACTCTGCCAAGGTCTTATCCATGTTGTTCATGTGATAGTTCAGTATGAATGGCTCAAAGCTCGGGGGGAGCGACTGGAGAATCACATCAGTAGCCAACTCTTGGCTAAGGGGAAAACCAAGCTTTTCCAGACTCTCAATGTAGCCAATCATCTTAATCACATGAGGGCTGACGGGATTCCCTTCTGCAAGCCTGCACGCAAACAAGGACTTTGAAGTGTTGAACCTCTCAGCCCTTGCTTGGTTCTCAAACATACCACGCAACCCCACAATGATATTGTAGGCATCTGTGTTCTCATATTGCTTCTGAAGCTCAGAGGACATTGTGGCAAGCATGAGACAGCTCACATCAAGGTAATCATTCGTTTGCTTCTCATAAGCTCTCCGTGCAGCCGCAGTAGCATTATCAGGCAAGTCATCAGGATAATGAGACTCAAGGACATACTCCTTGCGCTCTTGCTTGAGAACAATTCTCAAGTTGCGATACCAATCCATAAAGTTCGTTCCATTGAGTTTTTCTTTCTCAAGAATAGATCGCAAATTAAAAGAACTGGATGCGGCATTAGTTGACATGATCTACAACAAAGAATATGCAAAGTTTAGCACTATGTTTATGTTCATCTTTTATTAAACAATTTAACAAAAGACTCCCACTATGTGTTTTGCAACAAAACTCCCTCTAAGTTACATAGTGGGTCAAGAACCTCATTTCACTAATTCCTAGTGAGCTTTGGCATCACGGCTAGAAAACTAGTGACATGGGTAAGCAACACCTTGCTAATCACATCCCTATGTGACTCTTGCTTGTTGGGTGACATCAACATGCCCCGGCCCCAATCTATGCCCCAAGGTCCAAAACTGTTTTGATAACCTTGTTAAGTAAACCAAATGCTTCCGCATGTAGATGTCCGACATCTACCCCAAATAATGATGATAACCGACGGCACTCTACTTTGGTAGACCTACCATGCGGTGATCATTATCTTTTGGTGCAACATATGGAAGGGCATGAACACCTAATTTTATGAGGGATTCTATCCTACCAAAGCAACATATGACAAAAACATTGCATAAGAATAAGATAGATAATATCACAGATAAACACATTTAACTGTGAAGTAGTATGGCCCAAACAAATGGTGATCTCCATCTCCATGTAGGTGTAGACGATCTCCATCCTCCACATCACTCCTTTAGGCCACCATGCTTGAAAGCTTGTAACCTCAAAACTAGGCTACTACCTATAATAGCTAGAAATTGAAGATTACAAAGATAGATTCAAGCATTAAGGTCGACACGCAGGTCGTTAAATACAATATAGACAGCTAACAATAGCTGAAATAATCATGACACGCAGGCCATGAACGAATGTTACATGCATCACATACATCTCATACATTCCAATAAGATATAGGGCCATACTATTCACGTCATTCTCTGCAAAAACAAGTTAGACGTAGAATCGTATTCTACCTAACGATGTGAACCCAAGACGCTATACAAGGCGGGTACGCACGGCGGTCCCGCTGGCCGGTCAGCGGGCGGGGGGTCGAGGGGGGGGCCGCCCCCCGCGGGTTTCAGGGCAGCGCCCTGAACACCCTACGAAATTTACAGATCCAATCTATGAAATCGCAATGGAAAAACTATTCGGCACAACCACCTTATGCCGATCCGAGACATTCTCTAGGATGCTAGTTTTTCCACTGGGCCGAGGCCATCAGATCCGTAACCTACTAGTATTCGGCATAACCACCTTATGCCGATCCGAGACAATCTCTAGGGCACTAGTATTCCCACTGGCCCGAGGCTATCAGATTCGTAACCTACTAGTATTCGGCATAACCACCTTATGCCGATCCGAGACAATCTCTAGGGCACTAGTAGTGATACAATCTGCGCCTCATCCAACCCCTATTCACCGATTGATCTCATCAACCCGTGCTACCATCGATTCATCACATGAACCGACTGATCTAGACTGTAATAGATCCAATCTACTACAACCGCATATCATCATATGCGCTGATCCAGATCGCAAACTAAGCAAGATGGCTCTGATACCACTGAAGGAACGCGCGTAGGCTACGATAGCAGAAAATAAAAAATTTCTACCGCGCACACCAGGACATCATGCTAAGAAGGGATCATAGATCGTTACCACTAGACGCGCAGCGCAGCGGAAGAAGAGTTGGAGAAGCCGATCCAACCACGCGCGTCGAGGTAGTAGTGGAAGTAGCCGATCGTCCCGAACAGATCGTCTCCTCCACGCGATCAAACACACCACGAGTAGATCCAATCTGTAGTTTGTTGATGCCGATCAACGCCGCAACGAGCAGCGCCTCCACCGGTATCCACACGTCCGGGGCTGGAACGCCGATCGCGAGTGTACCAGCACTCGCGAGCGGCTAGGGTTTGGCTCGGGAGGTGGCGGCTAGGGTTTTGCTCGGGAGGAACATATGCGTCCATCCCTCAGCCCCCCCGCCTCCAAATATATAGACCTCCTCACTTGGGCCTCGTGGACCGAGGCCCAATAGGAGTCTATCCGGATCTCTATCCGAATTGAGCCCACATCCGAATCACATTCGAATTAGTGTTCCAACCCGTTAAGTGTGCGACCCTGTAGGTTCACGTATACTTGGTCGCGACCCGGAAACACCTTTCCGGTCACCCTGTTAATAGCGGCCTCTAGCAAGACATATTAACCCCAAAGTATACGTAAAGATCATATCGGCTGAACCTGTAATGTTCTCATGTACGAATCCTTTTGCCTCACGATATAGATTAAGCTCAAGGCGAGACCTGTGTCATCCTCTTAATGGCTCAATCACTCTCTCGATTCCGTGATGGATTATAAACTTGTGATTGACTCCTCAATCACATTGGCATGGCCATGCACTTTCATAATCCATTACATCGAGGGGCCCAGAGATATCTCTCCCACAAGGAGGGGCAAATTCTATCTTGATCATTCACATCCCACTACATGTTTCATAGCAAACCCGAAGACTACTTTTATGACTACCCAGTTACGGAGTAGTGGTTAGTAGTCCCAAAATAGGCTACTACGCATGTTGGGAACCATGATGATCTCAAGTCTAACGATTCTACATAAACACTACTTGAGACCAACTAATGACACATGGAATCTCTGCAGTGTCTCATGGCGGGTCTATCCAACATATGTTCACTAACACATGTCCATATTATTGATTTGGTATCTCCATACCATGATCCATGAGACATGATCATCAATCAATACATATGCTGATCTTTGAATCATATATGTTCCTCATATGATATATGATCAGGGATCATTTAGAAATAGCAACATTTTGGCATTAAGAGTCTCATGAATAAGTCACATACTCATTGATCAATAATGATAATGTCTATTTCAAGGAACAAAGCAATGTATCATAAACATAGTATGTGATATATTCAACATCTCCATGTTGCCTCTAGGGCATATCACCAACAAAATCATCATGTACAAAATCAGAATGATAAATTGAAGCAAACAGTTTCTTTCAAACACTTGTTCAAACTCTTGCAATACGTTATCAGCACATACACCCAAGTGAAAACAGAGAAGAACAAAAAGGTATGGCACTATGTGAGAAACACCGAAACACATTTCTGGATGTGCTTGCATTGGTTGATTCCCTGCGCGAAACACTGCACGCTCTTCTTGCTCCACCACCACGTCCGGCGGCCACCACCGTCATCGCCACCGACCATGGCTCAAGGCCGGTTCGTCATCGTCCATGGGAGGCGCACGGCGCCTTCCACCGGCGAGGGCTCCACGCTATGGCCCTTACCGGCAACCGGCACACGCCACCGCAGCGGCTAACCGCCGTCCCGGCCTCCGGATCCGCACCCCGACTCCTCCATCGGCCTCCTCCGCAGAAGAGGCATTCTCCTCTATGTAGATCGGGAGAAGAGGGGAGGGGAGGTGGCCGGCAGCCGGCGACATGGCGCGGCCCGACGCGGCACGGTGCGGCCAGCGCACGGCGGCAAGGAGCGGTCGGCGAGGCTGGCACGGTCGGCGAGGCACGGCGCGGCCGGCGCAGCACCCGACGGTGCGTGGCGGCCTTCCTCGGCGGCGGCGGCGGCGCCCAAGGCCGGTGGCAGCGGCGCCCGACGAAGCACCCGCGGGAGGCGACGGCGGCGCCAAGGGGCCGGCGCCCGGCGGCGACGCCTAAGGGCCGGCGGCCGACGGTGGCGTTTCCCTGCGGCGGCGGCTAGGGTTTGGGAGTTAGGGAAACCCTAACTCCCCCCTCCCTCCTTTTATATGGCTGCCTAAAAAAATGGGCTTTTGGCCCATAAATTCCCACCTCCCCACTTGGGCCTAAAGGCCGAATGTGCTGCAGCCCAAGTTTTCGAACTTTTGCATTTTCCCCCTATATTCCATGGCAAATGCAGAATTTTCTTTTAAATAAATTTTCTATTGTAGTATTTGCAGTGTAGTCCTTGTGCTTATTTATAATTGTACCCGTTAATTTGTACTGATATAAATTAGCATTTCAGTCCCTACAGGACCTGAAAATTATGTAATTATTTAAATAAATGTGCAACCACATTTATATAATTTTTACATATGTAGGATTACTACTTTGTTGCAATTTACTTACAATATAAATTGCGACCGTATTTCAATTTGCTATCTTTAGCAAATTTAAAATTAAAAATTCTCATTTAGTGAGTACCATTGTACTTAATAAATTGGAATTTTTGCAAAATATTATAACTACAATACATACCATAATTACAATTTATGGCATTTTGCTACATTTATTTGTACGCTATGCCATACAATAAATTGGTGTTCACCACCAATATTGTCATTACATGGTATTATAAATATAACCACATGTTATATTTAATTTGGGTATATATATTCATTCGGATTACAATACTCATATTGTTTTCCACATATTTTACATTTTATTACAACATTATCATACACATTAATTTACCTCATGTAAATTAATCATTTATGGTGTACTTTTCATGTAGGTTTTAAATGACTACCAAAGATTTTGAGCCCCTCGCTCTCGATGGTGCCAACTATCCTACATGGGCTATGGACCTAAAAATCAACCTAACCACACGTGGGTTACAAAGGGTGATATTTGATCCTCCAGATGATCAAATTCCTCCGGATATTGTGAAATATTCCGTTTTGAGCATAATACGGAATCACATACATCCAGATTTGAAGGCTGAATATCTGTATGAGGAGAATCCACTCACTTTATGGTTAGCCCTCAAAAATAAATATGAACAGCAGAAAGCTGTTATCTTACCTGAGGCTAATCATGAATGGGCACATCTTAGACTCCAAGATTTCAAATCTGTTGGAGACTATAACCATGCCCTTCATACTATTTGCTCCAAATTGCGGTTTTGTGAAAAGGAACCAACGGATGCGGACAAAATAGAGAAGACTCTCTCGACTATGCTCCCATCTGACAGGGTCCTATAACAGCAATGGTGTGCTGCAAATTACCAAACTTATTTTGATCTTATGCATACTTTACTTCAGGTAGAAAAGCATGCTGAACTTCTTTTAAAGAACAATCAGCAACGTCCCATTGGGGCTGCTCCACTTCCTGAAGTTCATGCTAATCAAAATAACAAGAAGTTCAGTGGTTCAAAAGACCACTCAAAGAACTTTAAAGGTAAACACAAACTCGACAAGAAGCAAAAACCAAGTGGATTCAAGAAAGGTAAAGGCAATTCTGGTAAGAGAGTTGACAAAACTGAAATTTGTCAAAAGTGTGGTTGCTACAACCATCCTAGCAAGAAATACCGCACCCCAAAGCATCTTGTGAACCTCTACCTCCAGTCTTTGGCTCAAGGCAAGAATATTCAAGAGAAGAGATTTGAAGCACACTTCAATCTCACATCCAATAATGAAGAAGCCGGAAGTTCTCAAAAGTTCCTTCAAGAACTCAAAGACACATGTGCTTCTACAAAGAAGGATGATCTCATGTGCATCGATGACACACTTGAAGAATTTAATTCTCAAGACATATTTGGAGATCTCAGTTACACTCCTAGTCCCATAGCTACTAAGTACTATAGTGTTGTAATATAAATAATGTTGTCATCTATATTGTAAGCTTGTATGCTACAATCATATATCGAACATATTCGGTATTGTCAATAAAATTTGTATGTATTCTATATATACTACTATAAGAATTTCATTAAATTCTTCTTTTGTGTATATTGATTTTGGAGTCGATCCAATGGAGGAGGAATTATGCCTTGTGGATAGTGGTACCACAAACTCTATACTTAGGGACACAGAATATTTCCTAACTCTTACTAGGAGGAAAGAAAATGTTTTAACCATCGCTGGATGTGATGCAACGATAGTAGGCTCTGGTCGCGTCTCTATCACTCTCTCTATGGGTACACAATTGAAAATTGAGGATGCACTCCTGTATCCTGATTCAACACGTACCCTACTTCGTTATAGAGATATCCGTCAGAATGGTTTCCATGTTGAAACCCAAAATGACAACAAAGAGGAATATCTCCTCTTAACCAAAAACAATGGATATGGCAAACAAGTGCTAGAAAAAATTCCATCTTTAAACTCTGGATTGTACTATACATACATCAAACCCGTTCAACATATTGCGTACACAGTAATTTTCCAAAACACTAACACATTCCAAACATGGCATAATCGCCTTGGCCACCCAAGCATTGGAATGATGAGGAAAATTATTAGCAATTCAATTGGTCATACATACCTCAAAACAAAATTTCTGGAATCCTCAGATTTTGTGTGCACTTCCTGTGCCACTGGAAAATTGATTTTAAGACCCTCTTATCTTAAAATCAGAGCTGAACCACTTAAATTCCTTGAACGCATTCAAGGAGATATATGTGGTCCCATACAACCATTGTGTGGACCGTTCAGATATTTCATGGTTCTCATTGACGCATCTACTAGATGGTCACATGTGTGTCTTTTATCCACACGAAACTATGCATTTGCTAAATTAATTGGTCAAGTTATCCAATTACGAGCAAATTATCCTGAATATCGAATTCAATCAATTTGAATGGACAATGCTGCTGAATTTTCATCCCATGCCTTCAATGACTATTGTATAGCTCTTGGGATACAAGTTCAACACTTTGTTCCATATGTCCATACACAAAATGGTTTAACAGAATCTCTTATAAAGAGAATCAAGCTAATTGCAAGACCATTATTACAGAATTGCAACTTACCAACATCATGTCGGGGTCATGCAGTTTTACACGCTGCTGACTTAATCCAATTGCGTCCAACTGCATATCATAGCACTTCCCCACTACAATTAGTACGTGAAAATCCACCAGATATTTCCTATCTGCGAAAGTTTGGTTGCGCTACATACGTACCGATCTCACCACCGCAGCGTACCTCAATGGGACCGCATAGGAAACTTGGGATCTATATTGGGTATAAATCTCCGTCAATTATAAAATACCTCGAACCCCTAACAGGGGACCTTTTTACGGCCCGGTACGCTGATTGCATATTCAATGAGGAACATTTCCCGGCATTAGGGGAGAAAACAAGTACCAAACTAAATTCCAGTAAATTGATTGGAATGTACAAGGCATTCCTTCCTCAGACCACGTACCAGAGAGACTGAATTTCAAGTTCAGAAAATCATTAATTTGTAAAACATTGCAAATAACCTGCCAGATGCATTTACTGATTATAAAGGTGTCACAAAATTCTATAATCCTGCCAAAATGTGCCTGAAAGAGTGGATGTACCGCAAAATACCACTCAACTCCCATTTCAAAATAAGAGGGGGAGAAGTACGGCACAAACGGCGGATACAGCTTCTAACAAGCGACAAAGGAAACAAAAGAATGTAAATGCAGATCAACCTCAAGTTGATAGACACCAAAGGATCCTTGAACCCAGATCAACAGTGCACTCAAATTCTGATCCTAGGACATTGGAATACCCCGACTCAAATATTTTGGGAAATAACATTGTGAAGGAACGCGCGTAGGCTACGATAGCAGAAAATAAAAATTTCTACCGCGCACACCAGGACATCATGCTAAGAAGGGATCATAGATCGTTACCACTAGACGCGCAGCGCAGCGGAAGAAGAGTTGGAGAAGCCGATCCAACCACGCGCGTCGAGGTAGTAGTGGAAGTAGCCGATCGTCCCGAACAGATCGTCTCCTCCACGCGATCAACCACACCACGAGCAGATCCAATCTGTAGTTTGTTGATGCCAATCAACGCCGCAACGAGCAGCGCCTCCACCGGTATCCACACGTCCGGGGCTGGAACTCCGATCGCGAGTGTACCAGCACTCGCGAGCGGCTAGGGTTTGGCTCGGGAGGTGGCGGCTAGGGTTTTGTTCGGGAGGAACATATGCGTCCCTCCCTCAGCCCCCCCGCCTCCAAATATATAGACCTCCTCACTTGGGCCTCGTGGACCGAGGCCCAATAGGAGTCTATCCGGATCTCTATCCGAATTGAGCCCACATCCGAATCACATTCGAATTAGTGTTCCAACCCGTTAAGTGTGCGACCCTGTAGGTTCACGTATACTTGGTCGCGACCCGGAAACACCTTTCCGGTCACCCTGTTAATAGCGGCCTCTAGCAAGACATATTAACCCCAAAGTATACGTAAAGATCATATCGGCTGAACCTGTAATGTTCTCATGTACGAATCCTTTTGCCTCACGATATAGATTAAGCTCAAGGCGAGACCTGTGTCATCCTCTTAATGGCTCAATCACTCTCTCGATTCCGTGATGGATTATAAACTTGTGATTGACTCCTCAATCACATTGGCATGGCCATGCACTTTCATAATCCATTACATCGAGGGGCCCAGAGATATCTCTCCCATAAGGAGGGGCAAATTCTATCTTGATCATTCACATCCCACTACATGTTTCATAGCAAACCCGAAGACTACTTTTATGACTACCCAGTTACGGAGTAGTGGTTAGTAGTCCCAAAATAGGCTACTACGCATGTTGGGAACCATGATGATCTCAAGTCTAACGATTCTACATAAACACTACTTGAGACCAACTAATGACACATGGAATCTCTGCAGTGTCTCATGGCGGGTCTATCCAACATATGTTCACTAACACATGTCCATATTATTGATTTGGTATCTCCATACCATGATCCATGAGACATGATCATCAATCAATACATATGCTGATCTTTGAATCATATATGTTCCTCATATGATATATGATCAGGGATCATTTAGAAATAGCAACATTTTGGCATTAAGAGTCTCATGAATAAGTCACATACTCATTGATCAATAATGATAATGTCTATTTCAAGGAACAAAGCAATGTATCATAAACATAGTATGTGATATATTCAACATCTCCATGTTGCCTCTAGGGCATATCACCAACACATTGAGTCACCAGAGGTCCAAGAAATTTCCGCTAACTATACTGATTCTGGAGAATCATATGATCGTAAGACTACACTTGTCGATATTTATTTCTCCATAACAATTGCAAATAACCTTCAAAATGATCCAGATCCTAAGACCATGGCAGAGTGCAAACAGCACTCGGACAGGAATCAATGGAAGGATGCAATTCAAGCGGAGTTAGCCTCGCTCAAGAAAAGAAATGTATTCACCAATGTGATACATACACCTCCCAAAGTATTCGCTGTCGGTTTCAAATGGGTTTTCGTCCGCAAACTGAATGAAAACAATGAGGTGGTGAGATACAAAGCAAGGCTTGTAGCACAAGGGTTCACGCAGAGACCCGGCATTGACTTCAATGAAACTTATTCTCCAGTAATGAGTGGAATAACATTCTGATACTTAATCTCATTGGCAGTTAAAAATCATCTATATTTTCAGTTGATGGATGTAGTGACTGCATATCTTTATGGGTCACTTGATTCGGAAATATATATGAAAGTTCCCGATGGAATTTTAATTCTGAATCCAAACGCAAATCGCAATATGTATTGTGTAAAATTGAACAAGTCTTTATACGGCTTGAAACAGTCGGGTAGAATGTGGTACAACCGACTAAGTGAGTTCCTAACCAAAAAGGGATACTCCAACAATGATGATTGCCCATGCGTATTCATCAAAAGATCCTCAACAGGATTTTGTATTATATCTGTGTATGTTGATGAACTTAATATCATTGGTAACACACAGGATATAGATGAAGCACGTAATCATCTTATGACGGAATTTGAAATGAAGGATTTGGGTAAAACCAAATTTTACTTAGGTATACAACTTGAGCACCTTCATACAGACATTCTAGTGCATCAATCAGCCTATGTTTAGAAAATATTGGAGAAATTCAATATGGACAAAGCATATCCATCGAAAACCCCATGGTTGTTCGATCTCTAGACAGGGACAAGTATCCATTTAGACCCCGAGATGACAATGAAGAACTATTGGGACCCGAGGTTCCATATCTCAGTGCCATCGGAGTGCTTATGTACCTTGCAAATTGCACCCGACCAGATATTGCATTTGCAGTAAATCTACTTGCTAGATATAGCACTGCTCCAACCAAAAGACATTGGATAGGAGTGAAGAATATCCTTAGATATCTTCAAGGCACTAAAGATCTCGGTCTATTCTTCCAGAAGAATAAAAATATGGATTTAATAGGATATACGGATACTGTCTATTTATCAGATCCCCATAATGCCAGATCTCAAACAAGCTTTGTATTTTTACACGGTGGAACAGCCATCTCTTGGAAGTCTTCGAAACAGACTCTAGTGGCTACATCCACTAATCATTCTGAAATAATTGCATTATATGAAGCATCACGTGAATGTGTATGGCTTCGCAGTGATTAACCACATAAAACAATCATGTGGTATAGATGATATTGCATCACCTACTATTATCTACGAAGATAATGTTGCTTGCGTTGTTCAAATGCAAACGGGTCACATAAAGAGCAATATCACAAAACATATTGCACCTAAACTATTTTACCCACATGAATTGCAAGAGAGTGGGGAAATAAATATTCTGCAAACTAAGTCTAGTGATAATCTTGCAGACTTATTCACCAAGTCATTACCAACTTCCACATTCCAAAAATGTGTTCATGGAATTGATATGCGAAGACTACGTGATTTACAGAAGTCAGGGGAGAAATCTCCTAAGACTTAACCCGCTCAAATATAAATATTGTACTCTTTTTCCCTTTATGAGTTTTCCCTCTAAGGTTTCTCATCAAGGTTTTTAATGAGGCAATATGACAACGTAATCATAAATATATTATGTCTCTATTTCCCCACAGGGTTTTAAGGAGATATAATCAAATATATGCCATATTATTTTCTCCTTAAATTTTTCCATTGGGTTTTAAAGGGGTTTTTCATGGCATATCTACTCTATCGGTTCTCCTCATATTTTTCCCTACAGGGTTTTGGAGGAGTTTTTCCAAGATGATGAATCAAGGTGATCATATAAAGACACATTGGTCAAAGGGGAGTGTTATAAAACAGTTACTAATCAAAAAGTAAAAATGCCCAATGTACAGATGTCTGTTTCAAACAGACACCTTTTATGCCACCCTTTGATCATCTATAAATCACCATATACAGAATCAGAATGATAAATTAAAGCAAACAATTTCTCTCAAACACTTGTTCAATCTCTTGCAATAGTACAAGTTGAAACACCCCTGAAAAATTTCAAAATTTTTGAGCTTTTTCCTGGAATTTTTGAGTGTTTTTCGGCCACTTTCCCTTTTTGGAAAGTCGCCTCGGATCCCGCTTTCCTTTCTGGGCGCAACCGCATCCCTCTGTCGCTGGCGCCCTCCCTTTTTCCGCCTTCTTTTTTCCTCGACGCCCCTCCGCTCCTCCTCCCCGCTGGCGCCTCGCTCCCTCCCCGCCTCCTCCCTCGTGCACGCGTGCGTGCTACGCCCGCGGACGCACCGCCTCTGCGCCCGCGACCGCGCCCCGGATTCTTCCCCGCTCGCGTCACGCCGACGCCGCCCGGTCCGAAGCGGGCAGCTCCTCCGCACCACGCGTCGCCCCGCCTCTGCGCTGGTCCCACCTGTCAGCCGCCGCCTGTCCCCTCCGCCGCGCAGGAGCTCGCGTGCGCCCTTGCCGTTCGGCCAACCGCTCCCCGCACCGCCTTTCGTCGCCATTACACCCCTGCGGCGCCCCGTCACCCCCCCCTGTGCGGAAGAGACACCCCAACTGCCCCCGTCACTCCTGTTGACCCCGCGCCACCGCCCGTTGCCTTCTCCCCGAAGGATTCTCCTCTCTCCGCCCGGGTATAAAACCCCAACTCCTTCTCCCGCAAGCTCCTTTGCTTCCCCGACTCCCCCACCTCTCCCATTCGCCTCCCGCCGCCCTCGAGCTTCTCCCTGAGCCGCCAATTGACGTCGCATCGCCCGGAGCGCCGCCATTCCTCTCCCCTGCGCCGGCGGCACCCGTGAGCTAATCTTCCTCTCCCCGCCCCCATTCTTCGATTGCTTTCGCCCAGAGCTCCTCCGCTACTCCCTAACCCCGCGCATACCCTTGCCCGGCCAGGTCATCGCCTGTGGAGCTCCACCGCCGAAGCTCACCGCCGCCCCAGCCGTGCGCCCGTGCTCCCATTTCCACCGCCATTGTACGCCCCAAGCTCCCTTCTCCGTGAGATTGCACCCCATTTGGACAGATCGCCGCCGGTGTGCATTTGCGCCGCCGTGGAGGCCGCCGACTTCTCTCCTGCCTCCGGCCACCGCCCCCCATGCTCCCGTGCCCCAAAGCCCCAAAATGGGACCCCCAAACCTCAAGCTACCCACTGGTACCCTTCGTTGTCGTCGGGGACCATCGCCGTCGCCGGTGAGCAGAGGCGCTCACGTCTCTGCCTCTCGGCCGAGCCGACAGCCGGAGGTAGAAGATGACCCCCTCCCGGGCGACGTGGTCGCATCCTCGCCATCCTCTCCCTCAGTTGCCGTCCCTCCCCAGCCGCCCGATCAAACCCTCCGTTTCGTCCGCCTCCCTAGTGTCTCTGCCGTCCGATCTCCTCCACTCCGCATCTCGTCCGCCCGCCCTTCCCGCATCAGCGCCGATTGTCTCGGCCACGCGCCCTCCATCCGCTTCGGGTGGGCGCGGAGAACGGATGGGCCTCGGCCTCCCCGGCCTGCTTCGCGCGCGCGCCCGCGCACGGGCCGCGTGGGCCGACCGGCCGTTTCCCGCCCGAGCCGCACCGGGCCGGCCATTCACTGTTCACCCGATTTTCTCCGATTTAATCTTTTCCAAAATCCAAGAAAATCCAAATAAATCCTAGAAAATCCCAAAAATTCCCAAATTTCACCACTTCGCTCCAAATAATGTCCTGAGCCCATTTTTGACCTCCACTTCCCCAAATGCATCCCAGAAAAATTCCTAAAATTCCTATTTGGAGATTTATGCTTTTTACTCCTTTTTAATAGATTATTTTTCCACGCTTGATTTGGCTCAAGCCGGACTTATTTTGTTTTGTATGTTTGCGCTAGTTTCGGAGATCCCGGAAGTTCAAGTGCAGTCCCAGGATCCAGGAGTTTCTACGTTCAAGCTCGCCGAGATCATCCAGATTAACGGCAAGTCACAAGTCCTTGACCATGTTGAAATCCCATGCCATTTAATTATGTTACTATGCTATTTGCATTGAGCTAGTTCTGAAATGTTAGTTCAAAAATAAAATAAAATGTTTAGAATGACATGTTATGTAGTTAAACCTACCACCGACAAATGTCATGTTAAGCTTGTAGCCATGCCTTTGTAACCCTAGAAATAATTATCTGTTAATCTAGATAATCGTAGGTTATTGTTATCATGCAAAGCTTCTATACTAATAAGGTTGTGGCTGCGGGCCAATAGAATTCGGAAAACCTGACTCTAGGGCAGGGTGGTATGGGACACCGTGCCCTAGGGCGGAGTATGTCGATGCACATGATAGGGTAAGGGGGGC
This sequence comes from Dendrocalamus latiflorus, assembly GCA_017311315.1. NCBI lineage: Eukaryota > Viridiplantae > Streptophyta > Magnoliopsida > Poales > Poaceae > Dendrocalamus > Dendrocalamus latiflorus. The sequence goes on from CM029616.1 coordinate 26,550,160, forward strand.
TGTGGTGCGCCGCAAGACGGTTTTCGCCCGCCTCTTACCCTAGGTTGCAGGTCGCGGACCTGGCAGGGGTTGCGGGCCCCTGAGGGAAAAATGTAAGGACCAAACCCTTACGCTGAGCAAATGACATGGTAACCGCTCAACCACAGGAGTTGACTTGTCAACACTGGTTTAGTAGCTGCTCAACTCGATTGAAACTCTACAGGTGTTGAGGAGTAGGTGTTTGAGTATCAAAGGTTAGGCAGGCCGTACTGCGGGTGCCTAACAACGGTAGAGTTCACTCGAAGCGGACAATTGCCTTCTCTTAGGTGTGTGTGTGAGAGAGAGAGAGATCCAGACCCGAGTGAATTCTACCGGGTAGAGCCTATATAAAGAGTTGAGCAGTGAAACGACCTGGCTTTCTTAACTCTTTAGCGGGAGTTAAGAGATCGTGTGGGTAAAGCTGAGCAAACTCTGCAGAGTCAAATAAATGGTATTCGAATACGCCGTGCTCCCGGTTATTGGAGCTGTGTCACTTGGGTGATTCCGGCCGCGAAGCTTAAGTAGATTTGTACATGTTTTAACTTGGATTAAGTTGGTTAATTAACTCTTCATGAAAAACCCCTGAGATCTTGAGAAGTAGTCTTAGGTCCGTTTTATCAAAACGTTTGCAAATAAAACTGCATCCACTCAAAGTAATAAACCAAGTATACTCCTTTCCTTTGGCAATCCGTGCATGTTGTAAGTTAGGATTTCCCTTGTGATTTGCTGAGTACGGGGTCGGAGTACTCAGGCTTGCAAAATCTACAGGTACCAGAAGGAAAAGAAAGCAATTCAAGATTCCGTATTAGGGTTGCGACCGCACTCAGGCTTTCCTGTGGTGCATTGGCAATTCTTCTGCAATGTAAGTATAGTTGGGCTTGCCCGCCCCTTTCTTTGTAAAAAGTGACCGTTAGGTCTTATTTCAATCAAGCTAACTCTTCTTAAATGTTCGTAAGCAGGTATGATACTTGTTCGGTCCGTAACCAAACTCCTGGGTGGTTGCGGTCTAGCGGCGCCCCTATTCCTTCCAGAAACGGGTGCGTTACAAGAAGTGGTATCGGAGCCCGGCTTGACTGTAGGTTGTAACCCTAAGTGTAGGTTTGGTTTCGTCAGGAAATACGGTTTTGCAAAATTTTAATTTCTAGTATAAAAGAATTGCAAAAATCATAAGTAATATTGCTATCTCCTCTTTCCTATGTCTATCTCATCTCTCTTTAGACATGCATCAAAAAGTTTTGTTTTGGTATTGTGAAAATCCCAAAAATACGTGTAGTCGTTTAGACTAACTTCTGACCGTAAGCTTTGGCCACCTGGAACGGGGACTAACTTTTTAAGAATAGCGGTAAGGATGGTGTCTGGAAGAATAGTACGAATACCCTGATCCAGGCTTTTCCTTTTGAAAAGTTGTAGGGTCACCGCTCGAGTAGTTAGTAATACCCGTTGGATTTCCTTGATGTTGCGGGTAAAACCATTTGAGTAGACGAAGCTTTTGATTGTATTAATAGCCAGATTGCATTATTGGGCCGCTAGGCTTCTATCTGAGCAATTTGTGCAAAACTAACTTTCTGGTTTTAAATAAAGAATATGTTAAAAATTTCTGCTTCTAACCCGTTTCGTCTGAATTCTTTCCTATGTTCTCTCTTGTATCCAAAGAAATTAAATGTGAACCTTTGATTGCCACCAGTAAGCTGGATTACCTCCCTAGAAACTGTAATTGAAGGGAGTGCGATCAAGGGGACCATTCAATTTCGTCTCAACTTATTTCTTTCTCGCTTTTTCTTGCCCTTGTTCTTGCTTCAGTCTTACTTTCCCTTGCTAAGCCCAAAAATGTTACAGATTTGATTCCTAAGTTGTGGTTGCAAATGTCATTGGGCAGAGAGCAGTTCAGTATGAAGGAAGTCCAAGTCACCGTGAAGATAGATCAGACTGAAGGCAAACAAGGACAAGTCCAGATGTCAGAACAGCAAGGAGAATCACTGCCACAGTTCACTGTCAAGGCGTCACCCGAAGAACCAATGTCAGGACCAAGTGCAACCGCATTGAAGTTTACAGCATTCCTACAAACCCAACCTCCTAAATTCCCCTCAGCAACAGAACCACTGAATGCAGATAACTGGTTACAAGATGTTGAGAGAAGAATGAATACTATACGATGTACAAATAAGGAGAAAGTTCTCTTTGCCACCTATCAGCTGTCAGAGCCCGTAATTACTTGGTGGAATGCTATCCAGTGGATACACCCTAATGAGGAAGACATTACCTGGGAAGACTTTGTGAAGAGATTCCGCAAGGCCTGCATTTCTCCTAGAGTTATCGCTGAAAAATATCAGGATTTTCTTGACCTTCAACAAGGAGAGAACTCCATTACAGCATATCTACAACAATTGCATCAGTTATCCCAATTCGCTCAAGAGGAAACCAACACTGAAGCTAAAAGGATGGAGTACTTTATGAAAGGCCTACGACCCAATATGAGACAACGCCTTCAGGCCATGCAGTTTTCAAGCCTATTAAGCCTAGTTGATCGAGCTCTCCAGATGGAAGAAAATATAACAGGTTACGTGAAAGTTGTGAAACGAAAGGAGCCTTCGCCTTTAGCACAAATGGCTTGCTTTCATTGCGCACAGGAGGGGCATTATCGTCACCAATGCCCACTGAAGTCTTTACCCTCAGAAGAAGCTAGAAAACAAGCAGAGAGGCAGACATCAACATCACGCCAACCACCGATGGAAGAAGACAAACCCTACCGTAAGAAGGCAAGAATAGAGGAAGAAACAGATCTACTCAGAGGAATGCCATAAAGAAGAAAAGCAAAGCAGACAGTCAAGAAGATATAAGCTATGTAGACCAAGAAATGAGATGATGTACTTTTGATTATCCTTTTATAAGCTAGTTGGAAGAACTGATGTCGGGACCCCGGATTTCCAAACCCGGACCCTCTGTGTATTTCTGCACTAGTCCCAGATCAAAGCTAGTGCACACAGTTAAACAGAAATGATTCATGACCAACAACGTATTTATTACAAATATAAAGAGTACTGACCACCAGGTCTCATTATTACATTGGAGGTTTCAAGACCTCGCACAATCAAAACACAGCGGAAGCAAAGTAAACTCAAAGTAGACCCATCAATATGCCACAGGCAGTTGACTGGGGAAGCGCGACCTAGAACTCCTGGAATCCTCCGTCGAATCCACCCGCGAAGAAGTCGTAGTCGCCTTCTTGAGTTTCGTACTCCTCTGGTTATTATTTTTGAGTGTAGCATGTGAGTACATAAAGTACTCCGCAAGTCTTGGGAAAAATGCATAGATGCAAGGCTTGACAAAGGAAGGCTATATGGTTCTTTTGCACAAAGCAATATTTTAAAATTTCAATTACTACTAATTATTTTCGAAGGCATCAATTTAATAAAGTAAATGTTTTAACAGAATTAACTTTCTAGTGAAGGTTCCAACTACCAACACTAGCTAACCAATTACCATTGGTCAAGTTTTAAACTGCGGGTTCCATCCACCCTCTCTGGCTCCATCCGCCAGGATTCCCTTCCGAGAGTTCCCTCCACCCTCGGAATACAAAACTTTTGATTTTAAAACCAAAACCAGAAATCTACCATGTGAATGCATTCCTTGCCCGCCCTTGACCGTGGGCATGGCTATTCGAATAGTTTTACACTCTGCAGAGGTTGTACAACTTTACCCACAAGAGATAAATTATCCTAAAAGTCAACATGCTTCCTTTGGCATGAGACCCAGATAAAATATCACAAAGCCTTTACCTTACTCTAATCTAGCTAGATACCACCCGCTGAGGTTTCACCGCAGGTAGGCTAACCGCCCGAACCGAAGCCCCCTCTTGCGCCATATGAGTACAGTAAATCCCTGTCCCTCACTGTGAATAACCAGTCCATCCCTGGCATCCACTTTCCACTGGTGGCACCTAAACTAGACTATCGTAAGTTAGTCAGCTAGGTCGTACCCATATAGACTTGTGGTTGTACGGTTAATGCTCAGTCTGGACAAACACAAGCGTCGGTCCTTAATTGACTAGGGTGGAACATACACTTTACAAGATCTCGTGCTTCCTGCACCAATCCAAACTAACCATCCACCCTAATCTAAACCAATTTTCACATTTTAGTTTATTTTAAAAGAACAGTGGCAACTCCAATTACCACTAACTTTATAAAAACAAGGATATTACAATAATTCATAATTTCCCATTTTCAAGATTTCAAAGGTATTAAATAGCGAGACTAAGCATTATACTACCATTCCACTATTCACCAAGATTCAGTAATAATCTCATTATTGAGACAAATGAAATTCTAGGGTGACAAAGGTACATGGCATTCAATTTCAATGGAGGGTATAACAAGGTTGGTTTAACTAACCCTTAAGATTTGAACTAATATTTTATATAAATAGCAATGCACATAATTTAAAATAATTAAAACATTTCGAAATCATAGGTTCAAGATGATCAAAGGAGACTTGCCTTGCTTTGAAGTTTTGCTGAGGTTTGCCGAAATTATACTCTTCGGATTAGTCGTAGTCTACACGTGAAAAGCCAGAACAAACTAAACTCAAATAAAATCCAAATAAAATCTACAAATTATAAAATATATATTGATGGATAGATTATGATTTTAGATGAATTTAGGAGAAAGAATCAACGGATTCGGAGTTCGTATGAGGGAGAGAGAATATCTGGAAATTTTGGACATCACATGAAATGATAACAAAATACGAGGATTACTTTTTGAATAGTACAGTGGCGGTTGGCTACAAGATGGCTGGCGAATGGGCAAAATGGAATGTTGGCAATGAGGCGAAGGTGGTGACATGGGTACGGCGACGAGGAACGGCGGCAATCACCCGCAGTGAGTGAAAAACTGCACCGACGGCACAGTAGCGACAACTGCAGGTTGGAGAGAGATAGTACCGAGTATGGAACGTGGAGATGTAAGGTGAGCGTGGGATAGTACATGGCATGGTGAAGTTAGGAAAATTATTGGCTAAGCTGAAAATTAATCGGAGACGATACAATCGACGTTTGAATGACGATAGTGGAGAAACAGGAAAATTTTGATATCTTGGTGCTCGGTAGAGCGAATCCAAAACCATTTGAAAGGTAGCTACCTGGGATGGTTTGGCACGATATGACGCGAACGGATTGGGGAAAACATCACTGGATAGACGGGGACACGAGATGCCATTGGTGGCCATGGCGAGGTGTCGGAGGTGAAAATTTGTGGAGGCTTTTTGGGGAAACGGAAGGAAGCATGGCGTAGAACGCAGTGAGGCAAGTCTAAGAAAAATTATGGCATGGGCTAAGGCTTACCGGAGGCGACGAATCGACGTCGGGAGTCACAAACGGCCATTTTCACGGAAAGCTCAATTCCTGACAATTGGCTCCACGAAAAATTAAACAAAATGGTAGAAAAATTTCTTAGAGGCTAGGACACAATATGACGCGAACAAAAATCGAAGCGCTTACCAAAAAGGGGTGTACGCGCGAAGGTACAGTTTTAGTGTCTGGGCCTGACAAGGTCGACGAGGACTCGGGGAATCTTTAAGCGATGGCAATGGGAGCACGACGTAGAACGCGTCGAGGCAAACTCAACGGTACAGACGGTTCGGCCAAAGGATATCGAATGGTGGCGGAACACGACGGAGAAGACCTTTTGCGACTGTCGGTTTGACATCGGCATTCCGGACAAACGGAGAGGAGTTAACATGCAAAACTTGCGGCGAAACGAAGAGTAGAGCGTGGGGAACGTGATGCTCACCTTGGTTTTGGTCGGGCATGCACGGACGGCCGGTGGCGACGCGAGGAACGACGACGCGCTATGGCCCACGGTGGCGACGGTGCTCCGGCGAAGTTCCGACGAAGGCGAGGTGAGCACCGCGTAGAACGCGACGAGGCGAATCCGAGGATATGCTCAAAAGTGGCGGGGCTCCACCGGACGAGGCGCAATAAGCCGAAGAACGCCGCTTGGAACACAAAAGAAAAACTCTGATTGCGCCCAAGAGAAGAGGAGTGTGGACTTGATATTTTCGGGGTTGAGTGAGGATGAGGAGGGGCTCACGGTGCTCCCTTTTATAGGGGCGGGGAAGGTTTGAGATGGGAGATCAAGAGACCATGTCCATCAATGGCATGGGTTAATTTCTCGCGAAACGGCTCATGAATGAGGGAAAAACGGTAGGGCAATGAAAGAGTTTGATGAGAGGAGTTGAATGCAATTTATTTCGCTAAAAACCGTTGAGAAAATCAAGAGATATCAAAGATTGAAGAAAGCTCAAGAAACGCATGGCTGCTCTCTGTGAACTGCACGAAGGAAATGGTCTGGAGGAAGAAGAAAGGAAAAGGAAGAGAGAGAAAAAAAAAGAGAAAAAGAAAAAGAAAAAGAAAAAGAAAAAAGAAAATTCGGAAAAATTTTAAGAAAATTTTCTAAAGATCCTTGGAACCTGAAAAGATAAAAAAAAATTTCGGAATTAATTAACATTTATTTTAATTTTTTTTAAATGTTTTTATTTTCTAGCTTTAAAATAATACAATAATTAACAAATAAAGCTTAAAAAAATCTTAGAAAAATTCATAGAGCTTTCTAAAGCTATTTTGTACTTATAGAAAATATCTTCAACTGAAATTTTGATATTTCCTTTATAAACTATTTTTTTATTTAACAGAAAGACTCTCTTCTTTAAAGCAGAAAATTAGGCAATTAAATTTAAAAAAACTTAAACAACCAAAAGCAAATATTTTATTTTAAATTAAATTAAATATTTTTTTTGAAATAACAGCTGGGCTGTTACAACTGAATGATCTGCCTGTAAATTACTTTAGCTAAGGTTTGTGGCGAAATTATGAAGGTGTATGAAGACTGTCTGTGTAATGCGTAAGGAATGAGAAGTTTATGTTGCAATGAAATTGATCCAATCGGACCTAGATATATATGTCGCCCTGGTACTACATAATTCAGCTACGTGTGAACCTGTAGCATATACCCAATGACGATGTACAGGTGTAGGTGAGAAGAAGCGGCAGTATCATCTGAAAACAGCAAACCTTTTAAGATCTGAAAATGAGGACCGCAAATAAAGAAAATGAGTCAAAGCTGATCCAGAAAAGATATCAGCAGTTATGGAATGGAAACAGCCCAAGACAGTGACTAAAGTGAGAGGCTTCCTAGGATTGGCGGGTTACTATCGCCAATTCATAGAAGGGCTCTCAAGAATATCTCGTCCGCCCACGCAGCTATTGAAGATGGACAAGGACAGACATTTCACGTGGACAGATACATGTGAAGAGAGTTTTCAGTGGTTGAAGTCTAAGTTGATGACAACGCCAGTGTTAATTCTGCACAACCCGGAGAAAGAATCCCAAATCTATTGTGATGCTTCAAAGCAGGGTTTGGGATGTATGCTGACGCAAAACAGGGAAGTTGTTGCCTATGTATTCAGATAACTGAAGCCGCATAAGGAGAACTATCCGACTGATGATTTGGAACTAGCAGCTGTGGTGCCTTCACTCAAAATTTGGAGGCACTACCTGTTAGGGAATCATTGCAAGATATCCTCTGATTACAAGAGTCTGAAACACATTCTTACTCAACCAGAGTAAGATACGGGATAACAAAGATGGCTGGAGCTAATAAAAGACTATGACATTGAACTTCAGTATTACCCAGCCAAGGCAAAGGTAGTTACCGATGCCCTCAACCGAAAGACTCATCCAAACAAAGTCAGCATGACAGAGCACCCACCAGAGTTGCAAAGAGAAATACTACAACCGAATTTGGTGATCACAGAGCAAGGCAGTATGGCAATATTAGAGCTTCGGCCGTTATGGACAGATCAGGTTAAAGCAGCTCAAGATGAAGATGAAGAGATTCAAAAACTAAAAAAAAAGAAGAATCAAGAGAAAGATTCAACAGAGTATGCGATAGATGAGCATGGAAATTCTTGCCTCCATGGTCTCTATTGCGTACCCAACAAGGAAGAGTTAAGAGCCTTGATCCTATCTGAAGCTCCTTCATCTCAATTCATCCCGGAGGTACCAAGATGTATCAAGACTTGAAGAAGAAGTATTGGTGGAACCTGATGAAGAAAGAGGTGGCAGAGTATGTGGCAGAATATAAAATCTGCCAACAGATCCAAATAGACCATCAAAAGCCATCGGGATTATTGCAGCCTTTGCCAGTTCCAGAATGAAACTGAGATCGCATCAGTATGGATTTCATCACAGGCCTTCCCAAGACTCATGAAGGATATGACGCTATCTGGGTCATTGTCGATAGATTGACCAAGGCAGCTCACTCCCTCCCGATTAAGCAAACCTATGGGAAGAACGAGCACGCTGAGTTGTATTTGACAAAAATTGTGATACTCCATGGAGTTCCCAAGAAGATTGTCTCGGATAGAGGAGCACAATTAACCTCTAAGTTTTGGGAGAAATTACATGAAGCTATGGGCACCAATCTGAATTTCAGCTAAGCATATCATCTGAATTTCCCGCAAGCTCCTTTGCTTCCCCGACTCCCCCACCTCTCCCATTCGCCTCCCGCCGCCCTCGGGCTTCTCCCTGAGCCGCCAATCGACGTCGCATCGCCCGGAGCGCCGCCATTCCTCTCCCCTGCGCCGGCGGCACCCGTGAGCTAATCTTCCTCTCCCCGCCCCCATTCTTCGATTGCTTTCGCCCAGAGCTCCTCCGCTACTCCCTAACCCCGCGCATACCCTTGCCCGGCCAGGTCATCGCCTGTGGAGCTCCACCGCCGCCCCAGCCGTGTGCCCGTGGCCAGCCACCCTCGACGCTCCCCAGCTCCCATTTCCACCGCCATTGTACGCCCCAAGCTCCCTTCTCCGTGAGATTGCACCCCATTTGGACAGATCGCCGCCGGTGTGCATTTGCGCCGCCGTGGAGGCCGCCGACTTCTCTCCTGCCTCCGGCCGCCGCCCCCCATGCTCCCGTGCCCCAAAGCCCCAAAATGGGACCCCCACACCTCAAGCTACCCACTGGTACCCTTCGTTGTCGTCGGGGACCATCGTCGTCGCCGGTGAGCAGAGGCGCTCACGTCTCTGCCTCTCGGCCGAGCCGACAGCCGGAGGTAGAAGACGACCCCCTCCTGGGCGACGTGGTCGCATCCTCGCCATCCTCTCCCTCAGTTGCCGTCCCTCCCCAGCCGCCTGATCAAACCCTCCGTTTCGTACGCCTCCCTAGTGTCTCTGCCGTCCGATCTCCTCCACTCCGCATCTCGTCCGCCCGCCCTTCCCGCATCGGCGCCGTCCGTCTCGGCCACGCGCCCTCCATCCGCTTCGGGTGGGCGCGGAGAATGGATGGGCCTCGGCCTCCCTAGCCTGCTTCGCGCGCGCGCGCCCGCGCACGGGCCGCGTGGGCCGACCGGCCGTTTCCCGCCCGAGCCGCACCGGGCCGGCCATTCATTGTTCACCCGATTTTCTCCGATTTAATCTTTTCCAAAATCCAAGAAAATCCAAATAAATCCTAGAAAATCCCAAAAATTCCCAAATTTCACCACTTCGCTCCAAATAATGTCCTGAGCCCATTTTTGACCTCCACTTCCCCAAATGCATCCCAGAAAAATTCCTAAAATTCCTATTTGGAGATTTATGCTTTTTACTCCTTTTTAATAGATTATTTTTCCTCGCTTGATTAGGCTCAAGCCGGACTTATTTTGTTTTGTATGTTTGCGCTAGTTTCGGAGATCCCGGAAGTTCAAGTGCAGTCCCAGGATCCAGGAGTTTCTACGTTCAAGCTCGCCGAGATCATCCAGATTAACGGCAAGTCACAAGTCCTTGACCATGTTGAAATCCCATGCCATGTAATTATGTTACTATGCTATTTGCATTGAGCTAGTTCTGAAATGTTAGTTCAAAAATAAAATAAAATGTTTAGAATGACATGTTATGTAGTTAAACCTACCACCGACAAATGCCATGTTAAGTTTGTAGCCATGCCTTTGTAACCCTAGAAATAATTATCTGTTAATCTAGATAATCGTAGGTTATTGTTATCATGCAAAGCTTCTATACTAATAAGGTTGTGGCTGCGGGCCAATAGAATTCGGAAAACCTGACTCTAGGGCAGGGTGGTATGGGACACCGTGCCCTAGGGCGGAGTATGTCGATGCACATGATAGGGTAAGGGGGGCTGTGGTGCGCCGCAAGATGGTTTTCGCCCGCCTCTTACCCTAGGTTGCAGGTCGCGGACCTGGCAGGGGTTGCGGGCCCCTGAGGGAAAAATGTAAGGACCAAACCCTTACGCTGAGCAAATGACATGGTAACCGCTCAACCACAGGAGTTGACTTGTCGACACTGGTTTAGTAGCTGCTCAACTCGATTGAAACTCTACAGGTGTTGAGGAGTAGGTGTTTGAGTATCAAAGGTTAGGCAGGCCGTACTGCGGGTGCCTAACAACGGTAGAGTTCACTCGAAGCGGACAATTGCCTTCTCTTAGGTGTGTGTGTGTGTGAGAGAGAGAGAGATCCAGACCCGAGTGAATTCTACCGGGTAGAGCCTATATAAAGAGTTGAGCAGTGAAACGACCTGGCTTTCTTAACTCTTTAGCGGGAGTTAAGGGATCGTGTGGGTAAAGCTGAGCAAACTCTGCAGAGTCAAATAAATGGTATTCGAATACGCCGTGCTCCCGGTTATTGGAGCTGTGTCACTTGGGTGATTCCAGCCGCGAAGCTTAAGTAGATTTGTACATGTTTTAACTTGGATTAAGTTGGTTAATTAACTCTTCATGAAAAACCCCTGAGATCTTGAGAAGTAGTCTTAGGTCCGTTTTATCAAAACGTTTGCAAATAAAACTGCATCCACTCAAAGTAATAAACCAAGTATACTCCTTTCCTTTGGCAATCCGTGCATGTTGTAAGTTAGGATTTCCCTTGTGATTTGCTGAGTACGGGGTCGGAGTACTCAGGCTTGCAAAATCTACAGGTACCAGAAGGAAAAGAAAGCAATTCAAGATTCCGTATTAGGGTTGCGACCGCACTCAGGCTTTCCTGTGGTGCATTGGCAATTCTTCTGCAATGTAAGTATAGTTGGGCTTGCCCGCCCCTTTCTTTGTAAAAAGTGACCGTTAGGTCTTATTTCAATCAAGCTAACTCTTCTTAAATGTTCGTAAGCAGGTATGATACTTGTTCGGTCCGTAATCAAACTTCTGGGTGGTTGCGGTCTAGTGGCGCCCCTGTTCCTTCCAGAAACGGGGGCGTTACACAAGTGCTCGTCGCCTAGGTCGCTGGGGCTTGAGACCTGGCCCGTGACGTGGTGGCCACACGTGCCAGGGTATGGTGTGCCGTCGCACCATCTCTGACCGTCAAACCGGAGATCAACGGCTGATATGGTGCATGGAAGGATAACGTGAAGAAAGCAGAGGATGCATATGGCAGGAAATGATGTCGACCCTTTGAGCCCCATTAATTTCTTCTGGTTTGCTGTCAAGTGATCAGGTCAGTCCATGGACATGTTATAGGTTGTGTACAGGTCGCATACAAACCTGCAATGGCGTGATGACATGATGGGGTGTTTTTTTTTTGTGTTTGATGGTTTTTATATATATTTTTTGATACGGCGGGGAGATGCTGATGTGGATGATACACATGGTTTTAAACTTAAAATATCATTTGAAAACTCCGTTCAAGTGGCCGCTCCGTTTTAATGGTTAATTTTTTATCTTCTAAAGAAACAAAAATTTAAAATAGAAGCTAAAAGGTGAAAAAGAACAGCGCGGACGGCCTACGAAAGGGATGTTGGGCGACAGGGGCGGACCTGCCCTTTGGGCGAGCCCGGGTGGCCGCCCGAGCTCCCCTCGCCGGCCGGACCGCCCCCCACCCCCCGCACCCACACCGGCGCCGCCCCCAGTGGAAGCACAGCACACCCCCACCCCCCCGGGTGTAGGCCCAAGTCCAAGCATCACGAAATAAACACACGGCCCAACAAAGCAACAAGAGTGAGATATAGCGCACAGGCCAACAGTCCACCAAGTCCAAGAAAAGAGAGCCGGCGCTAGCGCTAACCTAGATCCCGAGCGGCAGAGGCGGAGGACGGCACGGCGGCGGCGCCCAGGCGGAGCTGCGGAGGAGTCGGAGGACGGCGCGGCGCGGCGCGGCGGCGCCCAGGCGGCTAGGGGAGGCCGGGAGGCGGGAGGCGGTGGCCGGGGAGCGCGGCGGCCTCCAGCCAGCGCCCAGGGGCAGGGGAGGCCGGGAGGCGGTGGCCGGGGAATGGGGGAGCCGGGGAGCGACGCGGTGGCTGGGGGACGGGGGAGGCCGAGAGGGCCGAGGCGCGGATTTGAGGAGGCGAGGAGAGCGGCCAGTGGGCCGGGTGATTTGAGGATTGAAGAAGCCGACCGGGTGATTTGAGCCTTTGAGGAGAAGCCGAGGCGCGGATTTGAGGAGGCGAGGCGCGGATTTGAGGTGATTTGAGGCCTCTGGACTGCAGTTTTCCTAGCTGCTTCGTGTAGCAGGGAAACCGGTCGCATAAGGGTAAAGGGTGGATACTGCTCATCCAGCGTTATAACTCATATGTTTTTCTTTCCATCCAAAGCCGCATTTGAGGTGATTTGAGGAGAAGCCGACCGGCCGCCGACCGGGTGATTCACTGATTCTATAGTTCTATTTTATAAAGGTACAATAAATTCTATTTATTTTAGAGATCAAACTTGTGCATTTGAGTATCAATTTTAATAGCTTGTCAAAATTTTATGTAGAATATGTAAATTAGCTTGTCAAAATAAGGGTACTTATATTTTTACCTCTCCAGAAACAATGACCTAAGGCTTGTTCAATTCAAAATGAATAGAAAGGATTTGAAAAACTATATAGGATACTACATTGTTTTGATAGCTTGTCAAAATTTACCTAGAATATCTAAACTAGTAAATGAGTTGGATCTTGTTGAAAATTGGTTCTTGATCTGAGGGTATTTATTTTTACCTTTCCTGAAGCAATGATCTATTTTACCTTTTCTGAAACAATGATCTATCTTTTACAACTGACATGTTACTTCTTCTATGGCTCATTTACAACTATGGATTAAGCTTTATTATTAAGGTATTTTTCAGTGTCCTATCGTTATCTATATATGTTTACATACGAATTGTAATTGTTGTTTTTACTTTGTATCATATACTCTTATTAGTGCGATTACAATGTTGTTTGAATATGGATTATTTTGCTTTTGGGTAATACTGTTTGCTTCATACTTCGGACTTCGCCTTAGCTGTGTTTTATTCCTGGGTCCACCCTAGCTGTGTTTTATTCCTGGGTCCGCCACTGTTGGGCGACGAAATGCCACTCGTTGCTTGTAGAAATTAACCAGTTGTTCTTGACGAAAACCCAAATGTAAAGTGCACGCACGCACGGTAATGCATGCAGCTAAGCATCGTCCCGTGACTTGGCATATCCACGTGGCGCTTGTCTGCTCTGCCGTGTACTGCACTTATCCGGCAAGGAAGGCAACCTGCAGTTGCAGTTGCACCTAAGCTCACTCTGAAACAGGGGTTGCAGATACGTAGGCATCTGATGCGATGATTCATTGATTTGCAAATACACAGGACAGTAAAATTTTGCTCACTTCTTCATTCTGTTTTATGACTCAAGTCTGATCTGGCCATGGGCTACAGGGACGTATATATGTGACTGTAGTTGCACGAGGGCATGCATGATTCCTACGAGGAGAGAGATGTTTGGGCAACAAAATGTTTTTCGATTGCTTGTAGAGATCAATCAATCATTTGCTCTCTCCACCACCGTTGATCAACAAGTACGTACTCAAGTGGACAATTCATTATTTTTATCACTCTCACTCAATTTAGTTATGTAGCTTTTATTCTCACATGGGTTTTGAAGCATCTCATTTTTCTCTATGGATCATGGACCAACAATGGCACAATTACCATCAACTACAATCTCCTCATGTAGCAACGGTGTAGCACTACAATCAAAAGTGATAGATTAAGCAAATTCAATTGTACAAGCACTACTAAATATTGGCTTATTTGTGGAGCTTGAAGGAAAAAGTATTTGCATATGCAATCTGAAATTCTAGATACTGTAAAGTTAAGTAATTATCCAAGCTAAAATACTCTGCCTAAGTGCTGATCCAATAGGCTTAAGCGCACATGTAAAGATCAATGTGACTTAATGCAAACAAAGGAATGAGTTAAATAGAAACAATATGAAAATTAAGAATTAAATAGCTCGTTTTGCACCAAGTACTCAGAGAGACGCTACCCAATTGCAATAATACGAAACGTAAGGGCACAAGATTGCTTAAGAGATAAAAATACACAATCTAAAAATTATGAACAAGAATTAGCTAACTCCAATTCAGCTAAAGCTCACTTTTCTTTTCTTAATTTTTTCTTGCCGAGGCTCTTTCATTATGTCGGTTGCCTTCTTCTCTTTCCTTTTTTTTTTGACTTGTGGCCGATACTAAGGTTTTAGATTTTCTTTGTGCAAAATCCAAAAATTTTAGCAAGTGTAATTATTACTAAGAGTAGCCCTTAATGCAATATCAAAAGTTAGTCTCAAAGATGAAAAGACATAATATAAATGAAGCTCTCAACTTATCAAGTACTCAGCTAGTGTTGGGGAATTGGCCGAACTCAAAGCAAAAGCAATGACGACAGATGTGTTCCCAATTGAATTGTTTCGACTGGATAGCAAAGAGTTTGCTTTTTTTTATGAGTGCTAACTAAGGGATTCAACTAGTAAAATTTTTCTAGGGTTTATATGGACACAATGATTAAGCTACAGAAAAGGACACGATGATTAGCACCTAAACAAGATTCTAATAGACGAAAACTTAACAAAACTCATGAAAAAATAGATGTGAAAACTAAGGTTTTGATTTTTTTTTTGTTACAATTTTTAGTTTATGGACTCTAGGTAATAGGAACAGCAAGAAATTGATCTAAAAGTTAGGATAAATAATCCTACCATATCAACCAAGGGCTTTGATACCAAGATGATACAGGATGCCTGATCTTCACGGCGTAGGATTGATGATGATAACTTGGATCTGTGCAACCAGATACTAAGGTTGCCTGATGATGATACCTACGAAACGTAAGGGCACAAGATTGCTTAAGAGATAAAAATACACAATCTAAAAATTATGAACAAGAATTAGCTAACTCCAATTCAGCTAAAGCTCACTTTTCTTTTCTTACTTTTTTCTTGCCAAGGCTCTTTCATTATGTCGGCTGCCTTCTTCTCTTTCCTTTTTTTGACTTGTGGCCGATACTAAGGTTTTAAATTTTCTGTGTGCAAAATCCAAAAATTTTAGCAAGTGTAATTATTACTAAGAGTAGCCCTTAATGCAATATCAAAAGTTAGTCTCAAAGATGAAAAGACATAATATAAATGAAGCTCTCAACTTATCAAGTACTCAGCTAGTGTTGGGGAATTGGCCGAACTCAAAGCAAAAGCAATGACGACAGATGTGTTCCCAATTGAATTGTTTCGACTGGATAGCAAAGAGTTTGCTTTTTTTATGGGTGCTAACTGAGGGATTCAACTAGCAAAATTTTTCTAGGGTTTATATGGACACAATGATTAAGCTACAGAAAAGGACACGATGATTAGCACCTAAACAAGATTCTAATAGACGAAAACTTAACAAAACTCATGAAAAAAATAGATGCGAAAACTAAGGTTTTGATTTTTTTTTGTTACAATTTTCAGTTTATGGACTCTAGGTAATAGGAACAGCAAGAAATTGATCCAAAAGTTAGGATAAATAATCCTACGATATCAACCAAGGGCTTTGATACCAAGATGATACAGGATGCCCGATCTTCACGACGTAGGATTGATGATGATAACTTGGATCTGTGCAACCAGACGAAACATTGGCACCAATCACTGTTAGAACAGCAACCTACGATAAAAGAATTCATCCAACCAAACGCTCGTGATCCCATTTACCCGACCACACAAGTAGACGTGTCATCACTCCTACAAATCACAAGAAAGCACAAAAACAATGGGGTTGAGAACGTTCAATTCCCCTCTAGGTTGCAATCATATGTCAAACTCTAAGAAGAACAAGCGTATAGCTCTCTCTAGAAAATAATAGATTCAATCATGGTCTCAAAAGGCTACGTATACAAAACTTATATAGTCCTGCAAGACCCCCCAAACGTGTCCAACTCAACCATATTTAGTTTTGGACTCGAACTCACACAAAAAGGAAAATAAAATAAAATATATGTAATGTTTCTAAATATGGAGCCCCTTCTATAACATAGTTCTTGAAATAAGCTTTTCAACGAGTCCAAGAACATCTCAATTGGACTCTGTATGCAAAAGTTATTACCTTTTATTCGCAAGGTATACCTTCGGACTTCTTTGAACTCAGTCAAAGGTCCGATCGGACTGGTCCAAACATGACCGAAGTCGATCGAACGGATCTGAGCGTCTCCAGGGCCAATCAAACGGTGCGAATGTTCGGGTTGATTCGAACGTCACCAAATCGATTGGGTGGTCCAAGAACGATCGACCGGTGCGAGCGTTCGGACGTCCAAACTTCATCGAAGCGATCAGGCGGCTTGCGGACGATCGAACAGTGTGAACATTCAATTGGTCCGAACATCACCGAAGTGATCGGGCACGATAATATTTAATATGGCTTAATAATTTATTTCAGTTAAATAATATATTTAACTGAGAAGGGCACGATATTAGCGTATCCATATCATCTGCACTATTTGGATAAGTTTAAGAAAACTTCCCCATTACTTTAGTGATGATGATTACGAGCGTAGATGCCGACTCGCAAAAAACCCGATGAACGCTGGGTTGACACGAGCAGAAGAGGTTCTAGTTGGCCTAGACTTTTTGGAGCCGAAACAATATGCCGCGTAGGGGGGAAAATAAAGGAACGCATCATACATGATACCGTTTTTTAGACTACGAGTGACAAGTTTTTACAATAGCTGATGGATTTAATAAATAGTACCAATTAAAAGAAGCCATTCATAACAACAAAAACCAAAAAAACATATCTATATTACGTGGGCTTCTGGGCTACCCTTCCGTGCTCGGCCTAGGCCTTGCGTGCTGCTACTGGGCTTGGTTGCCCACTCAAAACTCAAACAACCTGTTGCACACGCCACACAATCTTCTCTTTGAGTTCTTTGTTTTATTATTATTTGCCACTATTTATTATATTTTAAAAATTATATAAATCACTATTAAGAAAAGTATGAAATCACCTCTCAACAATATATTAGGAGCATTACTGTGAGATTCTGGATTCTTGATCTCCTCTCAATAGTTTTAGATTTTAGCTATAAAATCATAAGAGAAGGTCATGGTATAATAAAATGATTGGAGCTTATTTTGGAAGTAATGAGCACAGCAAACAAGATACAAGCCACAAGATAAAATGTGACGTAAGCATTTGTCATGCTAAGAGCAATAGCAAGAAACACTACATTTCTGGGACAAGTACAACAGTTATGGTCACTTACGCTTATCTTTAGTAATACAAAAAAAGGAGTTTATCTGTTTACCACCTCCTCCATTCATCCTCCCATGAGGATGAGATGTGACTTATCACGAATAGTGTAGATCAGGTACGCCAACTATTTTTCAGTGAAAATTTTTAAGGTCTGTTTCGAACATATGAGTACCACAAGAAATAGTTTAAATATTCTTACAGAAATTACAAAATAAAAAAGAAGCTTTAGTTTAAATTTTTTAGATTAAATCACTTATCACAAGGTAATTTGTCTTAAGTTTCGCAAAACACCCTGTTGAGAAAAAACTTTCACATAGCATAAGACTTGAGATAAATACGCAGCCTCATGTTTGATTATATCTATTACTTTTTTTAAGACACTGTTGCAACACACATACATCTTACTTGTTTCCTCAAGAGAAGAGCGACCTCACTTTAAATAGGAACCGAAAGACACACACTTGTTTTGTAGTGAAATGACAAGTCTACTGTAAATTATTCAAACAACCAAAGCTACTTAAGCAATAGAACTGCTTTTTCAGTTTCTTCCTCGGAGACATGCATCCCTGATTCCATGCAGCTTTGCAGCCACCTCCTACATGCTCATACGTTCACTCAGGGGCATCTTGGTACAACAAAGGCCAACGTTGAGCATAGAAAGCAGACATTGTACACCTTTCTCCTTCACGGCCGTCGAAGTTTCCTGGCAAAAGACCAACTCTTGTAGCAGCTGGGGATCAGCGATCTGCAATATCTTGTCAAGAAAGTTCATCTCTATGAACTTTGCAATGCTCAGTCTGTCCTGAAACATGTTGTTGGTTAACCTCCTTGTGATGAATATTTCGAGAACAACCCCAAAGCTGTAAACATCTAAGGTAGGTAGACTTGACTACCCCCTGCACACTCTGCAAAAGACCCCGAACAAGAATAACTTAGTCCATGTGTTAACTTCGATATCGAAAATAAGAAATATGTGCTCAAATTAATTACCTGGAGCAACATATCCAATGGTTCCCTGTATTGCAAGTGAAGAACCTAAGTTCGAGTCACCAAAAGATGATGCTATGGAATCAACTTTGAACCTTGCAAGGCCAAAGTCTCCAAACATGAGCTATCATATTTGTTAGCCTACCATGATGCCTCGGTTCACTGCATGCATGTGATGCCTCGGTTCAAGATGAGATTAATTCGGGTTGCTACATGTACTCACAATAGCAATTGCTGCATGTATTCACATTAATGTCAATTTTGTATATATATATCTCTCTATTGTTGGAAATTAAGCAGCTTTAGCAAATTTCTCATATTAATTCCAAATTTGTACATGATCATTAAGACTATTACCCAAAGACATGTAAATGACATGAAGACGAAGTAATCATTACTTAAGCAACAAAACTGCTTCTTCAGTTTCTTCCTTTAAGATATGCATCCCTGATTCCATGCAGCTTTGCAGCCACCTCCTGCATGCTGATGCGTTCACTTGGGGATGTCCTGGTACAACAAAGGCCAACACTGAGCACAGAAAGCAGACACTGTATGCCTTTCTCCTTCATGGCTGTTGAAGTTTCCTGGCATAAGGCCAACTCTTGTTGCAACTGGGGATCGGTGATCTGCAATATCTTGTCAGGAACGTTCATCTCTGTGAACTTTGCAATGCTCAATCCGTCCTTAAACATGCCGTTTGTTGGCCTCCTTCGGATGAATATTTCGAGGAGAACAACTCCAAAGCTATAAACATCTAAGGCAATTGAAACTTGGTTAGCAGCAGCGCACTCTATAGTAGACCAGATAAAAGAATAATTAGTCACATGTTATCTCAATAATTGAAAATAAGTAATATATGGTCAAGTTATACGAAGACAGAGAACAATAAGGATAATAAGAAACTTGTGATCAAGTTATATGGAGACATAGAACAATATGAAAAATGGACTTTACACATTACCTAGGGCAACATATCCAATGGTTCCCTTTATTGCAAGTGAAGAAGTTAAGTCACCATGAGATGATGTTGTGGAATCAACTTTAAACCTAGCAAGGCCAAAGTCTCCAACATGTGCTGTCATATTGTCATCCAAAAGAATGTTGCTAGGCTTCATATCGCAATGAACAATAATTCCTTGGTTGTTATGGTGGAGGTGCTCCAATGCATCTGCTACATCCATCACAATGCTTAACCTTTGAGCGAGTGTAATGTGGTTTGAAGTTGGAGTGTTTTGATCATCTTGAGTTGAGTGTAGTAACGCACGCATGAATTCATACACTAAAGCTTTGAAATCATTTCCCTTTGCATCAATACTTGAGCACGCAGTAAGGATCGGAACTAGATTGCGATGCCGCACATTTCTCAAAGCATTGCATTCTGCAATGAAACTCTTTTGTGCTCCTCTTGTCTCTAGGCTGAAGACTTTGACAGCAGCCACTGTTCTGCCTTGAAATAGTTTTCCTTTATATACAAAACTGTATCTTCCTCTGCCAATTAAATTAGATGTTGAGAATTCATCTGTTGCTCTGGCAAGATCATTATAAGAAACTTTGGGAAAGTTTCTATCAAATGAGAGCAAAGATATAAATTTTCTCTTCCGTTTTTCCCTCCAGAGAAACAAGATAGATATGACAATAGCAAGTGACACCATGCTGGCTAATGGGATCACAACTTTCCGTACAATGGATTGCTTGTTCTTAGTTGAATTCAGAGGCTTGATAGAACATGCAAGCAGGTGTAACTCCGGTGCCCCACCACAAAGTTCTTGATTTCCAACAATCTGTATGGTAGTTGCATTCTTGAATATTCATTTTGTCGGGACCTCACCATCAAGATGGTTGAATGACAAATCTAGTTTCTCAAGAAGTTGTAGATTACCAAGAGAGGCTGGTATTGACCTAGTTAAGTTATTGTGAGACAAGTAGAGCTCTTTAAGGCTACTTATGTTGCCCAAGATTGTGGGTAAATGCCCATCAAATTGGTTTGCCTCTAGATAGAGAGCTCCTAGTTGTGACAAATTTGAAAGGGATGTTGGGATAAACCCTGTAAAGATGTTGTTATCTAAGGTTATTTTTTGTAAATTTTTTAGTGTTCCAAGCCATTGTGGTACCACACCTGTAAATCGATTGTGTTCCAATCCTAAAAAAATCATGTTGTGAAGGTTTGCTATGCCGGAAGGGAAACCCCCTGACAATTGATTTTGTCCCAAAAGTAGAAGTTGAAGCTGAGCTGAAAGGTTTCCTATTGAATCTGGTACCCGACCTTCTAGACAATTATCTGCCATTGAAAAACCTTTTAGCTCAGTGCAATTGGTTAAGCTATTCATAAACTCCCAATCTTGCTTGTTACGTGCGTGGAGTTTGTTCAATTCAAGATTTAACCCAGACAGTTTGGTAAGTTTGCCAATGGAGCTAGGCACAACCCCACTAAAATTATTTCTTGATATGTCGAGATGGTATAGCTTGGAAGCATTTACCAACGAATAGGGGATATGCCCATGAAAGAAGTTGAAGTCTAATGTGAGTCGTTGGAGATTGGGTACAGAGTTGCCGAGATTGGATGGTACCTCTCCGCTTAGATTATTGAAAGCAATGCTAAGGCCAATAAGAGTAGAAAGATTTAAGATGGCTTGTGAAAACTGGCCTGTCAACTTATTTTCACTCACATACAAGAATTGCATGCTGGATAACTTTCCGAACTCATCTGGGATGTTGCCCTGATATTATTACTAAAACAGGCAAACATACTTAGCGTTGTGATATTGGCAAGGGAAGCAGGGATGGTTCCAGCAAGATTATTATATTGAAGATTCATCTCTTGAAGGTGATGAGGCAAATCTACAGGAAGTTGCCCACCAAGATTATTGCCATTCAGCCATAGCACAATGAGTTTGGAACAATTTGCAAGACTGGGTATCCTCCCTTCTAGCGTGTTATTACTCAAGTAGAGGGTTTGGAGGTGATGCAATTGACCAAGGGATGGAGGGATTTGTCCAGTGAATCTATTTGTTGGCAGGAATAGATGTTTTAGGAATGTTAAGTTTCCGAGTGAAGGAGAGATTTTCCCTACTAAACCTCGATTTGTAAGCTCAAGAGAAGTGACACGACGAGTCTTCGCCCTACACAAGACACCTTCCCAATTGCAGAAGTGGGTGCTATCATTCCAAGACATCAAGGCTTCCTGTGGATCGAGACTGATTGCCTTCTTGAATTCAAGTAGTGACAGTCGATCCGTCTCGTTTCCATATAACAAGCCACAGATGATGACATGTGCACAACAAGCCATTAGCACCGAGACAAACTGCACGATTGTAGTAGCCTTCATGGGTGGCTGGCTATCTTTGTTGAAGTTAGATCTTGATCATATGCAAACATAAAAATAAGTAAAGTTTTAGATAGCCAATAATTAATGTTAGCACACATTCATTTGTCATGTGATGTACCTAAGAAGATTTTAGATTAGTGCTATTCTTACTAGAAAGAGAAGCATAAAAGCACTACTCATGTGTTTCTACTAAGCTTTTTCTTTCCTCAGGACTGAGCTTTCAGTTCATTCCAGATATTGCAGGTTGACAATTATAACAGCAGTTTTTACTAATCTGGCTAGATTTCAGATATGTGAATTTTCTTCAGAGTCCTGCAATTACGTGGGAGTTAATTAGTTATGTTATCTGGTATACTGTTGATTCATGGACCTGCTGCTGAAACTACTGAACCAAATGCTAGAACACCACAAACAAATATGGACGTATGATATGTGATACATATGATGAATTCTGAACATTGTTACACACACAGTTGCCAGGTTGTGTTATGACACAGAAACTTTCCTAGCAATAACTGACCTGTAATTTGAAACTTTTTTTATAACTACCTTCTTTAGATAGGAAAATTGGATATATGCCACTACTCAGATTATACTCTACGATTTGCTATCGCTCCCACCGTAATTGATTATTTGCCACTGGTTCGTCTAATTTTCTAACAATTGCCACTTTTGCATTATTTTAATCTTTTTTGGTTGACTCTACATTTGAAATGACCCTTTTACCCTTCCTTCTTCCTACGAAGGTTCTTCCTGCCCCTTGCCTCCGGGTATGTCCGCCGCCGATCAAGATGGCGATGGACGTCGCGCCGTGCTGAAGAGCAAAGGCACGGAGGCGACGAAGCTGTGGAGGACCTCGCCTCCGACTTCCTTATCTCCTCTCGCGCCTGTTGTGTCCAGCGCGGGCGTGCCGCCATCTCTGCAGCCGCAGCCAGCGATGGGTTTTGGGGTGGAGGAGGTGCCGATGTGCTGCGACGTGGCGGCAGTGAGCATGGCGCCGGCGGCGCACGAGGACAACGCTATTGTGGTGTAAAAGCACGCCGAGGCCGCACGCAGCCTCCTGCTCAGCCCGCTCTGGCGATGCAGCACGATGCCTCGCGCACGCCAGGCTGGTCTCCTGTTCCTCCGCCCGTCGGCCGTCGCCTCCGGGACGCGCTGCTCCGTCGGGCCTGCAGCGGGCACAACGACCCCTGCCACAAGCAGGAGTGGTCGGGTAGGAGGAGGCAAAGGCCGAGAGCTCAACATCGGCGAGGTGGATGCACTCATGCACAGCCACAGAGAGAAGATGGAGATAGGCGAAATGACCCTCTTGACAAAAAGATTAAAATAATGTGAAAGTCGCAAACGCTAGGGAATTAGATGAACCCGATGGCAAATAATAAATTGCGGCACGAGTAGGGGTGAAAACGGATCGGATTCGAACGGATATTGCGTAAACTGTATCCTAACCCACATTTTTTTTCCGGATTCGGAGTCGAATACGGTAAGACCGGATACGAATACGAATTCGGAATATTCGGAGTTTCGAATACGGTACCGTCGGGACGGATATGTAACGGATTCGGCTCGGAAACGGATAATATAGGCGGATAGTACGGATGATTATAGTTCCAAAAGCTTATACTTTAGTACGGTACCCTCGAAGTCGGATCGGTTTTCCATTACAGCAGCATAGTATGTTCCTGGAGGGAAATAATGCATGCTTCCTTGTTATATTTATGCAGAAAGGGGTGGGTTTTATGCCATTCTGTTGATAACAGAATCAAATAACTGAGAACCTTAGGTGAAATGTAGGTCAACATTGTCTCAAAATTTATATACAAATGTAACTTTATTTAAGTATTTAACGATAGGTAGAGATATTGACCTGTCCTCACAAAATCTTGCAACATATTTTGCTGATGTAATAGCTGACCATAGTACTGGAAATACATCTTTGCTGACGATGCCTCAATTTTTGTATCAAATTTGCTTTTACAAGCAATTATTGATCCATTCTCCAAGGGTTCACCTGTCATATAAGCAGAAATATACTGAACATAAGAATCTAGAGCCACTTTACCATCAAAGAGAAACGAAAGATATTGACTTTGTGGAACCACGGCTGGCATAAATTATGAGATGAATAAGTGTCAAGAGTTTCTTTTGCATACAAATTTGAAGGTACATTAAGAACAGCATGCACATAGATCATACTACAAAAAAAAGGACCTTCCAGCTTAATTGTTTCATCTAATATTGATTAAGTCAGGACGATAATAAATTGTGCCCCAAAAAATGTGTTCCAAAAAACAAATTGCAATATAATTTACTATATTCATGTCATGCTACACAACTAGTATTTCCATCAAGTTCATCACAAGAAAATTTTACACCAAAACTTCATTTGAGCAGTCTACCTCGGTAACTCCTACCCTGCAATAATCAATCTAAGCACAACAAATTGGGAGAGCTGAGTACGATATAATTCAAAGCGTAATACATGAGGGGATTGAACTTTTTATACTTCTACTTATCGTTATATCGTAAGGCTCATAGCATACATGCATAATTCAATAACGGGTACAGTAACAGAAGAATGTACAATCCGACCGAACAGAAGCACAATATTAACTAAAAACCCAACAAAGCAAATGAAGAGTACCTCCTCCGCGCCGCCCTTAGTCTCAGACTCGCCGCTCACACACAGCCACTCCGTCGGCCCCAGCCCAAATATCTGCAAAACCCTTTATTTGGGCAAGGGTTTTGCAGATATTTGGGCTGGGGCCGACGGAGTGGCTGTGTGTGAGCGGCGAGTCTGAGACTAAGGGCGGCGCGGAGGAGGTACTCTTCATTTGCTTTGTTGGGTTTTTAGTTAATTTTGTGCTTCTGTTCGGTCGGATTGTACATTCTTCTGTTACTGTACCCGTTATTGAATTATGCATGTATGCTATGAGCCTTACGATATAACGATAAGTAGAAGTATAAAAAGTTCAATCCCCTCATGTATTACGCTTTCAATTATATCGTACTCAGCTCTCCCAATTTGTTGTGCTTAGATTGATTATTGCAGGGTAGGAGTTACCGAGGTAGACTGCTCAAATGAAGTTTTGGTGTAAAATTTTCTTGTGATGAACTTGATGGAAATACTAGTTGTGTAGCATGACATGAATATAGTAAATTATATTGCAATTTGTTTTTTGGAACACATTTTTTGGGGCACAATTTATTATCGTCCTGACTTAATCAATATTAGATGAAACAATTAAGCTGGAAGGTCCTTTTTTTTTTGTAGTATGATCTATGTGCATGCTGTTCTTAATGTACCTTCAAATTTGTATGCAAAAGAAACTCTTGACACTTATTCATCTCATAATTTATGCCAGCCGTGGTTCCACAAAGTCAATATCTTTCTTTTCTCTTTGATGGTAAAGTGGCTCTAGATTCTTATGTTCAGTATATTTCTGCTTATATGACAGGTGAACCCTTGGAGAATGGATCAATAATTGCTTGTAAAAGCAAATTTGATACAAAAATTGAGGCATCGTCAGCAAAGATGTATTTCCAGTATGGTCAGCTATTACATCAGCAAAATATGTTGCAAGATTTTGTGAGGACAGGTCAATATCTCTACCTATCGTTAAATACTTAAATAAAGTTACATTTGTATATAAATTTTGAGACAATGTTGACCTACATTTCACCTAAGGTTCTCAGTTATTTGATTCTGTTATCAACAGAATGGCATAAAACCCACCCCTTTCTGCATAAATATAACAAGGAAGCATGCATTATTTCCCTCCAGGAACATACTATGCTGCTGTAATGGAAAACCGATCCGACTTCGAGGGTACCGTACTAAAGTATAAGCTTTTGGAACTATAATCATCCGTACTATCCGCCTATATTATCCGTTTCCGAGCCGAATCCGTTACATATCCGTCCCGACGGTACCGTATTCGAAACTCCGAATATTCCGAATTCGTATTCGTATCCGGTCT
The DNA here is from genome assembly GCA_017311315.1 of Dendrocalamus latiflorus. Taxonomy (NCBI): domain Eukaryota; kingdom Viridiplantae; phylum Streptophyta; class Magnoliopsida; order Poales; family Poaceae; genus Dendrocalamus; species Dendrocalamus latiflorus. The sequence goes on from CM029616.1 coordinate 26,575,957, forward strand.
TACCGTATTCGACTCCGAATCCGGAGAAAAAAATGTGGGTTAGGATACAGTTTAAGCAATATCCGTCCGAATCCGATCCGTTTTCACCCCTATTCATGTGTTGGCTTTATTGTAGCGGTACTACCGATTTTGCTTAGTTTCATTGGGATATTTTCGTATAGGTGATTGGCCTTTGAACGTCACAACTTCTCATAATTATTGAAGTGAAGAATTTGGAGCTGTAGTTCTACTTTGAAAAAATCTTGTAATTTTGTAGACTCGTATTTATCCTCTTCTAGTCGTAATCTTTGGTCCTACACAGTAGCATGTATCCAATTTCCCCTCTTAAGATCCATCCCAAAGCGCTATTAGAAGTGACTATGGTACATATATATGTATTTTATGCACTGGAGATATACTTTTCCCCCCTTCCACTGATCATACTACACGTGGGTGTGAGGGGAAGTGGGAAAAGGTTGCTAAAAGTTTTTTTTGTATCATTGTGTCGGGGGAGATCCCCACACTACCTCAGGTCTATGACCACCTCCGGGCAACAGCATCTATTGAAGGGTCTATCCTAAGTCAAGTCTCCAAGCCAACCTCGGTGAGATTTACAAGACCGACCCCAGAGGGGTTTTGACCCAACTCCAGGCGAGGTTCGCAAGACCGATTCCGAGGGGTCTAGAGTCAACTTCGAACGAGATACGTAAGACCAACCCCTAAGGAGTCTGAAGCTAACTCCAGATGAGATACACAAGACCAACCCAAGGAGTCCTGTTACTTGAATTAACTAACAAGCTCCATGGACGTCCTGCACGGAGCTAGCTAATACACATACAACTGTTTTTCTTGATTAGAAACCAACGCTCTATCTATCTTCAAAAGAAAAGGTCAACACTCTAGATGAACACTACTTACAAAACACAAAGATTAGTAGGATATTTACGGCAACAGATATACATACCTTAAGTTCCTGTCTACCTTTATCCCGCCAGTGTTCGACAATTGAGTAAACAGGTAGGATCCTCAAAAACAGTATGAGCCTGTCATCTGAACTGTATGTAAAACATTATGTTTCTTCCTCCCCTAAAAAAACATATGTTTTGTCAATAGTAAATCTAAGTATGTAACCATGCAACGCCTACTTACCTGAGAGCCTGTGTGCTTAGGTTGGAGAACGGCCATAGCTACAGGTAACTAGCTGCTTGCACCCTTTATTTATAGTTACGTTTTTTCAATTGCGGTTTATAGTTTATGACTATAACTGATGATGTTTGGCCATAACATGAGTGTTTATGCGAATGAACCAAATACCGATAAGTCACTTCAAAATGGTAGCGAAGAAATCGTCCTATTTATTTGTTCAGATGAGACGATAAACTATAAGTCATAAACTAAAAATAATGAGGCCATAGACATCCCAACCATATACCTCTGAAAAGCAATCTAATCTTCACTCTACTGCTACATTAATTTCAGTTTTGTATCCAAATAAAAAATAGTTTTTAGAGTCAACCAGTCAAATACGGCGTAGTGACTCAGGCCCTGTTTGGCACAGCTTCACCAACAGCTTCATGAGCTGTTGTGAGCTGTTTTTTTGCCAAACACCCTTTTTGTAAATAGCTTCACCCATGAAGCTCCTTTTTTTGTGCTCTCACAAAGGAATAGGGAGAGGTGAAACTGAAAAAAGTAGCTTTTCACAGCTCTCTCCCTCAGGCCCATATTCCAAGGAAGCGAATGCCCCTCTAGTTCACAAAAATTTACACGTATTTGCCACTCTCTCCCTCAGGCGTACGCACCGCTCAGTTCACAAAAATCCCGTTCACTTTTTTCTTTCGCGTACGCACCGCTCTCTCCCGTTCACGTATTTTAATTTTTTTATTATTTTATTATTTTAATTTTTTAATTCATACTCATTCAAATATATTATTTTTTAATTCATATGACCATATACAAATATACAACTCCAAATGTTAGAACGAGTCAGGTAGACAGGGGCATCTTGGACAATTGACCTCTCTCAGCCATGCATGAAGCTGTTGGTGAAGCTGTTTTGCCAAACAGTTTTCTAAAACAGCTTTAGCTTCACCGGTGAAGCTGCTCGTGAAGCTGAATCTAAAAAAAACAGCTTCACTAGTGAAGCTGAGCTGTGCCAAACGGGGCCGCAGTTTGTAGACGAAATGGAGAAAGCGACAGCCTTGTCACATTGTCATTGGAGATGAAAACGCCAGCCACGAGTTGACTTGACTGGCCTAAATTTCCACAAGCCATCCTAACAAACGGATGGCATGATGCTCTCTGAAACATGACGACAGATATAGCAAGGAACTATAGAAAGTGGCAGCAAGCTTGATTCTCATGCACGCAGCATGGACTCACACACATCACCAATGCTAATATGAGAAAATTCTTGTTCCCCGCTGTCTGGTTCCTCCTCGACCACTTCGTCTTCAAGCTACTTGTTTGGTTGCTTGGGCCTGGAAGATTTGCCCCCTAGCTTTGTCATTTTGGTGCCTTGTAGATGATGAATGCTGGGGCATATTATTGTGTTTTAAATTTTTCTCTACTGATCAATCTGAGCTACTTTTAGCTGGAAAATTTGTGACTCATTGTCTGCAGAGGAAATGGAAAAAGTGACAGCGTTGTCACATTGTCACTGAAGATGAAAACGCCAGCCACGAGTTGACTTGACTGGCCATCTGAACTGTGCAGAAAACATTATGTTTCTTCCTCCCCTGAAACACATATGTTTCATCAATATTTGATGTAACCTTGCAACGCCTACACACCTCTACTAAGAGAAAAAAAGTCTGTGAGCTTTGGTTGGAGAACGGACATGGCTACAAGTAACTAGCTGCTGACACCCTTATTTATAGGCGCCCAAACCATATACTTCTGAAAAGCTATCTAATCTTCTACTCGACTGCTACTTCAATTTCAGTTTTGTATCTTAACAAAATCAGCTTTGAAGAATCTAAAATGTTTTCTTCTTCAGTTAAATTCCTATCCAGACAACCTGTTAAAGACGGCTTCATACTGACCCAATTTCTACAAAGTAAATGTAGAAACCGACAGGCTTCTCACATTACCATCAAAGATGAAAACGCCAGCCAGAAGTGACTAGCCTAATTTCCACAGGCCATCCTATCAAGAGAATGACATGATGCTCTACGAAACGACACAATAATATTCGTAGACAAGGAACTATAGAAAATGGCAGCAAGGTTGACCTAGTCTCGTGCACGCAGCAGGGTAGAAATGCAATCAAGCAGTTGCAGTAGAATGTATGCTACTGCATTTATCATTACTATTATAAAAGAATGAGTTGGTGACCGTACGTCTCTTCTCCTTCAACCGTTCTATTCTCAACTTATCATTACTCTCCACTTTTCAACTGATCAAAGTAGCCCTCTTCAATAGTATGATTTTCTATATATTCAATAAATTTCATTGCAATGCACGAGCATGTGACTAGTTTTTTTTTGAATCCACAGATGTATTCACACACATCACCAATGTTAATAACGAGAAAAATCTAATTCACATTAGAATTAGTCATTCTAGTAGAAAACAAACTAGACTAACTTGAAATCTCACCAAACAAAAACTAGAAAACAAACTAGACTAACTTGAAATCTCACCAAACAAAAACCAGTAGATTATGTTTTAGAACTTTGTATTCGTTACAACTAAATTTCTGATTCTGTGTACCTCCTGGATCTAACATTGAACCCTAAAACCAACTACAATCCCGCAGAAAGATTTGAAAGCCATTAAAAATGAGCATAGAAGCTTTGTGCGTACCTCGTCCTCCTCACCTTGCTGTCCTTTTGCTGAACCAATTAATCCTCCGCCGGCCGCACGGAGCAGCGCGCTGAGGCCGAAGTGGCGGATGAATTCGAGAAGACGCTGGAATTTCTGCTCCTCCTTTGTGAGCACTGAGCACCACCCTCTCCCTCACATCAACCTTCGGCTGCTGCTGCTGCGCCGCCGCCATGCTTGTACGGGACAGGGAGTAGGAAGAGATGGCACGAGTGAGATAAAGAATCTGGGGGTTGGTGGCACTGTGGGGAGTTGCCGGAGGCGAGCGGCGGCGGCGGAGAGGGACGAGGAGTCCGAGGGAGCAAGGGACATGCCATTCTAGACTTTCGACCCGACCTGTCAGTGGGGTAAAACGATTGGGGGCCCACAAGTCAGTTTCAAGAATTTATATTTCCGCGAAATCGCTAGCGCGCACGCACGGTCGGACCGTGCGAAGAGTCTAGTCGGAACGGCTCGCACGCCACGTTAAGTCACGCCGTCAGTCACTCCACTTACATGTATCCTCTCCGAATATTTTGGATGAATTCTTTAAAACTGTGATTTATAACTTTTAGTTTAAAATTTTAAATTCTAGTTATTTATGAAAGAGAGCACGGGAGAGATAGTCATATGTGATTTTCACCGATATAAATGAAATCGAAACAGTGCCTACTATAATCGACATGTAGACCTCAACTTAAAAAACATTCTATTTAAAAGTTAATTACTGTAGAAAGCCAAATCATAAACCAAAAGGAAGGGAGCCTTCATCTCCCCCCAACTCAATAACTTAGCACGCTGTCGTTGCCGTGCCCCCCCACACCCCCACCCCACCTCCCACATCCCTTCTACCGCGCTCACCGCTGCTAGAGGAGAGAGCTCGCGTCCATCGATGCCAGAGAAGGATAGCTCGCACCATGCAATAGGCAGAGGACGAGATCACATTGGTTAAAAACATGCGATGTCCAACGATTCGTTGCCAAGATCGTTTACCTGCATTGAGGACGTCACCACTTGAAACACCTAATTCCAATGGCACACCACATCACGTTATAGTCTGTAATGTCCAATTACTTGCTGCCAAGATCGTACATTTGTTCCAAGAACCGTTACCACTTAAAACACACAAGTTCAATTGGCACACCACATGCATATATTGTCTCCTCACGATCCTTATCTTTTTCATGTGCTTCTCGGCTAAGATGATGCTCCACTCGGACTTATATGACACGCTACGGCTACCAAGCCTCGGTCTTGCCACTAGCTGCAACAATCATCAAACACCTGCACATCAAAGAACAAGCAATCGATCTGAGTACAAATAACATACACTTGACTTTCAATTAGCACGGCCTGCAGTGGAAATTTTCGCTTCTGTTCAACATTTCTGAATGAACAGAAAGCATGATCTGAAGAAAGGGAAAACTAAAGTAGAAAAAAGAAAGGCCCCAGGCACCTCACAGTTCACATAACAGATGAATACTCCTCCTGTTTACAAATACATTACTTCAAGAGCAGTTTTCCTATCCTTGAGGAGGTACCAAGAGGTACAAGGTACCAAGAGGTACCAAATTAGATCCAGCCGTTCAATCAGTGTGATCAACGGCTCAAAATTTGGTACCTCTTGGTACCTTGTACCTCTTGGTACCTCTTGGTACCTTGCGTCCGGTACCACTAGGTACTGCCAAATCTCAACCGTTCGATCAGTGTGATCAACGGCTCAAATTTGGTACCTCTTCCCCCTCAAGGATGATAAAATTTCCCTTACTTCAAACATCAACACGGTCTTTGATACACACATTTGACCATTAATAATTTCTCTCTTTATATAGTTATAAAGTTATGGAATTGCTTTTGACAAAATCTAATATGTAATTCTATATCATTTTTTGTGTGGCAAATCTGTTTTTGTGTATATTAGTGGTCAAAGTTTTAAAAGTTAGATACGAGCAGAGTATTTCCTAACATTTATAGAGGAGCTGAAACTTTCCTTGTTTTGTCTATGCATGTAACGAAGATCTAAGTTCAACCAACATAGGTAGCCAACCATGAAAGTTACTACAATCGTGCAGTTCGTTTGGGTGCTCATCGCTTGCAGTGCACATGCCATCATCTGCAGCTTCTTATATGGAAACGAGACAGATCGGTTGTCACTACTTGAATTCAAGAAGGCAATCAGTCTTGATCCGCAGCAAACCTTGATGTCCTGGAATGACAGCACACACTTCTGCCATTGGGAAGGTGTCTTGTGCAGGATGAAGACTCCACGTCATGTCACTTCTATTAATCTTGCAAATCGTGGTTTAGTAGGAAAAATCTCTCCTTCACTTGGAAACCTAACATTCCTAAAACATTTACTCCTACCGACAAATAGATTCGCTGGAGAGATCCCTTCATCTCTTGGTCACTTGCATCACCTCCAAACCCTCTACTTGAGTAATAACACACTACAAGGAATTATACCTGATTTTGCAAATAGTTCCAGTCTCACGATTCTATGGCTAGATCACAATAATCTGGTTGGACACATTCCTGCATATTTGCCCCATCGCCTTCAACAGCTGCAACTTTTAAAAAATAATCTTACTGGATCCATACCTATTTCTCTTGCCAATATCACAACGCTAAAAAGGCTTAGTTTTCAGTATAATAATATCGAGGGCAACGTCCCAAATGAGTTTGCAAATTTGCCTGGGCTGCAATTCCTGCTTGTGGGTGTCAATAAGTTGGTAGGTTCGTTTCCACAAGCCCTCCTAAATCTTTCTACTCTAGTTGAATTTAGCCTTGCTTACAATGATCTAAGCGGAGATGTACCATCCAATATCGGTAACTCTCTACCCAATCTCCAGTTGTTCGAATTGGGCGGCAACTTCTTTCGTGGGCATATCCCATGTTCATTGACAAATGCTTCCGAGCTATACCTTCTCGATATATCAAGAAATGATTTCACCGGGGTGGTGCCTAGCTCTATTGGCAAACTTGCTAAATTGTCTTGGCTAAACCTTGAGTTTAATGAACTCCATGCACATAACAAGCAAGACTTGGAGTTTATGAACAGCTTAGCCAATTGCACTGAGCTGCAAATGTTCTCCATAACAGGGAATCGTCTAGAAGGTCGTGTGCCAAATTCATTCGGGAACAATTCCATTCAACTCCAATATGTACATATGGGGCTAAATCAACTATCAGGGCATTTTCCTTCCAGCATAGCAAACCTTCCCGGCCTGATTACTTTAGAAATGGGTAATAATCGATTTACAGGTGTGCTTCCAAATTGGCTCGGAGCTCTCAAAAGCTTGCAGAGACTAAGTTTATCTTACAACCTATTTACAGGGTTCATTCCGTCATCCCTTTCCAACTTATCTCATTTGGCAGGACTGTATCTACGCTGGAACCAGTTTGATGGACACATACCCCCAAGCTTGGGAAACCTCCAAATGCTTGAAGCATTGAGTATTTCCAATAATAATCTTCATGGTAGGGTACCAAAGAAGATCTTCAGAATTCCAGCAATATTAAAAATTGATTTATCTCACAATAACTTAACGGGGACAATACCAGCGTCTCTTGGTAACCTACAACTTCTTGAGTACTTAGATTTGTCACTAAATCATCTTAACGGTGAGGTCCCAACAAAAGGAATTTTCAGGAATGCAACTGCCATGCGGATTGACGGAAATCAGGCTCTTTGTGGTGGGATACCAAGTTTACACCTACTTGCATGTCCCGTCACGCCTTTGAATTCAACTAAGCACAAGCAATCTACTGTACTGAAAGTAGTGATCCCATTTGCTAGCATGGTGTCACTTGCTATAGTTATATCTGTCTTATTTCTCTGGAGGGGAAAACAAAAGGGAAAATCTATATCTTTGCCCACATTTGATAGCAAATTTCCCAAAGTTTCTTATAATGATATTGCCAAAGCAACAGATGGATTCTCAACATCCAATTTAATTGGCAGTGGAAGATACAGTTCTGTATATCAAGGAAAACTTTTTCAGGACATAAATGTGGTTGCCATGAAAGTCTTCAACCAAGAGACAAGGGGAGCACAAAAGAGCTTCATTGCAGAATGTAATGCTTTGCGAAATGTGCGGCATCGCAATCTAGTTCCTATCCTTACCGTGTGCTCAAGTATTGACGCTAAGGGAAATGATTTCAAAGCCTTAGTGTATGAGTTCATGCCACGAGGTGACTTGCATGCATTACTATACTCAACTCGAGATGATGAAAATACTTCAACTTCAAACCACATTACGCTGGCTGAAAGGATAAACATTGTGGTGGATGTAGCTGATGCACTTGAGTACCTACACCATAACAGCGAAGGAACTATTGTTCATTGTGATCTGAAGCCTAGCAACATTCTTCTGGATGATAATATGACAGGTCATATTGGAGACTTTGGCCTTGCAAGATTCAAAGTTGATTCCACAACTCCATCTCTCGGTGATTCAAACTCAACTTTTCTTGAAGCTTCAAACTCAACTTCTTCAGTTGCAATCAAGGGAACCATTGGATATGTTGCTCCAAGTAATTTCTAATTTTGCATCATTCTTGGTTCCTTGTAACTTAAGCAGAGATTTCTCATTTTCAACACTAACATTTGGACTAAACCATTCTTGTATGATGTTGACAATAGAGTGTGCAGGGGGTGGCCAAGTCTCTACTGCCTCAGATGTTTATAGCTTCGGAGTTATTCTTCTCGAAATATTTATTCGAAGGAGGCCAACAGATGACATGTTTAAGGACGGATTGACCATCGCCAAGTTTACAGAGATCAACTTCCCTGATAAGGTATTGCAGATTGTTGATCCCCAGCTGCTGCAAGAGTTGGACCCCTGCCAAGTAACTCCAATGGCTGTCAAGGAAAAAGATGTACGTTGCCTGCTTTCTCTGCTAAATATTGGACTTTGCTGCACCAAGACATCGCCAAGTGAACGCACTAGCATGCAGGAGGTGGCTGCAAAGTTGCACGGAATTAGGGATGCATATCTCAGGAGAAACTAAAGAAGCAGTTCAGTGTTGTTGTCTAAATAGTTTACAGAAGATTCATCAGTTATCGTGTAGCATGCATGTGTTGTTTCAATTACAATGAGATCGCCACTCCATTGAATAAAATAGTGGTTGAGTTAAAAAGAAAACCATAAACATTGGAGTGACAAATGGCTCTGTAAGATATAATTTATCCTTAATGCAAATATGCAACATGCTACATTACATTTATGAGAAATGGTTCAGTCCCTACGGAGGTGCTAACACCTCGACCACATCTGACTGTTCAATTGTTAGGGGCAAGGTTGTATATTTAGTTTTGAGAAAAACTAACACCCACGATTGAACGGTTGACTGGGGAAAACGGCTCCCTACGTCAAACCCCTGCTGTGTTATAAATTTATACAAGCAGCATTATAAATTCAGACAGGCAATACACACCACATTTGACATTTAAATTGGCTACCAGGGCATATTAAGTGAACAATAGCGACTGTAAAATTGGATATTTTGTTAGCTTCATAGTTCATGCTTACTAATTGACTTGTAGGCAAATTACATTATTCAAACATAATGCAGTACACTATCTTTAGCTTTATCTCAAGTGAAATTCGAGCACACTCTATCTATTACTTGCACCACCATCTAATTTTATATCATCATTTGAATTTGTTGTCGGAGTTCATTCCATAATGCGCATGAAAAATCATGAAAGGCTGTGCGTACATTGTTTGGCTATATCAACTTATACAAGTGAGCAGTCATTCTTTGAAAGAGCTAAAAATTTCACGTTGGACTCCCACTTATACCACTAACATGCCATTGCAATTCACCACCGGAGTTCATTCCGTACTGCCCATGAAAAATCATGGAAGGCAGTGCGTATGCCATTTGGTTATATGAATCTATACAAAGGAGTGGTTGTTCTCTGAATGAGCTGAAAATTTCACATTTGATTAGACTCCCAGTTGCATCGATTAGATGCTATTGGAATTCACTTCTGGAGTTCATTTCCTACAATGCATGAGAAGTCGTGGAAGGCAGTGTGTACGATGTTTGGCTATATCAACATATACAAGCAAGAAGTCATTCTCCAAATGAGCTAAAAATTTTACATTAGATTCCCACTTGTACCACTAACGTGCCATTGAAAGTCGCTACCAGAGTACATTCCATACCGCGCATGAGAAATCATGGAAGGCAGTGCATACGTTGTTTGGCTATATCAACCTATACAAGTGAGCAGTCGTTCTCTGAATGAGCTAAAACTTTTATGTTGGATTCCCACTTGTACCATTAACATGCCATTGCAATTCACCGCCAGAGTTTATTCCGTACTGCCCACGAAAAATCATGGAAGGCAGTGCATACGCCATTTGGCTATATGAATATATACGAAGGAGCAGTTGTTCGTCGAATGAGCTGAAAATTTCACATTAGACTATCAGTTGCACCGCTTACGTACCATTGGAATTCACCGTTGGAGTTCATTCTATGTATGCATATGTTATCAAAGTGAATGAAATACTTGTACGATGAGAGAAGATGATGTTAACGAAAACTATCTAGATCAATCCAAAACACAAAATGATCAAAGCTAGCACAAATCTTCACTGAAACTCCAAATCCTCACCTAGATCACCCCCAAACTGGATTGACTGTATTGGACAGCTGAGAATGATTCAATGTATCGAACCAGATCTCTACATTTATACTATACCTCTTGTATGTTATTGGTTTGTTCTGTACTTCTGTTGGAATTGGCTTAAAAATAATTTACATTAATGTTGAAAAACATTATACAAAGTTTGCAATTGTAAGACCATGTGGTGATAGCTCCACAATGATGATGAGTATTTGACCTTGCTCTTGTTGTGTTGTCAGTAGTTGAGTTTGATTTTGTGCCTTTGTTTCTCTAGTTGTTGCTGTCAAAGTGATGATGGTCTGACCGTTCTTTGGCCAGCAATCAGACCACCGGCAATGTAACCGGCTTGCGGGTCTGATCGGCCTTTGGCTAGCGGTCAGATCGGTCAATGGTCATACCGGTGGGTGTTAGGGCGGTTTGATCGACTTGGTGGCCACAGTTAGACCGACCCCTGTTGACGAGAGAGGCTGAGAGTTGAGTTGGATTTGAGTGGTTTTGATTGTGTTAGTCATGGTGTGTTCATGCAAGTGTCAGTCGTGGCATAAGTCCATGTAAGTCTTAACTAATGCAACTACCATTGAGAATTTGCTTCAAAACCCTACAACTATAGCACCCAAATATGACACTATCAAAAAAGGCCTCAAGGGTCACAAATCAGAGAGGGGGCGGATAGCAGCTAAGTTACCTGATGTAATCAATTCCAGCTAGCAGACAAATAGTTTCTGATCAGCTGTATGCAGTGTGTGAGCAGCTGCAAGAATGAGAATATGAGATGAATTCCATGCAAGTCCCACAATTAAAACTAGTCACAGTCAAGGAGCCAATAACATACGCTATCTCAGGTTTTAATAACGAAGTGGGAAGAAGAACTACATGAGAACATGAGATGCTCAAACTCACAGCTCGAGGGAACCAGCGAGGGGAGCAAGGCAGAGGGCGGCTGGCCCGGCCTGGACACCGAGCAATAACCGGCGAGGAGGTCACGGCCACGGGACCAAGCGCATTTAAGAAGGAAATACTAAGGTCCTACAAAAGAAGCATGTGTTTTTGTTAAATATCATCCGGATGTTTTCTTCATAACTATCATCTAGATTTAAGATTATTGGATTACAGATCCAATGGCCATAAATTCTCCCTCTTCCTCCTTGAATTCTGCCTCCTCTTCCTTGAAAAAATCCACCCCTACAAAAACCAGTGACCTTTTGATCTCTAATCCAATAGTCAAAATTTTAGATGATAGTTAGAAAAAACATCTAGGTAATATCTAGACACACCCAAGAAGCATTGCCGAGAGCAATGCTGTAGGACCGAAATGGCGACAGAGGGGGGTGAATGTCGCTCGCTTAAAATCGCCCCCGAGAAAACAAACACTGATTTTTCAAAAGATGCAAAACAACGCAACTCACAGAAAACTTAAAATTAATTCCTCTGAATTTTGGAACGCATGCGACACCAAAAAATTCAGCATAAATCAGAGAGTACTCAGTAAAAATTTTAGCTGAAAATATCGCAGTTTGATCTACATGCAAAATAGTCAAAGACAACAAAAAGAATAAAAAGAGAATGTACTAAGAAAAGTGAACACGCTGCCATTGGACATGAATTGCTAAAACCAAGCTTAGTACGTGAACTAAATGGCTAAGCATTCATGTGCCCAAAGAAGTACATAATCTGCAGCCGGACTGTATGTAGATGAATAATTGAATTGGCTTTCCAACCGAACTGCAAAAACAGCAATCTGAATTTTTATCCAAAAAGAGAGATTGCAAGCTAACTTAACCGAGTGAAATGGGCTGCAGTAAATTGTCGGAAGTGACACTCCTGTACACACCCGAAAACAAGCAATTTCTGCAAAAAGGAAATCAGCACATGAAATCTGAACCCAGCCAAAAGAATCACGGCAAGCTTGCTGTTGTTTTTTTTTCTTCGGTCAAATGGGAAGCACTTCAATCTGAAAATAGATCACACCCAAAAAGGAAGTTGCAGA
>CM029616.1:26588463-26713463 GCA_017311315.1 Dendrocalamus latiflorus
ATGGCTTGCTCGATGTCATCATGGCATGTTCAATAATGCTGGCCCCTATTTTCTCTGCGTGGTCTCTACTCTCTACATCACATACAGATAGAACTAGCGACAACTACTCCAATATACTCCCTTTGTTCTTTTTTTTAATGATTTTTAAGAATTCGTTTTTTCTCAAATAGATGACGTTTTGGGTTTTTCAGGCAGTTCGTGCACAAGGATCGGACGATGGCCTACGAGTTGGAATGCTGCAGTTCATGCACAAGGAGCTCCTCCTATGGTCGTTGCCGGCTGACTGGGAGGCGGAGGCCTACCCGGCGTACGGCGACTTCGCAGTGCTCCCCTTCCTCGTCACCTTGTTCCCCGCTGTCTGGTTCCTCCTCGACCACTTCGTCTTCGAGGTACTTGTTTGGTTGCTTGGGCCTGGAAGATTTGCCCCCTAGCTTTGTCATTTTGGTGTCTTGTAGATGATGAATGCTGGGGCATATTATTGTGTTTGAAAAAATTTTCTACTGATCAATCTGAGCTACTTTTAGCTGGAAAATTTGTGTGCTGTTGGGTTCCTAGTTGTGTAGGAGATTATCTTAGTCGTAAACTCAAATTATGTGCATTTGATATGTAAGTGTAACAGAGTAATTATTTTGCTTTGCTGTCTTGGTGGTAAAACTGTTAATTAGAATGGACATCATGAAATCATTTGTGTGCAATAGTAGTACTGCAAATAATGGCTGACCTACATGAGCATTAAAATGGACTTTCTCATGGCACTTCAATCTCTTCTGATAATTTCAAATACCAGAATAGTTCTAGCCTCAAAGCGAAGGTATTCCCAAAAGTATAATGCACAGTTGGCATATAGCTAAACTTCCACCAAGTTATCTTCCAGATCTTTGTCGGCCGAACGTCCGCTAGTGCCCGTGGTCGTCTTGTTGGCCGAACAAGCAACAATACACACACGAACATAGGAACACAAATGTTTTTGCCACTGCGGAACGTTGCAAAGTTGTCTGGTTTATTTCCTCTCTTCATATAGCAATTAAACAAGAAACTGAACTCCTAATTGCTTGAGAAACTGAACTACTAATTGCTTGAAAACTGATCTGCACTAGATGCATTATGAATGGAAGACATGCAGACTAAAGTAGTAACTGATATGCAAAATTAACTAGATTATCTAACATTACTCCCCCTAATCTAGTTGTGGTTGATGTCGACGACGCCGAGCTTCGAGCGCAGGTGTAGAAAACGCACCCGGCCAAGTGATTTGATCAGTATGTCTGCCAGCTGATCGTCGGTGTGGATTTTTCGGATGGCGACTTGGCCACCCTCGACGCACTCCCGGATGTAGTGGAAGCATGTCTCTATATGTTTGCTCCGGCCATGGAAGACCGGATTTTTGCACAATTGAATCCCCGACTGATTGTCGATGTAGATTGTTGCGGCGCCAACGTCTCGCCCGTAGAAGTTGCCGATCAGCCACCTGAGCCACATTCCCTGGCATGCCGCCGCTGAGGCCATGATGTACTCGGCCTTGCACGACGATAGCACCACCACCGGCTGCTTTTGTGACTGCCACGACACAGGTGCGTTGCCGAGGCAGAACAAAATGCCGGAGGTGCTCTTGCGATCATCCACGTCGCCGGCCATGTCCGCGTTGCTGTACCCCTTGAGCTCGATGTCGTTGTCCCCCTTGGTGTAGCTAAGGCCAAAGTGGAGCGTACCAGCGACGTAACGGAGTAGATGCTTGACGGTGCTCAGGTGTTCCGTCGTCGGGTTCGCCATGAACCTACTCATGTACCCGACCGCAAAACTGATATCCGGCCGGGTGTGGACCAAGTACCGGAGGCTGCCAACCACACTACGGTAGAATGTGGGATCAACAGGTGGATTGGAGCTCTCCTTACTCAGTTTAAGACATGCCTCCATGGGCACTTGCACGGCATTGCAGCCGGCCATGCTGGCCTCGTCCAGGAGTTTTGTCCGGGTAGTTTGTCTTCGTCAGCATGGAGTATTGGACGGACGCCGCTGACTCCTTGACCGTGCGGTGGACAACGATCGGCTGCTCATACTGCGCACGCCCATGGCTACCGCCACGCCCGCGCTCACATCGCAACGGTGGTGACTGCGAACGGCGCCGGTGGCTGGGCGACGCACTCCCGCGGTGCTGAGGGGAGTCCGACATCGCCGCTCCCTAGAACGAAATAGGGCTCTGATACCAATTGTCGGCTGAATGTCCTCTAGTGCCGGTGGTCATCTTGTTGGCCGAACAAGCAACAATACACACACGAACACAGGAACACAAATGTGTTTGCCGCTGCGGAACATTGCAACGTTTTCTGGTTTATTTCCTCTCTTCATATAGCAATTAAATAAGAAACTGAACTCCTAATTGCTTGAGAAACTGAACTACTAATTGCTTGAGAAACTGAACTACTAATTGCTTGAAAACTGACCTGCACTAGATGCATTATGAATGGAAAACATGCAGACTAAAGTAGTAACTGATATGCAAAATTAACTAGATTATCTAACAATCTTGTCTTTTTGCATGTGATGAACAAACCAAGTTTGCAGGCAAGAAATCAATCTGTTGATGACAAAAACCAAAGTGATGCTTTCTTAAATGTGTTGTGTGATGATACGATGGCAAAGTTCGATAAATATTGGGGCTGAACCTAACAAGATTATTTTGGTTGCATCGCTGTTGGATCCACGGCACAAATTGTTTCTTTTGAAGTACTGCTTCTTGAAAGCCTATGGAAAACAAGTGGCTAACAAAAAGGCAAACACTATTCTTGTCTTGTTTAGGGTATATTATACTTACTATGAAGAAATGTTGCAGAGTAATTCACAGAGCGGCATTTCTTTGTCAACTGAGGTGGGAGAGGGAAACGCAAACTAGAGCTGGAATTTGCTTTGTTCAAAGAGCAAACCAGACCTACTCACTAGAAGGTCAGAAGTTGATATTTATCTAGAAGATTCACTGGTTCCTATAAGGGAAGGTGAAGAATTTGATGTTTTAAAGTGGTGGAAGAGACGCTGACCAATATCCTATACTAGCCAAGATGGCTCGCGACTTTCTGGCCATTCCATTGTCAATTGTTGCCTCTGAATCAACATTCAGTATTGCTGGTATGACAATAGATAAATACCAAAATTCCCTAAGTCCAGAAACAATTGAAGCACTGATATGCTCAAAAGATTGGCTCAAACAATACCTCTCAGATGATGATGGTAAGAACAGAACGAATGATATTTTGTTGCTCGAACTATTTTCTTTACATGGTGCTGATATATATTTTTTTGTTTCCGTCCGACAGATTGACTTTATATGAAAAGAAGTGAGGCATGCCCTGTTTGTGGCAAGATCAATGCGTTTTAGATCCTTATGATTTGTTAGTACCACTTCTATGATTTACATTCTGCTCTACTACGAGCACAGTAGCCCGAACCACATGTTACACTTTATCGGTTTGTTGCACATACTGGTATTCACTAATTCCGAAGGAGTTTAATGAGACGACTTAATCCTCGGGCTGGATTCTATATTTTGGATTAACAACCTCTGCATATACACTTCTTGCCACAAACAGTGATTTTGGAGAGCAACTTGCTGTTTGTCTTGTTAGATCATTTTGTTCTTGATGATCTGAATGTTGTTTCAGCTACGGATGTCATATTTACACTTCTGTTTAAATCTTCACAGGGATTTTTTTTTTTATCTCAACTGGTCCTGATTTTGGGAACAATCATTTTAGGATTGTTTTACATTACATTATACTGGTACCGTTAATTTATGAGAGCATTATAGACTTTTATTTTTTTAACCTGTTTTTTTTGGTATTTTGGACTGTCGGACCCCAAGTTTACTAACTTTCCGCATCAGTAGATAATGCTCACAGATACAATGCTGCATCATTTCATACACGACAAAACCATACATTACAATACCAGTGTTCAAATAGACCGCGTCGGGCCGAGGTTACAACAGAGCCGTCAGTCCAAATGTCTTACAATACATAAAGAGCGGAAGCGTACATAAGTATATGGGCACAACTTGCCACAGGCAAGTGACTGAGTCATCTTGAGTGCCACCGCTATTACTCAGAGACCTGACTAATAACGGATGCACCCACCAAAACTAGCCTGGTCAACCGGTCTGAGGCGAGAGGCAAGTCTACTAAAGCCTAGTCTAATATCCACCATCTTCATTTCCTTCAGCATCCTGATCCTCATAGTAGGTGTAGTGCTCTTGATTCACAGCTTCTGAATGGGGGTTAAGAGCGAGGATGAGCACACTTCAATGTGCTCCGCGAGCTAACACATAGAATGCATTTACTTACAGATGCAAGGCTAAACAAGGGAGGCTCGGGTTCTTTCATTTGCTTAAAGCGACTTTTTCAATATCCATAATTTAAAAGTCCCTATGACCTAGCATTTTACAAGAACTTAAGATTTGATAATTGAAAGTGTGCAATAAGTTATAATGGGGTAGGTTCCATCCACCGATTTCATGGTTCCATCCACCAATGCTTACTTTGGATTAGCAGGTTACTTCCACCTCAATACCAGCACTGGAGTACATCCATCCAGGAAAGATTACGAAAGCCAGGTTACATCCACCTGACTGTTTCTTATTCCCACCCTCAAAAGTTTTTAAATAGAACTAACTCGAGGAAAATTTCCATGTCCGCCCTTGACTGTGGGCACAGCTATTCGAATAGTTGTATACTCTGCAGAGACTGTACATCTTTACCCACAAGAGATAATCGCCCCAATGGTTCTACATGATTCCTTAGTCATGCAGATCGAGAGAATATCACGAGGCCTTTACAATACCTCGCTCTCTAACATCTCACTCCTACGGGGTTGCTCCCATAGGTTGTGCGGGATGTCTACCACAGGTTAGCGCAGTTGGACTCCACTCTCCACATACGCTAGCCTCGGCGACGTCACCTACATCCGATGTCCCATTCCACGTGGGGCTTTTATTACCCACCTACACACGTTCTCCGTGAAATGGCTAGAGAGTCTAGTAAATTATTCAGCCAAGCCTACAATACGCCAGCTTGTGGTTGTACTGTTATACACGGAGGGTCCACACAGGATTAAGTCCTTAGCTTGTCCGGGCGGTTCATTCCACATCCCCTATGTTACATCCACACCCACCTCTCTTTCCACCCGCCCAAACAGGTATAGCAGATTTTAGGGTTTTGAGAAGCATAACACAATTTAATATAAATATTTAGCCACGTACATCCCATGACTGTCCCAAAACAAGTTCTCATGAAAAAAGAATGATAATCAGGGTTGCTAGAACTCTAGACTTGACAAAAAATATAGCATGGCAATAATAAGACTTATAACTACCATAGCTATCATTTATATCTAGGGTGACAATGATCATATGGGTTCAAAATGTTACTGGTGGGGGTATCTTATTATTAGGTAGACACATGGTTGTTAACTACCTTAAGAGTGACATACTTTTGCGTATAAAGTAAAGCATGCAAATTTTAATAATTTAAACGAACATAGTTTCACATAAAATATGGACGCAAAATGATCAGAGTATCGACTCGCCTGGATCAAGAGCTTGGGGGTCTTGTGCTGCTTCAAGCGGGGGCTCGTTCGCGTCTTCGAACTCTACTCGGGAGAACGAACCAGAAAAGCAACACAAAAGAACGAAAGCAAATAAATACCAAATAAGATAAAACCAAACTAAAATTAACTCAGAACTGAACCAAAATAGAACCATCAGATAGATCTTGATTTTAGAAAAATTTAGAAATTGGTTTCATTAAATTTGAAGTTATGGTTAGGAAGTTATGGCATTTCAAAGTATAAATTCTGGAAAATCAGAAGAAAAAAAGGGAGAGAGGGCGTGTGCCGCAGACAGGTAGGGCCCGAGAAGGATTAAATGATGCTCAGGTAATCACTGCAGCTCTGAAGCCGACAGGTGGGCTACAATTAACCGGGCTATTACTGGATAATGGCGGCTTAGGACAGCATTATTGCACTTAATGGCCGATTAAGAAATGCAGTTAAGCAACCCATTTAATGCTTCGGCTGGCTGCTCGGCCGCAGTTTTGGCCCGGCCGAGAGGGCGGCGGAGCCAACCGGCGGCAAAGGGGGCATGGAGGTGCGGCGGCACCGACCAAAACGGGTCACAGACCCGACGCGCGCCTCGGGGAGGGAGGAGTCGGCCGAATTAGGCCTGGCGACGCCCGGCGATGAGCTCGGCAGCGACCGAGACAGGGGAAAGGGGCGCCGGTGACTCGGGCCACTGGGACCCTATTGCTCGCCAAGAGAGCAACTTTGGGGGGTCTTGAGCCTACCTTGGGCCCGGGCGGCGGCCGAAGTGGAGCCGGGTGAGCTGGCAGCGAGGGAGGGCTCGGCGGTGAGGAAGGAGATGGCGGCGGCTCGCTGGGGAGGGAGGCGGGGCCCGGCGATGTGGAGGTGATGTTCGCGGGGTCCAAGCGACGCTCCAAGCGCGGGGAATCGACCCAGGGTGCTACGGTTCTCTGGGAAGACCTGGCGCCGGTGTCGGGGAAGGAAGGTCTCGCCGGTGGCCTGCAAGGGGAGAAAAGGCGATTAGCCGGGGCAGCAAGAGAAGATGGCAGAGGTGAATGCGAGGAAAGGCCCAATAGGTCCCGGTGTCGACCGGTGGCGCTTGGCGGCGGGGTCTGCCGAAGGTGCACCTTCGGCAGAGGAGGCGGCGAGCAAAGTCCTCGGTGAGCTCGGTGGGGTGTGAAGGAAGGTGCTGGTGCCCTTTTATAGAGCCGAGGAAGGGGGAAAAAGACGCCGGGAGGGGGCAGAGCGGCATGGTGTCGCCATGCGGAAGGCGTCAGCACCGTGCAGCCACAAGAGGGGCGCGGCAATCGAGGATGTCGCGGCGCGAGTAAATGCGGGGATGCGGCGCTCGATCCGGTGGTCGCGGGGGAAGGGTGTGGCTCAGAGGGCAGAGATGAGTAACGCCGAAGGGATGGACGTGACCCGGGAAGGACCACGGCGGCGCAGCGCACGGGGGGGGGGGCGGCGAGGGGCGCGCACGGCAGGGCAGCGCTGAAATTGAGGGCGGGGAGGCGTGCCCGGGGCCTGCACTGCGAAGCGCTGAAGGCGAGGGGCGGCCTGAAGACAAGGGCTGTCGCCGCAATAACTCGCCGGCGGGGTTGGTGGCGGAAGACGACGAGCGGCGGTAGAGCCAAAGGAGGAGTAGGCGCTACGGGTGGAAGGAGGAGGGAGGGTGCTGCGGCCAGAGAGATGAAGGGGATGGACGGCCGGGATTGAAGGGAAGGAAAGATGAGCGGTTAGGAGAGGCTTGGGGTGGTTTTCCTTTTATTAAAATTCCTTTTTCTTCCCTTTCCTCTTTTTAAAAAGATTAAAAACAAAACTTCCTCCTCTGAAATTTTTCTAATTTTTTATGTAAACTTTAATCCCAAATTTTGAAAGGTGACTTTAAATTTCTCCTTTGGAAATAAAACAGAGCTTTCATTTTAAACCACTTTTGCATCTCTTGAATTTTCTTTTTTTTTAAACGCAAGAAGAATAACCAAGCTGAGAATAAAACCCTTTCGAATTTTAACATAAGCTTGAAATTTACATTAGCACCAAGTTTTTGAAAATAGGATGTTACATGGACTATCTCATATAAACATGCTGTGTATAAATCACAGTTGCATCTTTATTCCTTGTGTCCTGCCACCTCTCCATAACCTGTGCCAGCCCGGTACGTCGTGCGGTACTGTGGTAGCACAATCGCCCGACTGTCAATGCAGTCGGCCCGCCGGTCCCCATCATCGATCTCGGCCGCCTGTCCCAGCAAGACGGCGCCGAGGAGGCGGCGAATCTCCAGTCGGCACTCGAGTCTTAGCCTTTTCCTGGTAACCTTGCCTGAACAATCTTGGCTACGCATAGCTACTTGTTCTTTCCTGACATGTAACTGCAGCTGAATCGCGCACGCGCATGTCTGTTTCGTTTCCAGGTTATTAACCATGGCATGGAGGCCTCTCTGATGGACGACATGATAGACGCGTCGAGGGAATTTTTCCGGCTGCCGCTTGAAGAGAAGCAAAGGTATTCCAACCTGATAGACAGCAAGCATTTCCAGCTTGAAGGGTACGGCAACGACGAGGTGAAATCCAAGGACCAAATCCTCGGCTGGTCCGATCGGTTGTACCCTGAAGTGGAATCGGAAGAGGAGAGAAACCTCCCCCTTTGGCCCGAACACCCCAAACTTTTCAAGCAACCAATCAATCTTGTAGCAACGGATAGAATTGAATGCATTGACGATTTAGGTTCAGTTTGCGGTTACAATTTTACCCCTTTAGAAATTCTACTGCTAGTAGTATAGGTGATAGTATAACCAAATCCTAACTAATATGAACCATTAGATCTTAAAGATTAGACTGGTCAGATTCATTTCAAGGCATTGTAAAAGATACTGATAGTAAAAATGTGGTAATAGAAATAAAATCTGACCGTTGATTTGTGAGGGTCTTATAACCTTTGTTTTTCAACCTGGTTTTTTTCAAGAGGGTATTTTGGGCTATGACATGTGCATATCTGTGTGTAAACCGCAGTTGCATTAATTAAGGAGGAGGAGATCGTCCATTGATGCCATGGCTCTGAGCCAGAGCATGCAGTTCGGCATCACCACCGCGTCGTTCGGCATGCTCTCCTTTCTCCTCAGCATCTTCATTGAAGGTATGTAGTGCTGGATCACGCGCGGCCCTACATGCCATGCGCTCTCCGTGGGCTATTTCTACCCCCCCCCCCCCCCCACCGAGTAGACCCTTTTGCATTAACCAAAACATAAACAAAGTCTCCTTGATCTCCAAACTTCTTGGTCGAGAGTGAGAGGGAAGGAAAGGAGAGGAAAGCTAGTTAGATCTAGTGCTCATACTTTGCAAAACTTCTCGAGAGCTGCTATGTTAGCTGCTAGCTAGTAATCGTTTGGAAGGCTTAAGTAAGTAGGTGTTCGTTTATGGAGAGCGGCGAGGGTTCCCGTGTGTTGCGGCCCATGCTTGGCAGCTATGGCCTCTTGGTCATCTCGGGCGTGCGCGACTGCCTTTTAGGCCAGGACAAGTACCTCGAGTCCCGCATTGAGACTCGAGAGGTACGGCTCCACCATCATCCGCATCAACGTCCCATTGGGCCCCTTCATGGCGTGCGCGACCGCACGTTGTTGCACTCCTCAATGCTAAGAGCTTCCCCGTCCTCTTCAACGTCTCCAAGGTCGAGAAGAGAAACGTCTTTACCGGCACCTACATGCCCTCCACCTCCCTCACTGGTGGCTACCACATCTGCGCCTACCTGCTCCGAGCCCAACCACACCAAGGTCAAGTAGCTGCTCTTTGCCATGCTGGTGTCCCACAAGGACGCCTTCGCCCTAGCCTTCCACTCCTCTTTAACTTGTTTCATTTACATTTTTACACCTTTAAAGATTCTATTGCTAGTAACGTAGGTGGTAGTATAACTAAATCCTAACTAATCTGAATCATTAGATCGTAAAGATTGAATGATTGAACGACTCATATTTATTTTAAGATGTTGTAAAAGAGCTTTCATTTTAACCATGCACGTTTGGGGCTAAGGTGGTTGTTCTTTGAGGCTATTGAAGTAGATTCGACTATCTAGATGCTTACTAATGCAGTTAGGAGAATGGATGTTACAATCAGAATGGATGTGATGCGTTGACTTCTAGTTGTGAGTTTTGTAACATTATTTGCTTGGTTGCCTCGAGGGTTGCACTACATATTTAGATATATGTTGTGACATGTACCTTTTCTCTAATGTTTTGTAAGTATGTTTACAGCGAAATATTTCTGAAAGGGTCATGTTTGGAACGAAATAGCCCTAAAAAGGCCTATTTTGTAATTATTTTGAACATCGAAGGGTTTTTATGCAATTATTTCGACTGTAAAATGGTGATTTTGTTATGTCTTTTATGGGAAGGGCTCTTTATGTAGTGTATTACAGGTGTAAGGGCTTCCTGCGATAAATATTGTTTAGATAGGGCCTTTTCGTAAAGTTTCTGAGGTGGAAGGGTATTCACGCGAATATCTATGCAGTGGCCAGTGAGCTGTTTCATTGATAATATGTCAATACAGATACAATTCTGGAACAGGCCACTGCTGCTGGGACAAGCTGGCTTAATGGACTTCTGGATGGACTTGGAGCTGAGGGGATTGGATTGGATAGTGTGCAGTTCGAATTGGTTTTGGATGGGATAGTGGACTTTCTTTAGTGAGCTTTCGTATCGGCTTTTTGATGATGAATTCGACTGTAACTTATAATCCTCTTTTTATAGGTTTTAAAAGTTGTTTCAGCTTTTCTATAGTAATTAGTTTTTAAACGGTATATCTTTTTAAAATAGGGCCTATAAGTTAATTGTAATACACACTGTAGCAACTTCATTTATATTGGCCAAAATCGCACGTAAGTTTCTGTTATTCCATACTCTCTCAAAAACAGCCTACAAACTATAAGTCATAGTCAAAAATCATAAACTAAAAAAAAAGAATAAGCTCTATGACAGTTAGCTAAAAATAAATAGTAGTGGCTGAAAGAAGCGGCTTTTAGAAGGAGTGAGCGAGCAATGCAAAAAATTGAGGGAGAGATGTGTACATATGACGAGAGCGAGAGAAGTGCAGGTGATGCACCTGTGAGCCCCTGTCTTATCTCTGAAGTGAGATAGTAGCGAAAAGAATAGAGAAGCCATTTTGAGAAACTAAGTATTTATATTGACTTTTAACTTTTCTAAATAGAAACAAAAAACAGAAGCTAATATAAACAAGACCTTAGTTGGACTTGAATTGGACTTCCCTATTTGGATCTGTATATCCATCCATTCCCAGTTCTGGGTGGAGGTGGACACATATTGAACATTCTTTGAGGTCGATGGAAAGCAACATGAATTTTTAATTCAATTCAAATAGCATGACGAGGGGAAAAGGTCCAATTTAGGGACTATTTCAAGCAACTTATGACGTTGGTTTCTAATTGTTAGCTGAAATCACATTGTAACAGCTGTTAGTTTTTTTTAAATCGTTCAATTAAAGAAAAAAGAGAGAAAAAGAAAACACTATATCTCTATACAGACAATGCAAAGCAAAAGCAAAAAAAAAAATGAAAATAGTCGAAGTTAGAAGCTAACGCATTTTAAGTAGCTTCTAACTTAAAAAAGGCTAAAAACCGAAGCCGCTCAAAGCAAGCCCATGACCCCTCTACTTTCACATATGTCCATATTGCCCCCCCCCCCCCCCAAAACCCTACAAATGCGGTTATTTAACCACTTGATTCTGAAAACCAGCACAAATCGCCCTTCTACAGTGGTTTTTAAAGTGTTTTTGCCACATGACCACTTATATGTGGCATCCCCAATCCGGGTTCAGTTGATAAATTAAGTTGGGACACGCTAGAGGATAGAAGATATTTGAGCGAGAAGGAAGGGATTTTTTATGTTTTTTTTAATTAACTTGTTCACTCGGCTTACTGTTGCTGACATGGTTCATTGGCTCGTTGATTCAGCAAATCGAGCCCTGTCGGATGCCACGTAAGTACAACCAGTACCAATACCTCATCCGGGTGTAAATTGGACTTGTTTTCAAGGTTGGTCCAATTTGAACTTTCGTGAAAAGAGAGGAGTAAATCGAATTTTTTTCAAACAAAAACAATACACAATCTGAGATGCTGCCATTAAATTAAAGGTATTGCTTCGAGGATAATTCCAAGTATTAGAATCGGTTAGCAACTGCACCAATTCTAAAAGCAGCAAATCTGCGGCCTTCGCACGGGACAGTATGCCACACTGGTGTTTACTCATCTTCTTCCTTGCTGCCCCAATGGTACTGTGGCTTCAACGGTGCAGCTTGTCACGAGTGTTTCGAAGCTTTTCCCTTAAAGGGAGGAATATATGTGAGACGAAAGTCAGGAAACTTTAGAGAATGCATGTGAGTACAAAGCAACCGTATGGATACACACCGATCTCGATGCAAATTGGACGGTAGATGGCGGGATAGAACATCCTATTAGGATATTTGCATTCCCCTTTTCCTATAGGTTATCCATGCGTACTGTTGGGATAGGTAACTCATATTCTTTCGGCATTTGGGACTGAATCATGTAGATCTTGTTTGGAATATTCATTCTAGGTCAGAATTTATATAGATAAATCAAAATTTTAAACTAAAATTTTTGACTCATTCATATGAATTTTGGTCGAGAAGGGATCTCCTAAACAAACCCATAAGAACTCCGATAGACGAGGCTAATCTCGTGCAATACGGCTTTGCCAATGTGATCGGTATCAAAGTCCAGGAGTGAAAGGGACACCAGTAGAGCCCAACCAGGAGCTAGCGTCCACCAGACCACCGGCCGTGAACTCCGACGCCTCACCGGGATCGGTGATCACATGGTAGCCTCCCCACCTCACCCTCCCCGACGTGTCTGACCCAGGCCCCGAGTTCTTGTACTCCCCGTAGAACGCCGTGCTCTGCGCGAACCCCGTGCCGTCCCACGGCAGCCATCCCGCCGCGTCCACCGTGCCGTCCATGTACGCCTCCATGTACACCACCCGGGAGAACTCCTTCCACGGCCGGCCGAGGTACGTCCTGAACGACGCAAGTGCCCCACCCGGGCCGGACTTGGTGGCCGCTGTCACCCGCCCGCCGTGGATGGCGAACCCCGTGCGCTCGTACCGGTCGGTGCGGCCCTGCGCGGTGACCACGGCCGGCTGGCCAGGGAGCGGGCGGCGCACGCGGAGGCTGCACTGCTGGAGCACGGCGGCCGCGTTGCCGAAGACGAAGTCGACGGTGCCGGCCACGACGCACTCCCGGTAGAACTGCCGAAGCGTGTGCGCGTAGAGCGTGTCCTGGTGGCCCTCGAAGCTGCACCGGTAGAAGGCGAGCCGGTCGGCGCTGGCGCGCAGCGCCACCGCCTGCTGGGCGCCAGAGCCTGCCGTGTTGCGGAACGTGACACCATATGCCACGAAGCCGTCGGCGTTCACGGCTTGCCCATACAAACGCGTGCATGTCAGCGTCACGAGAACATGAAAAAAAGAGCATTAATCCCTTCAATTAATTAACTAACTCGACATACCAAAAGTGGCCGAGCTGAAGGTGGTGTAGCCCTGCCGGACACTCCGGTTTCCGGTGATCACCGTCCGGCCGATGCCATCGCCGAGGAGCACCAAGTTGCTCGTCCACACTTCGATGTACTCGTTGTACACTCCGGCCTTGACATACACCACAATCCTCCTGCCAATATTGCTCTGCCGGCTCGCCGCCTCCTTGAGAGCCTCGCCGACGGTACAGAAATGGCCCGTCCCATCCTTCGCCACCACCACGTCGGCGTCGCCCGGCGTTGGCATTCCTCGCAAGAACTTATTACGGCCGTCGCCGTCGTCTCGTCGGGGCGAGTCCCGAAGTGCCACGCCCGTTGTGGCACGCACGTCTCTCACCGTTTCGTGCCGGAGTGCGATCACCGCGAGCGCGTTGGTGACGAGCCTTGACAAGTTCGACACCATGCCGGTGAAGGCCGGCCCAGGCGAGACGCTGACCTCGGCGAAGCCGGTCGAGCACGTGTCGAGGCTGGTGCGCGCCGCGCTGAGCCAGGCGAGCATGTCCGAGGCTACAGCGTCGGCGTTCTGGGCTGCCACAGCCGTCCGGTTCAGGTGTCGCACGGCGGACGCCATGAGCTGCCGGCAGTCGGACCAGGCCGGCCCGGCACGGTCGTGGCGCGATTCCGACGGGAGCATCTGGGTCTCGGCTAGGGCGAGCACGGCCAGGTCCATGGTCGCTTGAAGCGACATCGTGTAGTACGAGTGCTCGTCGCCTAGGTCGCTGGGGCTTGAGACCTGGCCCGTGACGTAGTGGCCACACGTGCCAGGGTATGGTGTGCCGTCGCACCATCTCTGACCGTCGAACCGGAGATCAACGGCTGATATGGTGCATGGAAGGATAACGTGAAGAAAGCAGAGGATGCACAGGGCAGGGAATGATATCGACTCTTTGAGCCCCCATTAATTTCTTCTGGTTTGCTGTCAAGTGATCAGGTCTGTCCACGGACATCTTATAGGTTGTGTATACAGGTCGCATGCAAACCTGCAACGGCGTGACGACGTGATGGGGTGTTTTTTTTTTCTGTGTTTGATAGTTTTTGTTTGTGTTTTTCGATTTGAAGATGAGATGCTGATATAAATGATACATATAATTTTAGACTTAGAATGTCGTTTGAAAAATCCGTTTCAAGTGGCCGTTCTGTTTTAATGCTTAATTTTTTTATCTTCTAGAGAAACCAAAAATCTAAAATAGAAGCTAAAAGATGAAAAAGAATTGGACGAACGGCCTACGAGACGCATGTTGGGCGACGAAATGTCACTCGTTGCTTGTAGAAATTAATTAGTTGTTCTTGACGAAAACCCAAATGCAAAGTGCACGCACGCACGCACGGTAATGCATGCAGCTAAGCATCGTCCCGTGATTTGGCATATCCACGTGGCGCTTGTCTGCTCTGCCGTGTACTGCACTTATCCGGCAAGGAAGGCAACCTGCAGTTGCACTTGCACCTAAGCTTCACTCTGAATCAGGGGTTGCAGATACCTAGGCATCTGATGCGATGATTCATTGATTTGCAAATACACTGGACAGTAAAATTTTGCTCATTTCTTCATTCTGTTTTATGACTCAAGTCTGATCTGGCCATAGGCTGCATTTGCACGAGGGCATGCGTGATTCCTACGAGGAGAGAGATGTTTGGGCAACAAAATGTTTTTCGATTGCTTGTAGAGATCAATCAATCATTTGCTCTCTCCACCACTGTTGATCAACAAGTACGTACTTAAGTGGACAACTTACTATTTTTATTACTCTCACTCAATTTGGTTACGTAGCTTTTATTCTCACATGAGTTTTGAAGCATTTCATCTTTCTCTATGGATCATGGGCCAACAATGGCACAATTACCATCAACCACAATCTCCTTATGTAGCAACAGTATAGCACTACAATCAAAAGTGATAGATTAAGCAAATTCAATTGTACAAGCACAATTAAATATTGGCTTATTTGTGGAACTTGGAGGAAAAAGTATTTGCATATGCAATCTGAAATTCTAGATATTGTAAAGTTAAGTAATTATTCAAGCTAAAATACTCTGCCTAAGTGCTGATCCAATAGGCTTAAGCGCATACGTAAAGATCAATGTGACTTAATGAAACAAAGAAATGAGCTAAATAGAGACAATATGAAAATTAAGGATTAAATAGCTCGTTTTGCACCAAATAATCGGAGAGACGCTAGCCAATTGCAATAATATGAAACGTAAGGGCACAAGGTTGCTCAAGAGATAAAAATATAGAATCTGAAAATTATGAACAAGAATTAGCTAACACCAATTCGGTTAAAGCTTACTTTTCTTTTCTTACTTTTTTTTCTTGTTGAGGCTCTTTCATTATGTTGGCAGCCTTCTTCTCTTTCCTTTTTTTGACTTGTGGCCGATACTAAGGTTTTAGATTTTCTTTGTGCAAAATCCAAAAATTTCAGCAAGAATAATTATTACTAAGAGTAGCCCTTAATGCAATATCAAAAGTTAGTCTCAAAGATGAAAGGACATAATATAAGTGAAGCTCTCAACTTATCAAGTACTCGGCTAGTGTTGGGGAATTGGCCGAACTCAAAGCAAAAGCAATGATGACCGATGTGTTCCCAATTGAATTGTTTCGGCTGGACAGCAAAGTGTTTGCTTTTTTTATGGGTGCTAACTAAGGGGTTCAACTAGCAAAATTTTTCTAGAGTTTATATGGACATAATGATTAAGCTACGCAAAAGGACACCATGATTAGCACCTAAACAAGATTCTAATGGACGAAAACTTAACAAACTCATGAAAAAATAACAGATGTGAAGACTAAGGTTTAGATTTTTTTTAATTGCAATTTTCAGTTTGTGGACTCTAGGTAATAGGAACAGCAAGAAATTGATCTAAAAGTTAGGGTAAATAATCCTACCATGTCAGCCAAGGGCTCTAATACCAAGATGATATGGGATGGCCATTTTCATGATGTAGGATCGATGATGATAACTTGGATCTGTGTAACCAGACGAAACGTTGGCGCCAATCACTGTTAGAGCAACAACCTATGATAAAAGAATTCATCTAACAATATGCTTGTGATCCCATCTACCCGACCACACAAGTAGACGTGTCATCACTCCTGCAAATCACAAGAAAACGCAAGAACAACAGGGTTGAGAACATCCAATTCCTCTCTAGATTGCAATGATATGTCAAACCCTAGGAAGAACAAGCGTATAGCTCTCTCTAGAAAATAATATATTCAATCATGGTATCCTCAAAAGGCTACATATACAAAACTTATATAGTCTTGCAAGACCCCCAAACGTGTCCAATTCAACCCTATTTAGTTTTGGACTCGAACTCACACAAAAAGGAAACTAAAATAAAATAAAATAAAAATTTGTGATGTTTCTGAATATGGAGCCCCTTCCATTATATAGTTCTTGAAATAAGCTTTCCAACGAGTCCAAGAACACCTCAATCGGACTCTATATGTGAAAGTTATTGCCTTTTATTCGCAAGGTATACCTTCGGACTACTCCAAACTCAGTCAAAGGTCCGATCGGACTGGTCCGAACATCACTGAACTCGATCGAATGGATTCGAGCGTCTCCAAGGCCAATCAAATGGTGCGAATGTCCAAACTAATTCGAACGTCACCAAAGCGATCGAGCGGTCCAAGAACGATCGACCGGTGCGAGCGTTCGGACTGGTCCAAACGTCATTGAAGCGATCGGGCGGTTCGCGGACAATTGAACAGTGCAAACATTCAGATTGGTCCGAACATCACCAAAGCTATCGAGCGGTCCATGGACGATCGAACGGTGCGAACGTTCGGACCAGTCCGAACGTCTCTAAAGCGATCTGACGGTCCAAGAACGATCGAACGGAGCTGAATGTATCTGAAGCCATTTGGCCTGGTCTAGAAGTTGGTTTTCATGCCAATTAGACTGGTCCAAATGTTCTGAGTAGATTCGTGAGTTCATTTGAACTTGCGGTCAATCCGACTTGGTCATGAAAGCTTGGACTTGTCTTCCCTTGCTTGGCTCCCATGAGCTTCTCCTCCATTGCTTCAACTCCAAAACCTTTACAACGTTCGAACCTGAGAATGCACAAAATATTTGTATAAGGTAGTATCCAGTTCTCACTTAAATTAAAATCAAATTTAACTAAGTGAATTTACCTATGGATTAATCTTTTTTTAGCTCATCTAAGTGAATCTTTAGTTTAGGGTTTTACAAATTGAATATGGGTCTACACATAATTATATAACATAGTAGTAGCTCTATATCTTCAAATATAATAATTAAAGATCCAATTAAATTAGAATTCACCTGATAATATTTAATATGGTTCAATAATTTTTTCCAGTTAAATCATATATTTAACTGAAAAATGTAAGGTATGAGCGTATTCGTATCATCTGTGCTATTTGGATAAGTTTAAGATAACTTCCCCCATTACTTTAGTGATGATGATTACGAGCGCAGACGCTGACTTGCCAAAAAAAACCCCGATAAACGCTGGGTTGACACGAGCAAAAGAGGTTCTAGTTGGCCTAGACTTTTTGGAGCCGAAACAATATGCCGCGTAGGGGGGAAGACAAATAAAGGAACGCATCATACATGATACCGTTTTTTAGACTACGAGTCACGATTTTTTTTTAGTATAGGTGATAGATTTAATAAATAGTATCAATTAAAACAAGCTATTCATAAAATCAAAAAAAAATATCTATATTACATGGGCTTCTGGGCTATCCTTCCGTGCTCGGCCTTGGCCTTGCGTGCTGCTTGGTTGCCCACTCAAAACTCAAACAACCTGTTGCACACGCCACACAATCTACTCATTGAGTTCTTAGTTTTATTATTATCTGCCACTATTTATCATATTTTAAAAATTACGTAAATTACTATTAAGAAAAGTATGAAATTACCTCCCAACAATATATTAGGAGCATTACTGTGAGATTCTAGATTCTTGATCTCCTATCGATAGTTTTAGATTTTAGCTATAAAATCATAAGAGAATGTCATGGTATAATAAAACGAATGTAACTTATTTTGGAACTAATGAGTAGGGATGCAAATGGATCGAATACAGACGGATAATGTCTCTACCATATTTGTTTTCATATTTTTTTTCTTGGATGCGGATACAAATACGGATACCTCGGATATGAATACAAATACGAATAATATCAAATACAGATACAGAGCGAATACGAATCGAAACAAATACGGTCATGAATATTTATCGGAACATGAAAAATCCCTTAAACTATACATCCAAAATCAATGAAAACACATAAACCGTTTATCTTGTCAAAACATTCATGAAATCTAAACAAGCATAAGTATTTTTATCCATAATAGTCATACCGTTGTACAGATTTTAAATCTTCAAGTGGTAGTTAATTTTTTCTAAAGTCCTAAATAATTCTTAATGGATTTCTACCATTTACATGTGACTAATAAATTAATTAAGTATTTAAATTTGCATCAAAATGATTTAAATGGGATTACATCAATTTAATCAGTACACATTTTAATCCACCGACAATATTAAATTTATTTTTTAATAAACATAAATATTTGCCTAATGGTAATGGAGGCTTATGGCTTGGTTGGGCTAGTGGGATGGTGGCAGGGGAAATGAGAGAGGCTGATTGGGCTGGGCAATGTTGGGCTGAAATCCCGGATATCTGTTTTCTATTATCCAGATAATCCGTATAATAATTAAAGATCCAATTAAATTAGAATTCACCTGATAATATTTAATATAGTTCAATAATTTTTCAGTTAAATAATATATTTAACTGGAAAGTGTAAGGTATAAGCGTATTCGTATCATCTGCTATTTGGATAGGTTTAAGAAAGCTTCCCCCATTACTTTAGTGATGATGATTACGAGCGCAGGACGCTGACTTGCCAAAAAAAACCCCGATAAACGTTGGGTTGACACGAGCAAAAGAGGTTCTAGTTGGCCTAGACTTTTTGGAGCCGAAACAATATGCCGCGTAGGGGGGAAGACAAATAAAGGAACGCATCATACATGATACTGTTTTTTAGACTACGACTCACGATTTTTTTTAGTATAGCTGGTAGATTTAATAAATAGTATCAATTAAAACAAGCCATTCATAAAAACGAAAAAAACATATCTATATTACATGGGCTTCTGGGCTACCCTTCTGTGCTCGGCCTTGGCCTTGCGTGCTGCTACTGGGCTTGGTTGCCCACTCAAAACTCAAACAACCTGTTGCACACGCCACACAATCTACTCATTGAGTTCTTTGTTTTATTATTATCTGCCACTATTTATCATACTTTAAAAATTACGTAAATTACTATTAAGGAAAGTATGAAATTACCTCCCAACAATATATTAGGAGCATTACTGTGAGATTCTAGATTCTTGATCTCCTATCAATAGTTTTAGATTCTAGGCAATTCTTTAGAAAACACATTGAAATACTCACACACCACTGGCACTTGACTTAAATCCATGCTTGAAAGGTAGTTGAGAGAAGGAAAAGATGACTTGGCTCGGTTGAAAACAAATGTGACACAATTCGCATCCTCACTAATGAGGTCAATCGAATGGCTAGCACAATCTATTTACCTTTTGTGCTTGGGCAGCCAATCCATTCCTAGGATGACATCTAACCCTTGTGATTTGAGCACAATTAAATTTGCTAGGAACCTATTCCTCTTATTTCTATATCAACCTTTGGACATACCAATTTAGTCCTTAAATTTGACCCCAGTGATTGCACACTATCATAGGGTTATCTAGCAAATCCATTTTCATATGTTGTCATGTAGAAAACTTCTTGAATATGAATGAATGAGATGCTTTGAAATAAAAACCATTGCAGGGGCTGAGTTGATGAGAAACATACCTAACACCATATTAGGTGCATCCTGAGTCTCCTCAATGGTCACGTGGTTCATTTGGCCTCTACTGAAGTTTTGAGCGAGCATCATGGCTTTGTTTTGGTGCAGCGGGGCTCCATGGGCTTGACCTTGCACTTGCGGCTTGGAGGGAGCACACTCTAGATAGCAACTTGCATCTTTTTCAGACATTGGTTTGCATTGTGGCCATACTCGCCACAATGGAAGCAATCGACGGCCTTGCTACCCCTGGAGGGCTGACCACCGTAGTAGGGAGGTCAGATGACTTGTTGTAGCGGTCATGAGGCTAGTACTTGATACCTTGGTGTCTATGGGAGGGGCAAACGGACAGCGCATGGCTGCCACAAGCATGATCTTTGATGGCTTTGTCTACCATGATTTGGACATCTGGAAAGTCTAATGGAGCGAGAGCTAGTTGTATTTGTTGGTTGAGATAGTCTTTGAAAAGCTCCATCCTTGTAGTTTCATCATGGACATCGGTAGGGGCATACCGAGCAAGGTAGTTCAAGTGGTGCAAATACTCCATCACGGACATGCTACCTTGTCTCAGATATCTGAACTCCCTCTTCTTGATATCCATAAGGCCGGTTGGAATGTTCACCTTATGAAATGCCTCCTTGAAAGTGGTCCAAGTGACCACTTGTTCCTCCGGTTGCATGGCATTGAAATTATCCCACCATGCACTTGTGATCCCCTTGAAGTTGATACAAAACAAACAACACCTTCTCATGATCATTACACTAAGCAATATTCAGTTTGTTTTTCATAGCTCACAACTAATCATCAGTGTCGAGTGGATCTTCTAAATGGGAAAAGACCGATGGCCTAGTCCATAGGAATTCACCCAACTTGGACGTAGCTTGATTTGCTGCAGCTCCACCTTCCTCAGCTGCCATAGGGGTGGTACGAAGGTTGGTGGTGTTCTGAGTGATCTATTGGAGGATGAGGGTTTGACCATGGTGATTCTACTCAATCTCGGCAAGCACTTGGGCCATTGAAAGGGGCTCAGGCAACTCAACTCCATGGTTATCACCATGCTGATTTTTATGATGTTCTTGCTCCTCATTTTGTCTAGGATGCAGTGGGTTAGGTTGTGGTGGTGGGTTGGGCGGTTGCACGTTTGCGGGCTACGATCCGGATGCTTCCACACTTCCCAAAAACTTGTTCCATTGATCGGTTTCTCATCCTGTTAACAAACCACTTGTTAAATCTACCTCGGAGGTAAGAAATAGCAATGTTAAAAAGCATAGGATAGAAGGGGCATGGTACTTAATTATTTTTGCAAGAGATAACAACCAATCATAAGATAAATGAATAAACAACCCAAATGGACAGCACACAACTAATTTAACATATGGTAGGTTTTTGCATGGTTTTTGAAACGCAACCTCTATGGGCAAATATACAAACCATACGACATGGTAGTAGCATATTACAATCATCACGTAATAGCATCTACATGCACAGGTACAATACAAAAGGGGTACTTAGCTCATGCAAATGAACACCAACTAGTGAACTCTAACAAACTATCACTATATGTCTAGTCCTTGGCTATGTCAATCCTCTCGGTGATGTTGGCTCCTTCAGGAATGACCTCCTCGGGATCCTCCTCTTTAGTAAGAAAAGTGCGAGAAGAGCGGTGAGAAAACGGTGGCCGTGGTGAGAACTCGTGGCACACTCTTCCTCTCTGTCTGAAACTCTGAATAGACAAGAGGAAGTGACAAAACAGCTTCAACGAGCACTGTGGCGATAGGACTAGGTGAGGCGGAGGCGACGAGTGTGTCAGGCATTCAAAACCATGGGTGGCCTGGTTGAAAATGGTGGGGTAGACGACGTCAGCAGCTACTGCACGCGGTGAACATCGAATGGCGCGAGTGGCCGAGCCACAAGCGGCGAGGTGATCATCGAGGCTTGCAAAAGGGCTCGCGGGTCCACTAGCCAGTGGTGTGATAGAGGGAGGCGAGCGCGAGCGGGTCCCCTCGCGAGTGAGTGTGGCCACAGTGGTGAGTTGGGCAGGCGCAAGGTGGAAGAAGACTCTTGATACATGGGTCTAGCGCGTCATTAAGGGAGATGGAGGCGTGGCAGTCTAACGTAGGGTTGGGGTGGCTCTGGGCCGAGGTGGCGTCGGGTGTGGGAGCGAAGATGGGCCAAAATTCCATATCACTTCAATTTTTTACTAAAATTATTTCCAAGATTTTTCCAGCTTTAATTCTTCTAAAAAAGTCAAACATTGCTGTCTTTAATAGAGAAAACCTTTTTAATAAAAGGCAAAAATACAGAAAAACTCTGAGATGTATAAATTAATATTTTAAACATAATTTACATAGCGACTAAAATATTGGGCTGTTACCAGGGTTGGACATTTCGTCCGAAAGATGACGAAATTTCGGAGATTTCGTTCCTTTCGGAGGGCAGCGAAAGAAGAATTATTCGGCCAAAGTTTATCCGAATTTATCATCATTTAAATTTTGTTTAAATTTTGTCCAAAATTTGGTTAAATTTTATCAAAATTTAAATGATGTTTTGAAATTTTCGTCCGAAAGTTTGGCCGAAACGAGCGAAATTTCGCTATTTCGTTGGTTTCGTTGGCCGGCGAAAAAATTTTAATACCGAAAGTTTTTTCCCTGGCTGTTACAGGCCGCCGGCGCGGCGAAAGCTCGATGGAGCAACAGCCGGCGAGGAGCTAGCTCGCTAGGTCACGGCCGAGCTCTGCACATACATAGATAGGCACAGCATCACGCAGCGTTTAATCCCTAGTTTTTTTTATAGGCGTGCCAGTCAATCACCAACTGCTAGCTGACCGGAATGTGTTGAGCATTTTCTTCACAAGGCTGATGCGATTCATGCAACCGGCCGGCTGCTCACGCGTCTTGGGAGTTAAGTGACCCCATTTCCGTGATACCAGGGCAATCTTAAGACATTAAATCCTTTAGCTGGTCGTCATCAGCCAGTCAAGTCAAGGCAGTTCTAATCAAATCTCATACTTAATTAGCGCACCATGCGGAGGATAACATACATTTAGTAGTAGTAGTACAATCCAGTGTAAACGGTGTGAAAAAAATACAGGAGCGTGAGGATCCCATAAACCGAGGGAAGTTGCCGGGGTGAACATTCAGAATACATGCGTCATATGTTTGAACAGCATCTAATTGCATGCATATTCTTGGAATTGGATAGCTTTCAAAAACTTTCTCATTACTTTAGTTTTTAGAATTGTTGGCTAGATAAAGAGAGGTTACATAGTTGACCTGGACTTTTCGAGCCGAAACTTGCAATCGAGTATTTTTTTTCCCTCAAATCAGTCACCTTTTTCTTTAACATCCGATTAGGGGTGCAAGGTGGCAGGTTGGCCCATTGACCCTCTAGCCTGCCCTAAAATCATGGCTCCAAAGGTTCGTAGACCGACCTATAAAATTTTAGAGGAAATAAGGGCCTGGAACCCCTTGATCCTCGGGTCAACTTGACATCGAGCTCCCATCGGCATCGACGTATCACACAGAGCATCGGTGCCTCGTCTTCCCACAACACCACCCAATCACCACCGCTTCTACTTCGTCCTTCACTTTGCCACCACCGGCGGTGGTGTCGTCCGCACTTTGCACCACCTCTGCATTTTCCTCTTCTCGACCTACACCAAAGCTTCCTCTATCCCTAATCTCCTTAAACCCTAGAGCCTAAGACAGCAGCAAGGCCATCACCTCCACACTCTGCCACCTCCTCCACCGGCTACAAGCTCATCCTCGCTGGCGGCCTCGAGCGTGGGGATGAGCTCGTCCCCTTCGCTAACATGGCAAGTTCTTCAAGCTCATAACATTGCTGAATACTAAGCTTTAGCAGGTTACACATTTTGGACTAGCAATGATATATGCATTGTAGTTCCTTTTAAGGCTCAAGTAGTAGATTGCAACATAGGAAACAGATCAGCTTTGCTCAAGATGCTTTAGGTGATATCTAATGCGTTTGCTTAGCAACAAAAAGAAACAACTTCACAGAGGAAGAAATGAAGTAATGTAAAGAGTTTTTTCTGAACTATTGCTTTTCTTGGTCTTGGCAAGATAAAGAGAGGTTATATAGGGTTGGTTCTTTTCAGTTTTTAAAAACCGCTTTTCAGGTTTTTTACAGTAACTAGTTTTTAAACGAAGTAACTTTTCAAGATCGAGTTTACTAGTTAATTGTAGTACATACTGTACCGACGTCATTTATATCGGCAAAAACCACACGTGAGTTTCTGTTACTCTGTAATTTCTCATATGAACAGCCAAAAAACCACAAGTCACAGCCAAAAGTCATAAGTTTCAGCTAAAAAGAACAGACCCTATAGTTGACCTAGACTTTTGAAGCCGAAACTATCAATGGAGTAAATTTTTTTTTCTCAAATCGGTCATTTTTTCTTTACCATCCAATCACCATCGAACTGCTCTCCCTCCTCTCCACCTCATGTCTGTACCCCAAGATCCCAAATTAATCCAACCCTGGCCACCCACGCCTGCAACCCTTGCTGCTCGCCGCATCCACCCCCTCCTGAGCGCCGTTTCCCTCATCCTTGCCGGCCCCGGACAAGACCATCGGGAGCTCCCCGCACCTAGCGACGGGATGCAGCGCCTCATGATGTGCTACTTTCCCCCAATTTCGTCAGATTTCAATTTGCTACCGATGTGGAGTCGATATGTGCTCTCGAAACCAAAATATGTGCTCTGAATCGATGTCCCATGATGTTGTTTATTCTTTGCACTACATCTTGAACTCACTGCCATATATCTTTCTTAATGTCTTTTATTTGGCATGTCCTGATAACAAATGGATATAGCTTCTATTCTCTGGAGCGAACACATGACCAAATAAAGCATGAGAAGGAAAGCACTTGTTGAGTTCTTTGTTTTATCAGCTTAGCTTGTCGATTTTTAAGTAGCATAGCATGTTGTATCAAGAAGAAATGATGCCCTTACATTAATTGTGGTCAACTCAACCACTATTTTATTCAAGGACTAGGAGTAGCGACTAACTTGAACAAGATCAATACACATACTCCCCTAAAAAAAGATCAATACACACACATTGACACATGTCATACATGATAATTTTGCAAAATTTTCAAGCCAAACCGAAACTAGTTAACTGCTTCTTCGGTTTCCTCTTGGTTTTTGACATATGCATCCCTGATTCCATGCAGCTTGGCAGCCACCTCCTGCATGCTGATGCGCTCTTTCGGGGATGACTTGGTGCAACAAAGACCAATGTTTAGCACAGAGAGCAGATAATGTACTCCATCATCCTCGACAGCCATTGGAGTTTCTTGGCTAAGGTCCAACTCTTGCAACAGCTGTGAATCAACAATGTGCAACATCTTATCAGGAAAGTTGATCTCTGCAAACTTTGCAATGCTCAATCCATCCTTGAACATGTCATCTGTTGGCCTCCTTCGAATAAATATTTCAAGGAGAACAACCCCAAAACTGTAAACATCCGAGGCAGTTGAAACTTGACCACCCCCTGCACATTCTGTAGATCTCATATAGGAAGAGCTTAGTTTACATTCACTTATTCACATTATCAAGTTATGTAGAATGGAATCACAATGTAAAAATGGACAATATATACCTGGAGCAACATATCCTATGGTTCCCTTTACTGCAATGGAAGAAGTCGAATTGGAGTCACCAAAAGATGATGCCGTGGAATCAATTTTGAACCTCGCAAGTCCAAGGTCTCCAACATGAGCTGTCATATTGTCATCCAGAAGAATGTTGCTAGGTTTCAGATCACAATGAACAATGGTCCCTTGGTGGTTATGGTGCAGGTACGTCAATGCATCTGATACATCCACCACAATGCTTAACCTTTGAGCAAGTGAAATATAGTTCACCTTTGAAGAGTTTTCATCACCTTGAGTTGAGTATAGGAATTTATGCAAGTCTCCTCGTGGCATGAACTCATACACTAGTGCTTTGAAATCATTTCCTCTAGAATCAATGCTGGAGCATGCAGTTAGGATGGGGACTAGATTACGATGCCGCACATTTCTCAAAGCATTACACTCTGTGATAAAACTCCTTTGTGCTCCCCTTGTCCCTAGGGTAAAGACTTTCACGGCAACGACATTTTTGTATTGAAATAGTTTTCCTTGGTATACAGAACTGTATCTTCCTCTACCAATTAAATTGGATGTTGAGAATCCATCTGTTGCTCTGGCAAGATCGTTATAAGAAACTTTGGGAAATCTGCTATCAAATGAGTGCAAAGATATTGATTTTCTCTTTTGTTTTCCCCTCCACAAAACCAAGACAGAGATCACCATAATAAGTGACACCATGCTAGCTAGGGGGATCACTACTTTGAGTATTATAGATAGCATGTGTTTAGACGAATTTGAAGACATAATAGAACATGTAGGAAGGTGTAAGTCCGCTGCCCCACCACAAAGCCCCTGATTTCCATCAATTTGTATGGCAGTTGAATTCTTGAATATTCCTTTTGTTGGGACCTTACCCTCAAGATGGTTGAATGACAAATCTAGTTGTTCAAGAAGTTGAAGGTTACCAAGGGACGCTGGTATTGGTCCAATCAAGTTATTGTAAGACAAGTTGACAACTTTCAGGCTAATTAGGTTGCCAAAAGAAGTGGGGATGCTTCCGTTGAAAATATTCCGGTCCAACTCAATGTCTTCCAAACTTTTACAGTCACCCAAAGTGTTAGGAATATCTCCAGATAGATTATTGGATGAAAGCAGCAAAATCATGAGTTGCTTGGCGTTGCCTATTTCGATAGGAAGTTGTCCAGCGAGGTTGTTGAACGATAACCCAACTTGCGATATTGTTGGAATTCTGAAGATCTCCTTTGGTACTCTACCATGAAGATTGTTATTGGAAATGCTCAATGTTGCAAGGTTTTGAAGGTTTCCCAAGCTTGGGGGTATGTTCCCAACAAATTGGTTTGTGTCTAGAAGGAGTTCTGTCAATTGAGATAAATTGGAAAGGGAGGATGGAATAGACCCTGTAAAGATGTTGGTAGATAGGCTTAGTTTTTGCAAAGTTTTGAGAGCTCCGAGCCATTGTGGTATGACACCTGTAAATCGATTGTAATCCAATCCTAAAATAATCAGGTTATGAAGGTTTGCTATGCCGGAAGGGAAACGCCCTGACAATTGATTTTGTCCCAAATATAGATGTTGAAGCTGGATGGAAAGGTTACCTAATGAACTCGGAACATGGCCTTCTAAATGATTCTGTGCTACTGAGAAGACTTTTAGCTCAGTACAGTTGGCTAAGCTATCCATAAACTCCCAGTCTTGCTTGCTGCGTGCTTCGAGTTTATTCAACTGAAGACTTAACGCAGAAAGTTTGGAAAGCTTGCCGATGGAGCTAGGCACCACCCCGGTAAAATTATTACTTGATATATCGAAAACATGTAGATTTGATGCATTTATCAATGAATGTGGAATTTGCCCATGAAACAAGTTCTCATCCAATGCGAGTAGCTGGAGATTGGGCAGAGAGTTGCCGAGATTGGATGGTACCTCACCGCTTAAATGATTCGTATTAAGGCCAAGGCCAGTAAGAGCAGAAAGATTCAGGATGGCTTGTGGAAACCTGCCTGCCAACTGATTGCTACCCACGTACAGAATCTGTAGCCCAGGCAACTTTGCAAACTCATACGGGATGCTGCCCTTGATATAATTAAATGAACAACTAAGCTTTTTTAGAGCTGTGATGTTGGCAAGAGAAGAAGGGATGGTCCCAGTAAGATTATTAGATGAAAGTTGCAGCTCTTGAAGGTCTGGAGGAAAATATGCAGGAATTTGCCCAACTAGATTATTGTTATTCAGCCATGCAACCTTGAGATTGGAACAGTTTGCAAAACTAGGTATAATTCCATGTAACGTGTTATTGCTCAAGTAGAGGGCTTGGAGGCGACGCAAGTGACCAAGGGATGGAGGGATTTGCCCAGTGAACCTATTTGTCGGTAGGGCTAGGTGTTGCAGAAATGTTAGGTTTCCAAGCGAAGGAGAGATTTGCCCTGCTAAACCTCGATCTACAAGGCGAAGAGAAGTGACACGACGTGGATCCTTTGTATTGCACGAGACACCTTCCCAATTGCAAAAGTCGGTGCTCTCATTCCAGGACACCAAGGCTTGCTGTGGGTCCAGACTGATTGCCTTCTTGAATTCAAGTAATGACAACCGATCAGTCTCGTTTCCACTTAAGGAGCTGCAGAAGACGGCATGTGCACTGCAAGCCATGAGCACCAAGAGAAACTGGCCAATTGCAGTATCATTCATGGTAAGCTGCTACTTTGGCCGAATTTAGATCTTGGTTATATGCACAGAAGAAAACACGAGAAAATATAGATAGTTAGAAAACGTTGGCAAATATTCAGTTATCCTATCCTGTGGTTGGTATATGGAGTACCTGAATGATTTAGTTTTACTGTCTTGAGCTACTCCTTTTCTCAAGACTTGCTTTCTGACTTGTTCCTGTGGCAAGATTAAAAAGAAGCGGAAGTCCTGCGTAATGTGACACAGTGTTTTCTTCATCAGAACCCTATATATATATATATATATATATATATATATATATATATATATATATATATATATATATATATATATATATATATATATATATATATATATAAGAAAGCCTCAAGGATCACAAATAAGAAAAAGGGATAGCTTAGCTTGCAGGACCTAATCAATTCTAGCTAGCACACAAATAATCTCTGATCAATCAGCTAAATGCATGGAGTTCGTGAACAAAGCCTCTTTTTCTTCTTGAGAACCGGGAACAAAAGCTTAAAGATAGACGAATGATATGAACAAAAGCTTAGACAAGATATGCTTACGGCTGATCAGTGGCCAAGCGCAAACGTCCGGCTTGGAGAGAGGATGGCCTGCCTGCCGGCCGGGCGGCGGTGCGGTGAAAGCACCGATGGAGCAACAGACGGCGAGGAGCTAACTAGCTAGGCCACGGCCGAGCTGAGCACACATGAAGATAGGCACAACCTCACGCCCCGTTTCTTAATTTATAGGCGTTCGTCGTCAGGGCGCTCCAAGCTTCTGGTTTCGGCTTTAGTCTAAAATTGCGGTGCAGTGGATGCTAGCTTTTTATAAACAAAAAAATAAGAAAAAAGTAGAAAAAATTGAAAAAAAACCGCTTATATCGTTATAGACAATACAAAGAAATAAAACAATAAAATGAATCGAAATTATAAGCTGATATATTTTAAGTGGCTTTTTATTTAAATAAGCTAAAAGCTAAAAAAAATTAAAAACTAAAATTGTTCGAAGCGGAGCCGTCCAATGGTTGGTAGGCCTGGAATGCTGAGCATTTTCTTGTCCAAGAATCGCCAGATCGGGACCGCTTGATCAAGATTAGACTAACTAGCTTGTCGCTACCAACCCGTAAGTCAAGTCAGCTTTAACCAAATCTCAATACTTAATTAGCGTACCTTGCGGAGGATAACGTGTACAATCCAGCGCAAATGGTGTCGCAGTACACATGAACGCGCGCATAAGCCAAGTCATGGCGGACCCACAAACTGACGACTACCATAGAGTACATATATCTCTATACTATTTGGATGGGTTTAAGAAAACTTCCCCATTAGTTTAGTGATGATGATTACGAACGTAGACGCTGACTCGCAAAAAAAAAGTAGAAAAATACCGATAAATGCTGGGTTGACACGAGGAAAAGAGGTTCTAGTTGGCCTAGAATTTTTTGGAGCCGAAACAATATGTCGCGTAGTAGGGAAAAGACAGAGAAAGGAACGCAGGATACATGGTACCGTTCCTTTAGACTCCGTTAATTTTGGCTAAAAACTAAAATCAAAAGTTAATCGAAAAATAGAAAGAACGTATCTATATTATATGGGCTTCTGGACTACCCTTCTGTGCTCGGCCTTGGCCTTGTCTGCTGCTACTGGGCTGGGCTGCCCACTCAAACCACCTGTTGCACTCGCCGCACAATCTACTCCTTGGGTTCTTTGTTTTATTGTTATCTGCTGCACAACTAACAATATATTAAGAGCATTACTGTGAGATTCTGAATACTTAATCTCCTATCAATAGTTTTAGATTTTAGCTATAAAATCATAATAGAAGGTCATAGTATAATAAAATGAATGCAACATATTTTGGAAGCAATAAACACAACAAGATACAAGACGCAAGATAAAAATGTGACGTGCTGATGTCATTGCAGAACCATTTGTCACGCTAACAGTAATAAGAGAAGGTCACACAAACACTATATTTCTGGGACAAGTACAACAGTTATGGTCGCTTACACGTATTTTCTCAAAAGAACAGTGACCTCACTATAAATAGGAACCGAAAGATACACTTGTTTTGTGGTGAAATGACAAGTCTGTAAATTATTCAGTCGACCAAAAGTACTTAAGCATCTAAACTGCTTCAATTTCTTCCTCGGAGACATGCATCCCTGATTTTATGCAGCTTTGCAGCCACCTCTAGCATGCTCATGCGTTCACTTGGGGACGTCTTGGTACAACAAAAGCCAACGTTGAGCATAGAAAGCAGACACTGTACACCTTTCTCCTTCACGGTCGTCGGAGTTTCTTGGCATAAGACCAACTCTTGTCGTAGCTGGGGATCAGCAATCTGCAACATCTTGTCAGGAAAGTTCATTTCTGTGAACTTCGCAATGCTCAATCCATCCTCAAACATGTTGTCTGTTGGCCTCCTCCAGATGAATATTTCAAGAACAACCTCAAAGCTGTAAACATCTAAGGCAGTTGAGACTTGCCCACCCCCTGCACACCCTACAAAAGACCTCGAACAAGAATAATTTAGTACATGTGTTAACTTCAATATCAAAAATAAGAAATATGTGCTCAAATTAATTACCTGGAGCAACATATCTAATGGTTCCCTTTATTGCAAGTGAAGAAGTTGAGTTCGAGTCACCAAAAGATGATGTTGTGGATTCAACTTTGAACCTTTTAAGGTTGAAGTCTCCAACATGAGCTGTCATATTGTCATCCAAAAGAATGTTGCTAGCCTTCAGATCAGAATGAACAATAGTTCCTTGGTTGTTATGGTGTAGGTACTCCAATGCAGCTACTACATCCACCACAGTGATTAACCTTTGAGGCAGTGCAATATGGTTCAAAGTTGAAGTGTTCTCATCATCTCGAGTTGAGTATAGTTTTAGATTCTAGATTATTAATGTCCTATCAATAGTTTTAGATTTTAGCTATAAAACGATAAGAGAAGGGCACTGTTCTTTTTAGCTTCTAAAAGCTGCTTTTTGGCTTTTCTATAGTAACTAACTTTTAAACGGAGTATCTTTTCAAAGTGGGGTTTACTAGTTAATTGTAGTACATACTTTACCGATTCATTTATATCGGTAAAAACTGCACGTGAGTTTCTGTTACTCTGTAATCTCTCGCACAAACAGCTCAAAAGCCACAAGCCGCAGCCAAAAGCCATAAGCTTCAGCCAAAAAGAACAGGCCCAAGGTCAAGGTATGACAAAAGGAATGCAACTTATTTTGAAGCCAGTTAACACAACATAAACAAGATACAAGACGCAAGATATAAATGTGATATACTGATGTCTTTGCAGAACCATTTGGCTTGCTAGCCGTTATAGCAAGAAACAATAAATTTTTTTTACGAGTACAATAGTATATGGTCATTTAAACTTATTTATTCAAAAGTACAATGATCTCACTTAAGTAGGAACTGAAAGACACACACATGATTAATGTTTTGTTGTAAAATGACAAGTCTGCTGTAAATTATTTAGACAACCAAAATTACTTAAGCAATAGAACTGCTTCTTCAGTTACTTCCTCTAAGATATGCATCCCTGATTCCATGCAGCTTTGCAACCACCTCCTGCATGCTAATGCGCTCACTTGGGGACGTCTTGGTACAACAAAGGCCAACGCTGAGCACAGAAAGCAGACACTGTACACTTTTCTCCTTCACAGCCATTGGAGTTTCCTGGCATAAGACCAACTCTTGTTGCAACTGGGGATCAACAATCTGCAAAATCTTGTCAGGAAAGTTCATCTCTGTGAAGTTTGAAATGGTCAATCCGTCCTTAAACATGTCGTCTATTGGCCTCCTTCGGATAAATATTTCGAGGAGAACAACTCCTAAGCTGTAAAC
This sequence comes from Dendrocalamus latiflorus, assembly GCA_017311315.1. NCBI lineage: Eukaryota > Viridiplantae > Streptophyta > Magnoliopsida > Poales > Poaceae > Dendrocalamus > Dendrocalamus latiflorus. The sequence continues at coordinate 26,620,587 of CM029616.1, forward strand.
ATCTGAGGCGGTTGAGACTTGGTTACCAGCAGCGCACTCTATAGTAGACCACATACAAAAATAATTAGTCACATGTTAGCACAATAATTGAAAATAAGTAATATATGGTCAAGTTATACAGAGACAGGACAATATGGCTAATAAGAAATTTATGATCAAGTAATATGGAGATAGAGAACAATATGAAAAATGGACATTACACGTTACCTGGGGCAACATATCCAATGGTTCCCTTTATTGCAAGTGAAGAAGTTGAGTTTGAGTCACCACGAGATGATGTTGTCGAATCAACTTTGAACCTAGCAAGACCAAAGTCTCCAACATGTGCTGTCATATTGTCATCCAAAAGAATGTTGCTAGGCTTCAGATCGCAATGAACAATAGTTCCTTGGTGGTTATGATGGAGGTACTCCAATGCCCCTGCTGTATCCACCACAATGCTTAACCTTTGAGCCAGTGTAATGTAGTTTGAAGTTGAAGTGTTCTCATCATCTCGAGCAGAGTATAGTAATGCATGCAAGTCACCTCGTGGCATAAACTCATACACTAAGGCTTTGAAATCATTTCCCTTAGCATCAATACTTGAGCACGCAGTAAGGATAGGAACCAAGTTGCGATGCCGCACATTTCTCAAAGCATTACATTCTGCAATGAAGCTCTTTTCTGCTCCCCTTGTCTCCAAGCTAAAGACTTTGATGGAAACCACATTTCTATCTTGAAACAATGGTCCTCGATATACAGAACTGTATCTTCCTCTGCCAATTAAATTGGATGTTGAGAATCCATCTGTTGCTCTAGCAAGATCGTTATAAGAAACTTTGGGAAATTTGCTACCAACTGAGGGAAAAGATAAAAATTTTCTCTTCCCTTTTACCCTCCAGAGAAACAAGACAGATATGACTATAGCAAGTGACACCATGCTGGCTAATGGGATCACTACTTTCAGTACAATGGATTGCTTATGCTTAGTTGAATTCAGAGGCTTGACAGAACATGCAAGCAAGTGTAACTCTGGTGCCCCACCACAAAGCACCTGATTTCCATTTATTTGTATGGCAGTTGCATCCTTGAATATTCCTTTTGTTGGGACCTCACCATCAAGATGGTTGAATGACAAATCTAGTTGCTTAAGAAGTTGTAGGTTACCAAGAGAGGATGGTATTGACCCAGTTAAGTTATTGTAAGACAAGTTGAGAACTTTTAGGCTACTTATGTTGCCTAATGAAATGGGGATGGTTCCGCTGAAAATATTCAAATTGAGCCCGATGCTTTCCAAACTTTCACAATTACCCAAAGTGTCAGGAATATCTCCAGATAGCTTATTGGATGAAAGCTGTAAATACGTGAGCTGCTTGGCGTTGCCAATGTCAGTGGGAAGTGGTCCATCTAGGTTGTTGAAAGAAAAATCAATTTGCCGTATGGTGGGGATTCGGAATATCCCCTTTGGTACACCACCATGGAGATTATTATTGGAAATGCCCAAAGTATCGAGCAATTGAAGGTTTCCCAAGCTCGTGGGTAAATGCCCATCAAATTGGTTTGCATCTAGAAAGAGATATCCTAGTTGTGACAAATTTGAAAGGAATGTTGGGATATACCCTGTAAAGATGTTGTTTGCTAAGGATATTACTTGTAAATTTAGTGTGCTAATCCATTCTGGAACTACACCTGTAAATCGATTGTACTCCAATCCTAAAATAATCAAGTTGTGATGGTTTGCTATGCCGGAAGGGAATCCCCCTAACAATTGATTATCTCCCAAAACTAGACGTTGAAGCTGAACTGAAAGGTTACCTAATGAATCTGGTACCTGACCTTCTAGACGATTCCCTGCCATCGAGAAAATTTTTAGCACAGTGCAATTGGCTAAGCTGTTCATAAACTCCCAATCTTGTTTGTTACGTGTTTGGAGTTTGTTCAATTCAAGATTTAACCTAAACAGTTTGGTAAGTTTGTCGATGGAGCTAGGCACAACCCCACTAAAATTATTTCTTGATATATCGAGAACATATAGCTTGGAAGCATTTACCAATGAATGGGGGATATGCCCATGAAAGAAGTTGGCGTCTAATCCGAGTAGTTGGAGATTGGGTAGGGAGTTACCGAGATTGGATGGTACCTCTCCGCTAAGATTATTATAACCAATGCTAAGACCAATAAGAGTAGAAAGATTTAAGATGGCTTGTGGAAACCTACCTGCCAACTTATTTGCACCCACATACAAGATTTGCAGGTTGGATAACTTTCCGAACTCATCTGGGATGTTGCCCCCAATATTATTACTAAGACAGACAAGCACACTTAGCGTTGTGATATTGGCAAGGGAAGCAGGGATGGTTCCAGCAAGATTATTATCTGAAAGTTTCATCTTTTGAAGGCGATGAGGCAAATCTGTAGGAAATTGCCCACTTAGATGATTGCGATCTAGCCATAGCACCATGAGTTTGGAACAGTTTGCAAAACTGGGTATCCTCCCTTGTAGCATATTATTACTCAAGTAGAGGGTTTGGAGGTGATGCAATTGACCAAGGGACGGAGGGATTTGTCCAATGAATCTATTTGTTGGTAGGAATAGATGTTTTAGGAATGTTAGGTTTCCGAGTGAAGGAGAGATTTGCCCTACTAAACCTCGATTTGTAAGGTCAAGAGAAGTGACACGACGTGGAGTCTTCACTCTACACAAGACACCTTCCCAATTGCAGAAGTGGGAGCTATCATTCCAGGACATCAAGGATTCCTGCGGATCAAGACTGATTGCCTTCTTGAATTCAAGTAATGACAACCGATCAGTCTCGTTTCCATATAATGAGCTGCAGATGACGGCATGTGCACTACAAGCCATGAGCACCAAGAGAAATTGGCCAATTGTAGTATCATTCATGGTAAGCTGCTACTTTGGTCGAATTTAGATCTTGGTTATATGCATAGAAGAAGACACGAGGAAAATTAGACAGTTAGAAAACGTTGGCAAACATTCAGTTATCCTATCCAGTGGTTGGTATTTGAAGTACCTGAATGACTGTCTTGAGCTACTCCTTTTTTGTCAATACTTTTTCCTGCGGCAAGATTCAAAAGAAGTGGAAGTCCTGCCTAATGTAAGTGTCACACAGTGTTGAGTGTTTTCTTCATCAGAACCCTATATATAAGAAAGCCTCAAGGATCACAAATAAGAAAAAGGGATAGCTTAGCTTGCAGGACCTAATCAATTCTAGCTAGCACACAAATAGTCTCTGATCAATCAGCTAAATGCATGGAGTTCGTGAACAAAGCCTCTTTTTCTTCTTAAGAACCGGGAACAAGAGCTTAAAGATAGACGAATGATATGAACAAACGCTTAGATAAGATATGCTTACGGCTGATCATTGGCCAAGCACAGAAGGCCAGCTTGGAGAGAGGAGGGCCTGCCGGCAGGCCGGGCGGCGGTGCGGTGAAAGCACCGATGGAACAACAGCCGGCAAGGAGCTAGCTAGCTAGGCCACGGCCGAGCTGAGCACGTATGAAGATAGGCACAGCCTCACCGCCTCACGCACCATTTCTTAATTTATAGGCGTTCCAGTTAATCGCCTGGTGCTAATCTGACTCGACGTTCGTCGTCACTTGTCCATTGGTTGGTAGGCCCGGAATGCTGAGCATTTTCTTGACAAAGCTGATCGACGCAACCGGCCGGCTGGAAGTCAAAGTTGAGCGTCTTGGAATCAAGGGCACGCCCTTATTTAACTTTTAATTATGGTTGATAGTTTTTGTTGAAAATAAATAAGTAATGATTGAAAGAGTGGATTTTAGAAGAAGAGGATGGGTGGTGATGAAAGTAAAGAAAAGATACATGTATGAGATAGGAACAAGAGGAGTAGGGGTGCGTGATACGTTCATAATTCCTATCTTATTCTCGAAGCGAGATAGGAGCGAGAGAAATGAGAAGCTGTTTCAGGAAGTCGGGTATTCATATTGGTCTCTGGCTTCACTTTTTTCTTTTCATATAATATCAGGGCAACCTTAATAATGCTGCCTTCAGTTAGGCTCAGGCTTAGGCGTTGGCTTTCATTGCTATAGTAACTAACTTTTAGATGCTATGTTTTTTAAGAAGGGGTCTACAAATATATTATAGTAGATAATATACTGAGTTTAGCTTTACCGGTCAAGAACATATGCGATTATTTTTCTTTACGTACTATCTTTTATAAATAGCCAGAATACAAAAATCATAAACTAAACATCAAAGCCACGGTCTGAAAGCACCCACCAATTATATTAATCACATCCTATGTTTTTTTACCCGAGGCTACTGTTCATAGTCCAAGCATCGCCAAATCAGGACCGCTTGATCAACATTAGACTCACTAGCTTGTCGCCATCAACCAGTCAAGGCAAGGCAGCTTTAATCAAATCTCATACTACTTAATTAGCGTACATTAGAGCAACTCCAGCAGTAGCCCTCAAATCTAAGCCCCTACTTTTCATTTGAGGGCTCCCCCTACTTTTGAGGGCCCAATTTTTTTGCTTCTACTCCAACAGCACCCCTCAAATCTAAGCCCTCAAATCTATTCCACCACACACTGACATATGGGACCCACTCCTGACAAATCCCGATCAGTGAAGGACTGTATCAGATCTGTTCCATGTGTCCTCGAGTCAGTAGAGCCTCCCAGGGGTGGCCCCGCCTCCGGGGACACATCCTCCCGTCTCCGGCCTCCTCGTATTGGCGGTGGTGGTCGCGGAGCTCCCGTCGCGCGCGGCTGCGGTGGACGTGGCGGCGGTGATTGTGGCATTCGCGGACCTCGCCGGCTTTGCGCGGCTGCTCGCGTCCAGCCTGGTGGCCGGGGAGCTCACCGGGCGGTCGTCGCTGACGCTGCTCGCCGTGCCAAACGACAACCTCCCGTAGTCACCGTCGGCGTTCGCGGCCGCGTCTGGGGCAGACCTCGCTGACGCCACTATTATTGGATTGGATTTGGATCTTTACATGATGCCACTATTATTTCCCTTTTTCAACATGAAGCAACCAGTGAGAGAACAAAAAATGCCACTGCTTTGCAGCTCAATCTTCTGTAAGAAGAGAACACCAGGATCACACGCCCAGAACTCCACCAAAATCAACTACTGTGGCAAATACGGCAAAGTATATGAAGTGTGTAACAAAATTCAGAACTATATTCTCTGAATGAATCTCAAAAACGTCTCAACAATCTCCACTGATTGTATTCAGAACAACAAAGAACGACTACAACTGAAAGCCTAGTGCACTTGCCGCGGCACTTCCTGCATGCTCTCTGAAGACTCAATCAGCTGCTGATGCTCCAACAGACTTCACTCCAATGGCTCACGGGCGGAGGAGGGGGGCGGGGAAGCGGAGGAGGCGGGCGGGGAGGCGTCGGCGAGGGAGGCGACGGGTGGAGGCGTCAGCGAGGGAGGCGGGCGGGCGGGGAAGCGGAGGAGGCGGGCGGGGAGGCGTCGGCGAGGGAGGCTGGCGGGGAAGCGGAGGAGGCCGGCGGGGAGGCGTCGGCGAGGGAGGCGGCGGGCGGAGGCGTCGCCGAGGGAGGCGGGCGGGCGGGGAAGCGGAGGAGGGAGGCGGAGGAGGCGTCGGCGAGGGAGGCGGCGGGCGGAGGCGTCGGCGAGGGAGGCGGGCGGGCGGGGAAGCGGAGGAGGCGGGCGGGGAAGCGGAGGAGGCCGGCGGGGAGGCGTCGGCGAGGGAGGTGGCGGGCGAAGGCGGCGGCGAGGGAGGCGGGCGGGCGGGGAAGCGGAGGAGGGAGGCGGGAAGGCGGAGGAGGCGTCGGCGAGGGAGGCGGCGGGCGGAGGCGTCGGCGAGGGAGGCGGGCGGGCGGGGAAGCGGAGGAGGCCGGCGGGGAGGCGTCGGCGAGGGAGGCGGCGGGCGGAGGCGGCGGCGAGGGAGGCGGGCGGGCGGGGAAGCGGAGGAGGGAGGCGAGGAGGCGGAGGAGGTGTCGGCGAGGGAGGCGGCGGGCGGAGGCGTCGGCGAGGGAGGCGGGCGGGCGGGGAAGCGGAGGAGGGGGGCGGGGAGGCGGAGGAGGCGGGGAGGCGGGCGGGGAGGCGGTGGGGAGGCGGAGGAGGCGGGGAGGCGGACTGCGGAGTGGGAGGGAGGGGGACTGCGGAGTGGGAGGGAGCGGACTGCGGAGGATTTTTCACCAGCGGGAAGAAACGGAAGAATGAGAGCCAGAGTAGGGGGCCCCTAGGAATGAGGGCTGAAGGGGGATTTGAGGGGCTCCTCAAATTTGAGGGCTCTAGTAGGGGCCCTGCTGGACTTCTATTTTTGCCTCAAGCCCTCAAATATGAGGTTTAAGGGCTCAAGTAGGGGCCCTGCTGGAGTTGCTCTTACGGAGGATAACGTGTACAATCCAGTGCAAATGGGGTCACAAAATACATGAACGCGCGCATAAGTCATGGCGGACCCACAAACTGACGATTATCATAGACTTTTTGGAGCCGAAACAGAATGCCGCGTAGGGGTAAAAGACAGAAAGGAACGTATCATATACGGCCCGTTCTTTTGGACTGACTTTTGGTTTCGTCTGGTAGATCTAAAGGTATCAATCAAATCTAAATTATCTATTTTATTTAGTGTCTGTATCTAAATTATTTGATTCGTATTTGATACATTAAAACTTAAAGAATGTCAATTATATATTTATTACCCGTTTTATCTGGTATTTACTTTCATACTATTTAATTCATATTCGATTTGTTGATACCCCTTGGTCTGATAAATAGTATTGGCCGATAGAAATCGAAACTAAAAACCGACAGAAAAACAAAAAACAAGGCCTATATTATATGGGCTTCGGGGTGCCCTTCCGTGCTCGGCCATGGCCTTGTGTGTCGCTACTGTGCTGGGCTACCCACTCAAAACTCAAACCACCTGTTGCACACGCCACACAATCTACTCCTTGAGTTCTTTGTTTTATTATCTGCTGCACAACTAACAATATATCAGGAGCATTACTGTGAGATTTTGGATTCTTAATCTCCTATCATTAGTTTTAGATTTTAGCTGTAAAATTATAAGAGAAGGTCATGGTATAATAAAGCGAATGGAACTTATTTTTGAAGCCATGAGCACAGCAAACAAAGATGATGTTGTGGAGTCAACTTTGAACCTTGCAAGGCCAAAGTCTCCAAGATGAGCTGTCATATGGTCATCCAAAAGAATGTTACTAGCCTTCATATTGGAATGAACAATAGTTCCTTGGTTGTTATGGTATAGGTACTCTAATGTATGTGCTACATCCACCACAATGATTAACCTTTGAGCCAGTGTAATATGGTTCAAAGTTGAAGTGTTCTCATCATCTCAAGTTGAGTATAGTTTTGGATTCTGGATTATTAATCTTCTATCAATAGTTTTATATTTTAGCTATAAAATTGTAAGAGAAGGTCATGGTATGACAAAACGAATGCAGCTTGTTTTGAAGCCAATTAACACAACATAAGCAAGATACAAGAGGCAAGATATAAATGTGACAGACTAATGTCTTTGGAGAACTATTTGTCTTGCTAGCCGTTATAGCAAGAAACAACACATTTCTTTGACGAGTACAAAAGTTATGGTCATTTAAACTTATTTATTCAAAAGAACAGTGATCTCACTTTAAGTAGGAACCAAAAGATACAAAAATGACTAACACTTTTGTGGTAAAATGACTGAGAGACCATGTGGAGGTGACCCTATATTTACGATGAGTAATTGACTCTTGTTTTAAAAAGATTGAGTTTGGTTTGTGCCTTTTTTACAAAGTCGTAGCCCTTAAGCGTGGTCGGAAGGGTTTACGACCACCTTGGCCGTGGTCGGAGGTCGCCAGACAGCTTTATGACCACGTTGGCCGTGGTCGGAAGGCTTTACGACCATGTTGGCTGTGGTCGGAAGCCGGGTTCACTGTCTACGACCACGTTGCGGTCTTTACGACCACGTTGTTCGTAATTGGAAGCCAGCAAACGGAGCTTACGACCACATTGGCCGTGGTCGGAGGACACCAGATGGGTTTACGACCATATTGGCCATGGTCGGAAGGGCTTACGACCATATTGGCCGTGGTCGAAAGCTGTTACGACCACGTTGGCCGTGGTCGGAAGGGCTTACGACCATGTTGGCCATGGTAGGTAGTCGAAGTCGGGTCTTTGACCACGCTATCGTGGACTGCGATCGGAAGTCGAAGTCACGACCGCTGCTGTCGATAGTCAACAGATTTCGACCATGACCATGTTGGGAAGTCGGCGGACTCCGACCACGTTGTGAAGTGGTCGAACGAGGTTAGATCGAAGTCGAACGCAGTCGGACGTGCTCGGAGCGCAGTCGGTTGTGGTCGAACGCGGTCGAATGTACTCGGGACGAGGTCGGACGCGGTCGGTTGTGGTCGAACGCGGTCGGACTTGGTCGGAAGCGCTCAGACACGATCGGATGCGGTCAGAAGTGCTTGGATGAAGTCGTAATACGGTTGGCCATGGTCGGAAGGGCTCTGATCACGCTGGAACTCACTGGGAAGGCCATAGCGTCTGGTAGATCGATCGTAACGACTTCTGGGTTGGTCGTTTTGACCTGCATAGCGGTCGAAGGTATTGTGCATTTCTTGTTCTACTATTTCGATCGGTCGTAGGGTGTTTATGACTTTGAGGATTATATTTTTTAGTATGCTCTTTTGATGTATATTGATGAATCTTGTTTTGTGCGGTGCTATGAGATGTTTTCTTGTCTATAATGGTTGCAGGATGTTGGAGCTAAGTCATGGCGAGGCATGGATGAGCCGGGACTAGGCACAGGAGGTGTTGAGGTCCAGAACGGTTCGGGAGGTGTCGAAGATGACTAGGCTTGCAACGTGGCTGTGAGACTTGGACGGCAAGGCAAAGGAAGTTTCTAGAAAGGTGCAGGAGGGGCATTTTGGAGAAATGCGCAAAGCCTGCAAGGGAAACGGTTCTCTGCAAAGCACTGGAGTTTGTTGGTGCTAACGGGCAAAGCACTAGAGTTGTTGGTGCTAACGGGTAAAGCACTGGAGTTTGTTTCTGCTAATGGGTAAAGCACGTTGTAATGCCCGATGTTAGTTGGGGGTTTTAACGGGTTCCCCCGGTAGCTTGAGGCTATAAATAGGGATGGAGAGCACCAGCACTCGGTGAGGTTGTTCCCGAGTCGCTCTGGGTTTCTCTTTTTATTCTTGTGTGAGTTGTCTCTGGGAAGAGCAAGATCGCTCATGTATCTCCGGATGGAGTGGCTGTAGAAACCTTCATTATGCAATCATTCATCTCTGTTCCTCTATGTTGAGTTCTTTTATCTGTGTGTTGTTTGATTGTTTTGGTTGCGCTTTCTCTATTATATCTTATCTCCTCCTCGTTTCTGTCTGTGAGACTGGTTCTCTGCTCTTTCAAATCGACCACAACAGATCTGTTTGGCAGCTCTGGTTTGCTCTCGGCTAGCTACTAGTCTTTTCTGTTTTCGGTCGATATGTTCCTCGGTTTCCAGTGAGCATTCCAATTCTTACTTCATAGCTCTGTAGCTATTGGAGAAGAAGAATTGTGTGAATACTTGGGGAGTTTTGAAGGCACCATTCGCCTCCTCTGTTGCCTGTTCGGTCCTACAAGTGGTATCGGAGCCGGTTAGCTCTTCTCTGTAGATCTTAACCAGTCTGTTGAGCCATGGCGATAGATAAGTATTCCACCAAACCCCCTATCTTCGATAGGATCGACTATCCCTTCTGGAAGAGTAGGATGGAGTCTTACATACAAGCTCAGGGCTATGCTATCTGGAGGAAGGTGAAGACTCGCTATGTCGTTCCTGCCGATGAGAACATCACAGTGGCAAATATGCCTAATGTTGAGAAAAATGCTAGGGCAAGGAACATCATTATCCAAGGTCTTAGCAGAAACGAATTTGATTGCATTTCTCATCTTTCGTCAGCCTACGACATTTGGGTGACCCTCGATGCATATCATGAGGGCACCACCCAAATCAAGACCATACGACAGGACCAGTACAAGCGAGAGTATAACAAGTTTGAGATGCTCGCTGGAGAGTCTTTAGATGAGTGCTTTGCTAGGTTTCACAAAATTTTGAGCAACCTCCGAGCAGTTGGTCTCACATACCCTGACTCGGATAACGCTCGCCAAATGCTTTCTGTTTAGATCTGCGAGTTTGAGAGATGAAAGTGGCCACCATCAAGGACACGTCTGACCTCTCGACTTTGACTCTTGATGCGTTGTACTCACGCCTCAAGACTCACGAGATTGACATTGTCTCTCGCAAGTCGAAATCACAGTCGATAGCTTTAGTCACCGATCCCAGTCCTATTTCGGAGCATCTTCTGACGATGCGGGATTTTCTTTAGCTGCTCTTTGTGAGATAAGTGATGATCAGATAGAGCAGCTCCCAGAGAACGAACTAGCTCTCTTAGCTAGAAAATTTTCACATGCTTATAAGAGGGTTAGGGAGAGAAAGAGAGGAGGGCCGATGGTTTGCTTTGAGTGTGGTGGCCCCAACCACATTCGAGCAAATTGCCCCAAGCTAGAGAAGGGCAAGAACGACTGCGGCAGCGTAAACAAGAACGACTACATCAGTAAGAACTGCAACAAGAAGCTCCCAGCTCATGCCCAAGGTAAAGAGAAGAAGTACTGCAATCTTGGCAAAGCCAAGAAGCTCTTCCACCGCGTCCTCACCGCCTTCGATGACATCAACTTTAGCGACTTGGAAGGTTGGAGTGACGACGACGGCAAAGATTATCAAGACAAGGACACCAAGGACGATGATGACTTCATCGGCATATGCTTCATGGCCAATGAGACCGACATCAGCGATGACGATCTCTACACCGACTCTGATGAGGTAGGTCCCTCCTACGATCCGCTCAATGATGCATTTCTCAAGTTAGGGAGATTTTATGCTAGATCTAGAGCTAGGTGTGGTGATCTAGAGAAGGAAGTAGAGAGCTTGTCACGGGAGCTTACTTCACTCAAATCTGCTCCCTCCCGTGACGATTGCGATGTTTGTACTTCTTTGCTAGATGATATGGAGAAGCTAAGGGCCTCTAATGATAGTGTGACTTCTGAGATTAATTTGATTAAGGTGGAGAATGTTAGTCTGTTAGCTGGCTAGAGATGACTAGGGTAGCCTCTCTTGCATCTACTACTGTGGAGACTACATTTTGCACCTTATGTGAGGATAAGGACAATATTTTTAGATGTCTCTATATTATGCTTCTTGATCTGCCTGAAACATGTGAAAGCTACAATAACTTAAAAATGAACTTAAAGAAGGTAGATCATAAAATTACTGAATTACAAGCTTCCTTGCTTGAGCCCATTGTTTCTTGTACCAATTGCCCTAAATTAACTGCTGAACTTGAAACTGTTTCAAAACAATTTCAAGAAATGGTTGACCACAACAAGAAAATGGCTCAATATGCTTCTAAGGATCCTGTTAGCTCACCTTGCAATAATTGTGAGAAACTAAAATTTGATTTAGTTGCATTGGATGAAAAATATGTGAAGCTAAGGACCTACTAGAGAAGCCACAATCTGGTTGTAATGTGTGTGCTGTGGTAGGGGAGAAGTCTAAGGATATGGTAGAGACTCTTAGGAAGAGTTACGAGGACCAAATGGCTAGAATTAGGATTGCCCCTTGCGTATCTTGCAAAGCCCTCAAAGTTGAGGCGGCTGTGCACAAGGAGAGACATGCACATGCCATTCGTTCTTTAGCTGTTGATTCTTCTTCCTCTCCTTCTGCTGTTTCTTCTTCATCTTCTCCCTACTCTTCTTGCACCTCTCTCTTTCAGGAGTGTCAGTACCTTATGAACACTCTTGAGAGATTTGTTGACGGCAAGAAGAAGCTAAATCTTATTCTAGACAAATTCAAGATTTTCAAATTTAATCAAGGTCTAGGATATGATTTTTTAGAGGATGTAAGAAAGCATCCACCTGCTGTTCTCAGACTTATAGCAGTAGGTGTGATCGAGGTCAAGTCCAGAACCAAGAAAGTTGAATTCAAATCTGCGGCTTTGTCTAAGAGATCTCTGACAGTAAGGTGGTATCACATGTTGCTTCGACCTCTCAGAAGGTGAAGCCTTATCATGCTACTTCCACCTCTTAGAAGGTGAAGCCTTATCATGCTACTTCCACCTCTCAGAAGGTGAAGTATTATTGTACCTTCTGTCAGAAGGATAGACATTCTGTTGAGAGATGTTTCAAGCACGCCAAGATCGCGCGAAGAGATCGTGGACTTAGGCGTATTCAGAGTCAGCCCCAGACTCGGAGTGCACCAAAGATCTACACGAGATCTAGAGTAAAATTCTTCTGAGGTATTTAGGCAGCGTCGAGGACTCAGTTTTTCTATTTCTTCTGATTTACGTCCTCGAGTTGTTTCTGGTCAGGATATCCGCCGTCCTGACGGTAGATCCGTCCGCGCGGAGCGACCGAAAGCAAAGGAAAGGAGCGGCGGTGACCGGCCACACTACAGTGATTTGCGACGGGATTGGGGACCATGGTTGGGTTCCTGGGAGTGTCGAGGTTCCATTTTTAGGGTCGGCGTGGCCAGGGGAGGCGGCATTCGCCTGTAGTGAGGTCGAAAGCTCGGTACGGAGTTTGACAAGTCAGGGACGATCATCCTTGAAATTGGCAGGTATTTAACCATCTAGGGGTGGTCAGGGTGGCTTGAGTGGTGGCGGTTTGGGTTGGGGAGACTCCTAGTGAGTGGTCCATGGCAAGGTGCCATGGCCAAGCGATGGACCACGGTGGCAGAGAAAAGGAAAGCTCAGGGAGCTAGGGCAAGGGTTTGAGGGTGCTTCTGGGGGCTTGAAGAAGCTACGAGAGCAAGCAATCGAAACGAAACCAACTGGATACAAAGAATTTGAAATCGGGCTCATGTGGGGAATTCTGGCAATCGTTAGTGAGGCTCCAGTCAAGGGGTCAATTGGGAGTGTGGAGGGGCTCATTGGACTCCAGTGCGGTGCTCCAAAGGGGTTCGGGTATTAAATAGGGTCGAGAGGCGGTTTGATGGGGGGGACAATGCAGCAGCGATCACTACAGGGGTCGGGAAGGATCGAAGCTGCTAGAGGGGATGCACTGGTCATCTTGGGCGTAGAAAGGCGGTGATCAAAAGGTGTTAGAGCAAGCTGGGTCGGTTGTGAGAGAGGGCGGCCGTGAAAGGGCGGAGGAGGTGGCGGAGCACGACCGGCGGGGCTCGAGGTTGACATGCATTCAAGGCGATTAAGAGGCTGTCAAGGCGGGAGGGGCGAGGCTGTTGTATCAGATCCCTGCAGAAACTGTACACCAAGATGGAAGATTGAACACATGCGAGAAGAAATGTAGGAGTGAATGCAGAAGAACACGGAGCATAGAGAAGATAATCTTGTTTGCCAAGCCAAAACGTGCGGCGTTTTCCTGCTTGCTCTTTTATTCACTCAGCTCACTTAATACATACCGACCACACTACCTTAAATAGGCACATTAGAGACATGTATGTCATGATCTAACTAACAGACGTGCATGTGAGACATCAATACACGGCTCGACATGGTTGCCACAACTCACGCACGTCTTGCTGTTAGATTGTCTCACGCACGCACTAACAAGCCTTGAACTCTCCAAAGCTGCATGCACGCAACTAACTTACTCCTTACTCTTGCATGCAACTAACTCACTAACTTACTCCTTCTTACTCCTGCATGCAACTAACTCCCTAACTTACTCCTTACTCCTACATGCAACTAACTCCCTGGAGACTTGGCACTGAGGCCTCAACTCGCACGCTCTCATGCACGTCCATACGAGACCGATTCCCGTGCTTAATTGTGTAACACACAAATGCGCACTACTTGTACGTGACAACATCAACGTACTTACATGGTTCAATCTAATGAAACACTAACAAATATCAAGATTATTTCTAACAAATTCCCCCCTAATCTTGACTTCTGTTTATTTGAGTACCTTCTCAGCAAGCCTCAAAGTAGCGCCAGTTCGTCATCGACATCAGCCATAATGAGATGCGCATCTTCCTCCTTCTTGTGGCATTCGGAAGCAAATGCCCATAGTCATTGCAGTTGTAGCATCTTACTTTAGCCTTGTCGAATTTGCGATACCTGCGATTTTGGCCACCATTTCCATTGGAACCATTGCCTTCACGCTTCGATGATCGGGCCTCCCACTCGGACCGCGTGAGAAGAAGATGTTCATCATTGTTGTTGTCGCTCGGAATGCGTAGACGCTCCTCATAAGCTTTGAGGCGGCCGATCGCTTCTTCCACCGCTAGTGTCTTCAAGTCTCCAAATTGCTCAATGGTTGAGACAATCTGCAGGTACTTGCTCGGGACAGCGCGAAGAAGCTTCTTCACGATGTAGGTTTCCTCCATCTTGTCACCAAGATTGCAAATATGGTTGACGAGAGTCGTCAACCTCACAATGAAGTCGTCCACCGAGTCCATTTCCTTCATGCGCAAAACCTCGAACTCACTCTTAAGGGTTTGCACACGCACCTCCTTGACGCGATCGGCGCCGACGTACATCATCTTGAGCGTGTCCCACGCAGTTTTTGCCGTCTCCTTTTCGGCGAGTAGGAGGAGGGTCTCCTCCGGGACTCCTTGGAAGATGGTCGCAAACGCCTTGGGCCTTCATGAACACCTTCATCTTGATTGCCCACGCGGCGTAGTTGCTCTTGTTCAGCATAGGGTATCGAACAGAGACGCTGTGTAACATCCTGAATTTTTAAATTTGAAAATATGAAGCCCTTGAGTTATTTTGCCAAAGATTATATTTGAATTTGGATTTTCATGGTGTTCTTGAATTTTGATTGAGCTCCCAAAAGTTAAAGAAATTCAAGAAAGACCAAAAACAAAATCAATATTAGTAATGCTATACATGGGAATATGCAAATAAAGGGAACTCAAAACTTTAAATTTGAATCTGAAAAGATGATCCAGCATAAGGGGAGAGAAATCTGAGTTAATAAAATATAAAATATCATTTTGAAGATAATAGTATATAAAGGGAAACAAAAATAAATAGAGCCTATACAATATGCATACAAGGGCCTAGAAAGATGAGCAAGACATAAAATGTAGTTATACAAAATATAGGCATAAAGGAAATATATATATACATGAAATGAATGTGCAATAAAAGAAATATATAAGAATATATATATATAAATATAAATATAATAAATATATATATATATGCAAAAATTAGAAATGAATAAAAATGTATAAACATGTATATGTATATATCAGTATATGCATGTGCAAGTATATACACAATTAAAAAAAAGGAAAAGAAAGGAGGCCAGGCTGGCCAACTGGCCCGGCCCAACCTCCCCTTTCCCCGTGCGGCCAAACCGCCTCCACCCGAGCCATTCCACTGCGTCGCGGGCCCCACGCCCCGCCCGCGCCTCTCCCGCTGACAATCGGCCCCGCCTGCTACCCCTCTCTTCACCCGCGCCGTCTTCCCCTGCCACGCGGGCCCGCGCCCTCGCCCGCTCCTCCTTCTCTTCCCCGCCCGCGCTAGCTCTCTCCTTCCCCTTCTTTCTCTCTCGCGCGTGCCTGCGCCCCTGCTCCTGAGCCGTCACTTCGCCACTCCCTCTCTCTCGCTGCCCTCTGCGCAGCGCCGCCTGCGTCACCCCCTGCCGCATGCGTCGCCCCGTCCCCTCGCCCTGTCCCGCCGTGCGCCGAGCCCCATGCCTTCGCGCCTCGAGCCCCACCCCGGTCCTTGCCCGCCGGACCTCCACCCCCGCTGCCCGGTCCTCCGCCCGGTCCCCCGCGCTTTCCCCGCCTCCCTCTGCCGCTATAAGGGCTGTCGGTTCTCCTTTTCTCCCCCGCACCATCCCTTCTTCCTCCTCCGCCACATTTTCCCCTTTTCCCCCGAAATCGGTCGCCGCCGCCATTTCCACCGCCGCCCTCTCTCCGATCACTCCCGCTTCGATTCCTCTCGAGAGGAGCATCCTCGCGGACCCGCTGAGCTTCCCCGATGGTCGCCAGAGCTCTTCGTTCTCCCTAGCACGCCAGCGCCGAGGAAGCTCCTCCGCAACGCCCTGGCCTCCGACATCGGCCACCCCCGGCGCCGCCATAACCCGCGACACCACCACCGAAGGTCTCACCCCTCACCGAAGTGACCATTTTGCTCGGTACCGCGACCTCCCCGGCCGCCCTTCGCCGGCGCCGCCACAGCCCAGAGGCGCCGGTAATTCCCCTGCCTTGCCCTGCTCATGCGTCACTATTATTAACTCACTTCTTCTCCCCTAGTCAGGAAACACCAACGCTTATATGGTTAGCTGAGCCCGCGTAAGGAGCAGATCACCCGAGAGGTCGCGAGTTTGAGTGGAGTTTCGGCCATATTAGGCCATATTTTTGTTTTGCTTCTTTAGCCATTTTAAAGAGGAATCAGTTAAAAAAAAGTAGTCCCAGGAAGCTAAGATAAATAAGTCAAGATCAAATAAAATTTATATATATACCTTAGAATATAAAATCGGGTCAATTAGGACTTAATACTTGATTAACTGCTACATAAGAAATAAACATGGTGTAAATATTTACTTGAGGGCTAATTAGCAATTAAAGGCATTAATAAAATGTGGTTTACTGTATAGCCAAAAAGTAATAAAAATAATACATCCATAGAAGATATGTAATCTATTAAGATATACATGAGCTTAACACATGTCTAATCAAGGATTAGTTATTATCATGTATGTATGACTAATATGCCCTTAGCATCCATTTTAAAATCTGATCCAGAATTAAAGTAAAGGCTTAGAACAAGTTAGGGATAATCTATGGAAGCTAGAAAAATTGAAACAAGGCCTTAGGGAGTTTATGTATGATTTAAATTCGGATTAGATGCCATGATAGATAATTAGTGTAACTTCAATGTTTACATTGCAAATCTAGTTACATATTAGGGCATTGATTAGGAGAAGCAGCCTTTGGATAAAGGTATATATTTAATAAAGCTAGCCCTTAATTAGCATGTAAACATATATGCCCAATATTTGTTATGCCACCATTAAACAAACCCTAATGACATATTTTAATATAATAGCCCTAGGCCGTCAAGATTTAAAATAGTCTTACAAACTTAAATATTCTAAATTGAACATGTAACCACTAACATGGGTAATTAAGGTACATAAAATATCATATCGCCCAATGCTAAAAACATAGACTATAAGATTAACTTGATAAGCTAAAACATGCAAACATTACTTATATATGTATACCATACGCCCTCAACATTAGCACTCGACAAAATACACCAATACATAGGTTTAACCTAGTTCATGGAACTTCCTTGATAAATACCAAAAATAATAAAAGAGATTGTTAATAAAAAGATCAATTCATCGTATGCTACCATCGACCTTACCTCAAATAACCCCAAATCACCCATTAACTCATGATAAAACTAAATTGAGTTTATTCGGATTTATTTGGAACTTTTGAGTTAATTACTTTTATTTGGATTCAGTCGTTTGCCGCGTAATTAGAAATTTGAAGTCGTGAAGATTCAATGGATCAAGCGAGATCAAGATCGAAGTGAAGATAAAGACCAGAAGCTCAAGAAAAAGCATTGTGTGAGCTCAAGGCCGCGGTAAAATGCGCTAGGCGAGTCAATACTTTGATCATGTTGAACCTACATTTTCTGCAAATTACTTTGATTTAAATTATCAAATTGCATGCTGTTATTTTATATGCAAATCCATGTTTAATTTAAGACTCTAGTTATATGCCTATTGTTTGCCTTGAATAACGTTACACCTCCTTTGAAATACTTGAATATGTGAACCTTGTCGCCTTAGCAAAATTATAATGTTAACCTTTCAAAAATAAGTCCGTAAATATACGCCATGCTTAATATTGCATAGATACTCGGGGCGCTGGAATGCCCCAAGCATCATTGTCATTTTTAATCATGAGAAATTAGTTTGGACAGTCATGGTGGGAATGACTGGTATATATTTGGACATGATTATTTTATACTCCCAAAATCCCCAACTTGCTTAAATATCTGGGCGGATTGGTTTGAGGGTGTGCGTGTGGTGCAGTGGATGCACAAAGTGGGTTGGTGGTAGACCGCCCAGATACCACTAAGGACCGAATCTTGTCATGACCTCCTGTGTAAAATAGTACAACCACAAGTTTGTAAAATACAACTTGGCTAAGTAAATTTATCGAAATCCCCGGACTCATCTCACTGGTAGGGGATTGATGGGGCTACGCTGTGGCAAGGGGGTCTGAAGGGACACCAGTGGGGGTGAAGTTTCCCAGCTGTCCTACGTTGCGGGAAGTAGAAGCCCGAGCTACGTTAGTGGCTGTGGGAAACATCCCGCGCATAGATGGGACCCACCGCAAGTGGGAGAAGCCCATAAAGTGAGATGATAAAAGGGACTAGATATTTAGAAAAGTCACTATTAGGGTCTACTCAACCACATGTCTATGGAATCATGTGGGGCAACGAGTTGATCATCTCTTGTGGTGAAAGTGTACAAACTCTGCAGAGTCAAAATTATTCGAATAGCCGTGCCCACGGTCAAGGGCGGACATGGGAACTTAACCAGATATAGTTCTCTTTCAAAATGCTTTATGAATGGGATTGGAAAAGTGAAGGGCAGTGGAAAGCCCTGATTTGAGTTGTCCTGGGTGTCGTCCCAGTGGTAATGTAAGCGGTTATAACGCTAAAATGTTAGCATATGGTGCGGATGCCATGTAATGGTGGATGGAATCTGGATCACTATTATTATTGCATTCATTTACACATTATGTTTTTGTGCAAAACTGCTAAGTCTCAGGAAATTTTTATATATTATATTTCAAATAATGACACTTCTATTCGTACTAACTAAAATATGGGAGGAATAAACAGAGTTGTGAGTAAAGGGAGTGGATGTTTATAGTACACATATAAAAGTATTGGTGGATTCATGTTGATCATAACTGGGACACGATAGTGGGGATTCTGGGAGGAATAAATGGGTGGAGCCCAAATGGATTTGTAGACTAGATAGATGAAATATATGATTTTTGGAGTATTAGGAAATGTAAAGGTATTTGCTGGATTATGACACTGATAATTTAAAATTCTTGGAAGATATTGGCGATAATGGAATTAATAGGATTGGATTATAAACTAGATGGATGAATTGAATTTCTGAGAATATTGGAGGAATTATAACAAGTAGTGGATTATAATCTTGATAAAGTGTATTCTCGGTGGATGTATACTAGTGAGTCGTAGACTCGATCATTAATGTATTTGGTGGAGGTATACTAGTGCACTAGTTAGTGATAGATAATGGAAAATGAGATTGATTATTAGAAGAATGAATTTTGGTTTTGGATCAATAACAAAAAGGATTGAATATGAATGATTTCGGTGGATTTAAAATCAATGGTGTTAGTTAATCATTGGAATTAGAGATGAAGAGTTGATGAATAGAAATTTCAAGATTTGATTATTAGGAATTTAGAACACAGAAGATATTGGTGGATTCAAAATGATTAATGATACTAGCTGTTTGGAGTCTTAGATAGCAATCAATAAAGAAAGTGTATTTTGGTGGATTAAGTCGATTATAGTAGTCGCTAGGTGGAGTAACAGTAACACTATGATTAAATAATAACAAAGCTACTAAAAGTGATTTTTGGCAAATAAAATAAACCGAGCCTCTCCTTTGTTAAGCCATGCATACTATTTATTTGCATTCTGTATATTGGCTCGCGGAGCACGGGGTTGGAGTGCTCACACTCGCTTTTGCGACAAAATTCAGAATCAGGAATCAAATCACCTCGCCTCAGCAACAAGATTGGACAAGCTGGCAGAGAAGATGAATAGGTCAAGGGCTAGGTCGCGAACCTCTAGTTGGCTGCCTGTGGGCATGTCCTGAAGGTCCCACCTGTGTGCTTCATTCTTCCGCTGCTGCAATTTATTGAATTCGGCCTAATCGGCCCATGAGTAAGTCTGCTATTGTATATTTACGCTTCCGCATGATATGCACTTTGATAATCAGAACTGTAATCTGTGAGCACTATCTACTGATCTAGGGAATAGTGCGGTGGAATCACAGAGGTATCCGGATTGTAAAATCTGGGTCCCTACACGCTGCTTTCTCTTCCCGGTACCCTCGACGGACCATTGCCGGTGACGATGGCATGACACGATGGCGACACCGATCTTGTCCTCGGCATGGCTCTGATACCAAATGTTGGATCGGATCCCTGCAGAAACTGTACACCAAGATGGAAGATTGAACACGCGCAAGAAGAAATGGAGCAGTGAATGCGGAAGAGCACGGAGCACAGAGAATATAATCTTGTTTGCCGAGCCAAAACGTGCGGCGTTTTCCTGCTTGCTCTTTTATTCACTCAGCTCACTTAATACATACTGACTACACTACCTTAAATAAGCACATCAGAGACGTGTCTGTCATGATCTAACTAACAGACGTGCATGCGAGACATCAATACACGGCTCGACGTGGCTGCCGCAACTCACGTGCACGTCTTGCTGTTAGATTGTCTCACACACGCACTAATAAGCCTTAAACTCTCCAAAGCTGCATGCACGCAACTAACTTACTCCTTACTCCTGCATGCAACTAACTCACTAACTTACTCCTCCTTACTCCTGCATGCAACTAACTCCCTAACTTACTCCTTACTCCTACATGCAACTAACTCCCTGGAGACTTGGCACTGAGGCCTCAACTCGCACGCTCTCGCGCACGTCCATGCGAGACCGATTCCCATGCTTAACTGTGTAACACACAAACGCACACTACTTGTACGTGACAACATCAACGTACTTACATGGTTCAAACTAATGAAACACTAACAAATATCAAGATTATTTCTAACAAATTTCCCCCCTTAATCTTGACTTCCGTTTATTTGAGTACCTTCTCGCCAAGCCTCAAAGTAGCGCCGGTTCGTCATCGGCATCAGCCATAACGAGATGCGCCTCTTCCTCCTTCTTATGGCATTCGGTAGCAAAATGCCCATAGTCGTTGCAGTTGTAGCATCTTACTTTAGCCTTGTCGAATTTGAAACTTGTTAGATTTTGGACCTTGGCCGCATGCGTAGGTCCAACCGGGTTTACCTCCTGGGCCATATGTCTAAATGGGCTGAACACAACTAAGCCCATGGAGCAACGGAGCAACATACTTATAAGTGGTATTGGGCCTTCTCCCCCCCAAAAAAGACTAGTCCAATGGGTGGAGGCTCCCTTACATATATAAATTGTGCTTTCTCTTTTTTCACAATCCATGTGGGACTATTCCTAACAGAGGTTGTACGGAGTCTGACTGGATGGTGCCGGCGGCATAGGCTGGAAGGTGCGAGAGGGGGCGCGGGAGGCTTGGGCGGCGAAAAAATCGGGCGACGACGAGATTTTTCAGCCGGTGTACAATGTCAAAGCGAAAATGGCTCAAAGGGGTAATATGGTAGAGAATCCAGGGCGCAATTGGCTAGGATTTGAGCTAAATTAGGCAAAGGTTCAAAGGGAATCAAAATCTCAAAAATTTTCAATCTTCTTTTGAATTTTCGGTTTCTTTTCATAGTACTGCAAATAATGGCTGACCTACAAGAGCATTAAAATGAACTTTCTCAGTACTGCAAATAATGGCTGACCTACATGAGCATTAAAACGGACTTTCTCATGGCACTTAAATCTCTTCTGATAATTTCAAACCCCAGAATAGTTCTAGCCTCAAAGCAAAGGTATTCCCAAAAGTATAATGCACAGTTGGCATAGAGCTAAACTTCCACCAAGTTATCTTCCAGATCTTGTCTTTTTGCGTGTGATGAACAAACCAAGTTTGCGGGCAAGAAATCAATCTGTTGATGACAAAAACCAAAGTGATGCTTTCTTAAATGTGTTGTGTGTGTTAGTGATGTGCCCAAGAGGCAATTATAAACAATTCGGTTTTATAGGCTAAAAGGGATATTGATCCATATGGGATTAGGGTTCTAATGGGCCTACAACGTGGAAGCCCATTAGCATGCTCTATAAATATGTGGAGGCGGGGCTGTAGGTAGATATACTACTATGCTGAAGACCCTGGCCGCCACCTCCCCTCGGCCGTATCCCGAAACCCTAGCCGGGCGCGCGGTGCTAGCACACTAGTGCACGGCGTTCCATCCCGAACGTGTGGACTCCGTGGAGGCGCCGTTGCTGTTGCTGTTGTGCTGATCGGCGAGAAGCGCAAGGCTATTGCTAGGACGCAAGGAGGAGACATTCAGTTCGTGAAACGATCGACTGCTTCTTCTTCATCAACGCACATCTACGTTGGACCGGGCTGCTCCAACTCTTCTTCCGCTGCGCAGCGCATCTAGTGATAACTATCCATGACTCCCTTACACGCATGTTTTCTGGTTGAACGCGGTAGAAAATCAAATGTTGTAGCTAGCGTAGCCTACCCGTTCTCCTTCAGTGGTATCATAGCAAAGCTGCGTAGTATGTGGTCTGGATCATGCACTTGTAGATGATATGTTGTTTGTAGTAGATGCGATCTATTACTGTTCTTATGCTAGGTTCATATGATGGATCTTTCGGTGCATGGGTTAATTAGATCAATCGGTCATAAGGGGTTGAAATAGGTATGAGTTGATAGCATCATGTGGCCAAAAAGATTAATTCGTGCTCCTTCTTTGATGTACGCGCGACTTGCCCCTACCGGCTAGAATCACCATCGGGGCTAACTGCGCGCACAGTCAGTAGATTGAGCCAACAGATCGAGGTCTTGTGTTGCGGTCTCTTCAAGTATACCGATCGCGATGATCAATGTGATTGATCTAATGAAAATTGAGACATTTTGAATGGCTCGGATTTGGGTTGATTTGATCGGCCCGATGAGATTTTCATAGCGATTTCATAGATGCGATCTATGTAATGGCCTTGCGTACACGCATAGATTGTTTTACAAACACATTCATATCAGGGCTGTAGAATGCGTTCTACGCTTAACTTGTTTTTGCAAAGAATGATGTCAATGGTATGGCATAGATGTATATATGATGCATGTGTGTTTTGGTGGCTTGTGTATCGTATTAATCACAGCTGGGTTGAGGCTGTTCTTTAATTGTATAACGACCCGCGTGTCGACTTGTGATGCTTGCGCTCCTCATGTAATTCATTTGCTAGCTATTAGTTGTAATAGTTTAGTTCTTTACCATGGAGGCTTCAAGCATGATGACAAAGAGGACAGGAAGTGTGGCGAAGGACATCACCGTTGAACCATGGCAATGGCGACCACTACGATTCAAAAAGCCATACCATTCACAGTATAATGTGATTATATGCATGTGATGTTTATTTCCTGTCATACTATTCTTTCATGCTATACCTGTAGAGGATGTATTTTTCATGACAGAATAGCTTCCCTCAGAAAAATTAAGAATTTATTTGATGCCCTTCCAATTGCTGCGCCTATAAGAATTACGATCATTGTTTGGTAGGTCTACCAAAGCAAAGTACCATCAACTATCTTGATCTAACAGGGTGGATGTCGGACATCCACATGCATAGTGTTGGTTTATTTGACAAGGCTATCAAATTGGATTTGGGCCTTGGGCATGGTGTTGGGAGCCAAGGCATTGGATGCCACCCAACAAACAAGAGTCACATAAGATGTGATTAGCAAGCGTTGCTTACCTACGTCACTAGGTTTCTAGCGGTGATGCCAAAGCTCACTAGAACTTAGATGAACATGGATCTTGACCACTATATGTCGTTAGAGGAAAGACGATTACAAAACATATAGTGGAAGTGTCTTTTGTTAAATTGTTTAATGGAAGATCAAACATGAACATAGTACTGAACTTTGCTTGTTTATTTTCTGTTGTAGATCATAGCTGCTTCTAGTAACAATTCCGATTTCAACTTGCGATCTGTTCTTGAGAAAGAAAAACTTAATGGAACGAATTTTATTGATTGGTACCACAACTTGAGAATTGTTCTCAGACAAGAAAAAAGGAACACGTTCTTGAGCAACCCTACCCCGATAAACTCCCTGAGGGTGCAAACGTTGCCACCCGCAAAGCTTATGAAAAGCACTGCAATGATTCACTCGACGTTAGCTGTCTCATGCTTGCTACCATGTCCTCTGAGCTTCAGAAGCATTATGAGAATGTAGATGCTCACACTATGATTGAAGGACTGTGTGACATGTTTGAGAACCAAGCTAGGACCGAGAGGTTTAACATTTCAAAGTCCTTGTTTGTGTGCAAGCTGGTGGAAGGTAGTCCAGTCAGTCCTCATGTGATCAAGATGATTGGTTACATTGAGAGCTTGGAGAAGCTTGGTTCTCCCCTTAATCCTGATCTGGCTACGGAGGTTGTTCTCCAATCTCCCCCTCCGAGCTATGAGCAGTTCATTATGAACTTCCATATGAATAACATGGAGAAATCATTAACTGAATTGCATGGGATGCTTAAGACAGTAGAGGAAAGCATTAAGAAAAACATCAATCATGTGATGATGGTTCAGAAGGAAAATAAAAAGAGGAAGGGTTGGACGCCCAAAGGCAAAGGCAAAGAAAAGGTTCCTAATGAGCACCCTAACTCTAAGCCAAAGCCAAATGGGAAGGTCAAATCTGGCCCTTCTCCTGATGATGAATGCTACCACTGCCATGTCAAGGGGCATTGGTCTAGGAATTGTAAGAAATACTTGGATGATCTGAAAAAGAAGAAGAGAAGCGAGACTTCTGCTTCAGGTATAAATGTTACAGAAATTAATCTTGCAATTTCTTCTGGTGAATCTTGGGTATTTGATACCGGATCGATGATTCGTACTTGCAAATCGTTACAGGGTCTAAAAAGGACTAGAAGTTTTGCGAGAGGCGAGTTGGACGTACGTGTCGGCAATGGAGCAAAGGTTGCTGTACTGGCTGTCGGTACTTATCACTTGTCATTACCTTCAGGATTAGTTTTGGAATTAAATAATTGTTATTACATTCCAGCATTGAGTAAGAACATCATCTCTTCTTCATGTTTGGAGGAAGATGGTGGTTTTGAGTTCGTAATAAAGAACAAACGTTGTTCTATTTATTTGAATGATATACTCTATGCACATTGACCATTGATGAATGGGTTATATGTTCTTGATCTTGAGGATAAGCATGTCTATAATATTAATGCAAAAAGGCTACGGCCTAATGATTTGAATCCCGCTTTTATTTGGCATTGTCGCTTAGGTCATATAAATGAGAAACGCATAGAGAAGCTCCATAAAGATGGTCTACTCAACTCATTTGATTTTGAATCATTTGAGACATGCGAGTCTTGTTTACTTGGCAAGATGACAAAGGCGTCTTTCGCCGGTCATAGTGAAAGGGCAAATGACTTGTTGGGACTTGTACATACCGATGTATGTGGACCAATGAGCTCAGTAGCCAGAGGTGGTTTTCAGTATTTCATTACTTTTACCGATGACTTTAGTAGATATGGATACATCTACTTGATGAGGCACAAGTCTGAATCGTTCGAAAAGTTCAAAGAATTTCAGAATGAAGTACAAAATCAGCTAGGCAAGACAATTAAAATTCTGCGATCTGATCGTGGAAGTGAATATTTGAGCCATGAATTTGGTGAACATCTAAAACAGTGTGGAATTGTTCCACAGCTGACTCCGCTTGGCACGCCTCAGTGGAACGGGGTATCTGAACGGAGGAACCGAACCTTGTTAGACATGGTTCGGTCTATGATGAGCCAATCTGATCTTCCATTGTCCTTTTGGGATATGCTCTAGAAATTGATGTGTTTACAATAAACAGAGTTCCATCTAAATCAGTGGAAAAGACACCATATGAGAAATGGACCGGGAAACGTCCTGGATTATCTTTCCTTAAGATATGGGGTTGTGAGACTTATGCGAAACGTTTGACGTCTGATAAGCTTCATCTTAAATCTTATAAATGCTTCTTTGTTGGGTATCCTAGGGAAACCAAAGGATATTATTTTTACAATCAGGAAGAAGGCAAAGTGTTTGTCACTCGGAACGGTGTCTTTTTGGAAAAAGAATTTCTTTCATAGGGTGTTAGTGGGAGCAAGGTGCAGCTTGAAGAAATTCGGGAAACACCTGAAAATGTTTCAGCTCCTATTGAACCTCAACAGGATGTACAAGATGTTGTACAACCGGTTATGGAGGCACCGCCCCCACGTAGGTCTAGAAGGGCACGTCGCGCAACTGAAAAGTTCACGCTCCTAACCACGGGACAACGCAACATATTGTTGTTGGACAATGATGAGCCCAAGAGCTACACGGAAGCAATGATGGGACCAGACTCTGAAAAATGGTTTGGAGCCATGAGGTCCGAAATAGAATCCATACATGATAATCAAGTTTGGAACTTGGTGGATCCACCTGATGATATAAAAACTATTGAGTGTAAATGGGTTTTTAAGAAAAAGATAGACATGGATGCAAATGTTCACATCTATAAGGCACGATTGGCGGCGAAAGGTTTCAAGAAAATTCAAGGTGTTGATTATAATGAAACGTTTTCGCCCGTCGCTATGCTAAAGTCTATTCGGATCCTCCTAGCGATTGCTGCCTATTTCGACTACGAGATTTGGCAGATGGATGTCAAAACGGCTTTCCTAAATGGAAACCTAAGCGAGGATGTGTACATGACACAGCCTGAGGGTTTTGTTGATCCAAAAAATGCTGGGAGAATATGCAAGCTTCAGAAGTCCATTTATGGATTGAAGCAAGCATCTCGAAGTTGGAATCTTCGTTTTGATGAAGTAGTCAAAGGGTTTGGCTTCATCAAGAATGAAGAAGAGCCTTGTGTTTACAAGAAGGCTAGTGGGAGCACACTTGTTTTTCTGGTCTTATATGTAGATGACATATTATTGATCGGAAATGATATTCCAATGCTAGAAGCTATGAAGTCTTCTTTGAGAAAAAGTTTCTCAATAAAAGATCTCGGAGAGGTAGCTTACATTTTGGGTATAAAGATCTATAGAGATAGATCGAAGAGGCTAATTGGATTAAGCCAAAGTACATACATTGACAAGGTATTGAAACGGTTCAATATGCAAGATTTCAAGAAAGGTTTCTTGCTTATGTCACATGGCATTAGTCTTAGCAAGACTCAGTGTGCTTCAACACTTGATGAGCAAAAGAAGATGAGTGCGATTCCGTATGCCTCAGCCATCGGATCCATCATGTATGCTGTGCTTTGTACGCGTCCAGATGTTTCATATGCTCTAACTGTTACGAGCAGGTATCAATCTAGCTCTGGTCTAGCTCACTGGGTGGCTGTAAAGAATATTCTTAAGTATTTTAGAAGGACTAAGGATATATTCCTTATTTTTGGAGGTGAAGAAGAGCTCGTTGTAAAAGGTTACACTGATGCTAGTTTCCAAACTGATAAAGATGATAGCAAATCGCAGTCTGATTTTGTGTTCTGCCTCAATGGAGGGGCAGTGAGCTGGAAAAGTTCCAAGCAAGAGACGGTAGCTGATTCGACAACTGAGGCCGAGTATATTGCAGCTTCTGAAGCTGCAAAGGAAGCTGTTTGGATCAGAAAATTTGTTTTTGAGTTGGGTGTGATCCCTAGTGTGTCCAGTCCAGTGGATCTCTATTGTGATAATACTGGAGCCATTGCGCAAGTAAAGGAGCCTAGGTCACACCAAAAGTCCGAACATATACTTCGGCGCTATCACCTTATCTGTGAGATCATTGATAGAGGTGAAGTGAAGATTTGCAAGGTGCACACGGATTTGAATGTTGCTGATCCGTTGACGAAGCCTCTCCCACAACCAAAGCATGAGGCACACACGAGTGCAATGGATATTAGATACTTACATGATTGACTCTAGTGTGAGTGGGAGATAATTGTATCAAGTCTATGCTTATGAAATTTTGAATAAGGTGTTATTTGGTTCCTTGAATAATGATTGTATGCATTGATTGGCAAGTATGTAACTTGTTCGTGAAACTCTTTGTTTTATTTAATGTTATTCTAAAGATTCCTAGTCTTATGTCATTACGTGGGACAACAATGATTTATGGACTAGCACATGTATTGATTGATGATCATGTTTCACGGATCATGGATATAGGAATATCAAATCAATAATGTGGATACATGTTAGAGAACATGGTGTTGGATTGACCCACTCCGAGACGTTGCTGGGATTGTTATGTTAATATGTGCCATCAAGCAATCTCGAGTGGTATACCTACTGGATCCTTCGACCTGAAATCGCCATTGTTTCTCACTATGTGTAGTGGTGCGCTTTGGGGCTGCCAAACACTACTCCGTAACTAGGTAGCTATAAAAAGTAGTCTTCAGGTGTATCATGAAACATGGAATGGGATGTGAGCGGATTAAGATGGAATTTTCCCCTCCTACATAACAAAAGAGATATCTCTGGGCCCCTCGATGTGGTTGTATTAGGGAAGTGCATGGCCATGCCAAGGTGATTAAAGAGTTAATCACAATGTGACTAAAGGGTTAGTCATGAGTTGTAATCCACCACAAGATTGAGTGAATGGTTGAGCTATCAAAAGGGTGGCACGAATCTCGCCTTAAGTTCGACTGGTATCGTGTGGCAACTGGATCCAAGTGTGTGTATATCAAGGTTTAGCCAATATGATCTTTATGTGTATTCGGGAGTTAATATGCCCTGCTAGGTGCCACTATTGACTTATGGCTTGAAAAGGGTTTTCGGGTCATGACTGTCTACACATGAACCTAACGGGTCACACACTTAAGGAGTTGGAATTGGAAAGCTTGCTTATATGATTGTCTCTAGTGCAAGTGGGAGATTGTTAGTGATGTGCCCAAGAGACAATCATAAACAATTCGGTTTTATAGGCTAAAAGGGATATTGATCCATATGAGATTAGGGTTCTAATGGGCCTACAACGTGGAAGCCTATTAGCATACTCTATAAATATGTGGAGGCGGGGCTACAGGTAGGTATACTACTATGCTGAAGACCCTGGCCGCCACCTCCCCTCGGCCGTATCCCGAAACCCTAGCCGGGCGCGCGGTGCTAGCACACCAGCGCACGGCGTTCCATCCCGAACGTGTGGACTCCGTGGAGGCGCCGTTGCTGTTGTTGCTGTGCTGATCAGCGAGAAGCGCAAAGCTATTGTTAGGACGCAAGGAGAAGACATTCAGTTCGTGAAACGATCGACTGCTTCTTCTTCATCAACGCGCATCTACGTTGGACCGGGCTGCTCCAACTCTTCTTTCGCTGCGCAGCGCATCTAGTGGTAACTATCCATGACTCCCTTACACGCATGTTTTCTGGTTGAACGTGGTAGAAAATCAAATGTTGTAGCTAGCGTAGCCTATCCGTTCTCCTTCAGTGTGATGATATGAGGGCAAAGTTCGATAAATATTGGGGCTGAAGTTAACAAGATTCTTTTGGTTGCATCGCTGTTGGATCCACGGCACAAATTGTTTCTTTTGAAGTACTGCTTCTTGAAAGCCTATGGAAAACAAGTGGCCAACAAAAAGGCAAACACTATTCTTGTCTTGTTTAGGGATATTATACTTACTATGAAGAAATGTTGCAGAGTACTTCGCAGAGCGGCATTTCTTTGTCAACTGAGGTGGGAGAGGGAAACGCAAACTAGAGCTGGAATTTGCTTTGTTCAAAGAGCAAACCAGACCTACTCACTCTAGAAGGTCAGAGGTTGATATTTATCTAGAAGATTCGCTGGTTCCTATAAGGGAAGGTGAAGAATTTGATGTTTTAAAGTGGTGGAAGAAATGCTGACCAATATCCTATACTAGCCAAGATGGCTCGCGACTTTCTGGCCATTCCATTGTCAATTTTTCCCTCTGAATCAACGTTCAGTATTGCTGGTATGACAATAGATAAATACCCAAATTCCCTAAGTCCAGAAACAATTGAAGCACTGGTATGCTCAAAAGATTGGCTCAAACAATACCTCTCAGATGATGATGGTAAGAACAGAACAAATGATATTTTGTTGCTCGAACTATTTTCTTTACATGGTGCTGATTTTTTTTTTGTTTCCGTCCGACAGATTGACTTTACATGGAAAGAAGTGAGGCATGCCCTGTTTGTGGCAAGATAAATGCGTTTTAGATCCTTATGATTTGTTAGTACCACTTCTATGATTTATATTCTGTTCTATGATTTACACTTTATCGGTTTGTTGCATATACTGGTATTCACTAATTCCGAAGGAGTTTGATGAGACAACTTAATTCTCGGGCTGGATTCTATATTTTGGATTAACAACCTCTACATATACACTTCTTGCCACAAACAGTGATTTTGGAGAGCAACTTGCTGTTTGTCTTGTTAGATCATTTTGTTCTTGATGATCTGAATGTTGTTTCAGCTACGGATGTCATATTTACACTTCTGTTTAAATCTTCATAGGGATTTTTTTATCTCAACTGGTCCTGATTTTGGGAACATCCATTTTAGGATTTTTTTTTTTACATTACATTATACTAGTAGTAGAAATAAAATCTGACCGATGATTTATAAGGGTATTATAGACTTTTGTTTTTTAACCTGTTTTTTAGGGTATTTTAGACTTCCTCATGTAAACATACTGTGTGTAAATCACAGTTACATCTTTATTCCTAGCGTCCTGCCACCTCTCCATAACCTGTGCCAGCCCAGTACGTCGTGCGGCAGCACGATCGCCTGACTTTCAATG
The DNA here is from genome assembly GCA_017311315.1 of Dendrocalamus latiflorus. Taxonomy (NCBI): domain Eukaryota; kingdom Viridiplantae; phylum Streptophyta; class Magnoliopsida; order Poales; family Poaceae; genus Dendrocalamus; species Dendrocalamus latiflorus. Next base: position 26,651,213 of record CM029616.1, read on the forward strand.
CAGCCGCCGTGCCGGTCCCCATCATCGATCTCAGCCGCCTGTCCCAGCGAGACGGCGCTGAGGAGGCGGCGAAACTCCAGGCGGCACTCCAGTCTTGGGGCCTTTTCTTGGTAACCTTGCCCGAACAATCTTGGCTACTTGTTCTTTCCTGACATGTAGCTGCAGCTAAATCGCGCGCGCCTGTCTGTTTCGTTTCCAGGTTATTAACCATGGCATGGAGGCTTCTCTGATGGATGACATGATAGACGCGTCGAGGGAATTTTTCTGGCTGTCGCTTGAAGAGAAGCAAAGGTATTCCAACCTAATAGACAACAAGCATTTCCAGCTCGAAGGGTATGGCAACGACGAGGTGAGATCCAAGGACCAAATCCTCGACTGGTCCGATCGGTTGTACCTCGAAGTGGAATCGGAAGAGGAGAGAAACCTCCCCCTTTGGCCCGAACACCCCAAACTTTTCAGGCAACCAATCAATCTTGCAGCAACGGAGGTGACGTAGAATTGAATGCATTGACAATTTAGGTTCAGTTTGCGATTACAATTTTACCCCTTTAGAAATTGTACTGCTAGTAGTGTGGATGGTAGTATAACGAAATCCTAACTAATATGAACGATTGGATCTTAAAGATTGGACTGCTCAGATTCACTTTAAGGTACCGTAAAAGATACTGATAGTAGAAAGGTGGTAATAGAAATAAATTCTGACCGTTGATTTGTGAGGGTATTATAGACTTTGTTTTTCAACCTGGTTTTTTTCAAGAGGGTATTTTGGGCTATGACATGTGAATATCTGTGTGTAAACCGCAGTTGCATTAATTAAAGAGGAGATCGTCCATTGATACCATGGCTCTGAGCCAGAGTATGCAGTTCAACGTCACCACCTCATCGTTCAGCATGCTCTTCTTTTTCCTCAGCATCTTTGCTGAAGGTATGTGTAGGATCGTCGATGGCAATCAGAGGGGGGTGAATGATTGCAGCGCACAGCGAAAGCTTTTCTTAAATTTTATTATTATTTTTAAACCTGTAAATCACAAAAACAGACACAAAAGCAAAAGATAATAATAATAATAATAATTCGCTAAGTCTAATTACGATCACAACACCAAATCACGCCAGCAAAGACAACTCGGCCGCCGCTCAAAATCTTGTATATTCCTGCATGCAGCGCTACCGCACACATGTGTAATTATCACACCTAATCACACCTCGCTAAGGCCAGTCTCAGTGGAGGTTTCATGTCCCAGTTTCCAACACATCTATATTTTGAAAACAGTGCAGAAGAGTTTCATCCTCATGAAACTCTCTCTACTCCCATGAAACTTTTATCATCTCTCTTCATCAATACAGTGTCATGTCAGCGTATTTAATACCCATAAAACTGCATAAAACCACCATTGAGATTGGCCTAATCCTTTTTTCTTCTCTCCTCAAATCTGCATGCATCGACTAGTATTAATCGATGTGCATGTTGACTAAAATTTATTTGATGTGATGGCTATACTTCTCTCTCCTTCGTATTCAATGCTGCATGCATCTTTTGTCTACTAATCATACCAGCCATATACCCCGTGGGATTCCGGCGAGCGCGTGAGGCCACGTCGCCCCGAATCCTCCCCCGGCCGGCGCGTGTCGGCGCGTTTTGCGTACGGCCGGGGGAGGCATTTCCCTTGACTTTTTTGGAAATTACGTAAAGGTCCTTTTTCCTCGCAAAAAAGTCCCTGCAAGTTTTTTTTACAAAAAAAATTTTGGATTGCGCCCCGCGGGTTTCCAGAATTACGTATAGGTCCTTATTTACTTACGTGCAGGTCCTTACAGGTCCTCGGTTTTTTTCAAAAAAATCCTTTTGTTTTTTCGAAATTACGCACGGGTCCTCGATTTTTTTATGTAACTCCCTGCGAATCGCCGTCTCTTTTGCTTCGGTCCACACGGTGGCTGGCGTGGCGTGGCGCCACGCCTACGTGGCTAGTTAACATTAAGACATGTTACTTACAGTGCTGTTCGGGAGGCAAAAAAAACTGTGCACAGCGGATGGATGTCACGCAGATGGCGTGAATTCGCTCGTGTTGCCTTTCCCGCGAAACACGGAGATGTGCTGACTCCACGCTCCTCAACACGCCAACCGAGGACCACTTGGTCGAGATTGGCCGAGGACGAGGGAATAAACCGAGACGCCGACGATGACAAGAATAACACGAAACAACAGCGTCAATTTTCTTTTCTCCGAATAGATCTAAATTTTATTTCTGAATCATGGTGGCTACAAAGTGCCCTCTCTTGACACCTCTAAACCCTAGTATAAAATTAGTCTCTCCCAAAAGCCACGGGGTTAGCTCCAACCCCACCTCTCTATTTATAGTATAGGGTCCAAAACCTAGGCTTGTCCCAAGCCCACGAGTTATAATCCAATTCCAACAAATAAAGGACCCGTAATCCTTTCTAACACGGGTTTTCTAAAATTCCAACTACAACTTCTCCAACTCATCACGTGTCGAAGCCTCCAGTACAGCACCTCCTGTATCTTCTCCACGCATCATCCACCTTTGATCCCCATGTGCTCCAGCGTGAGCCCGACCACCTCGTGACATCCTCGACCGTCTGGACCTCAGATTTCCCCCTCCTAGTCCCGGTCTTCCTCGTCACCGACCATAACCGTCTCCACGCCTAACCTACACATGCAAAGACAAAAACACATTTTTCCCAGCACAAGTTCTCACCAACTTGACCGATATTAGTCCACGTACACACGCACACACCTCGAATAACAATACTAAGCCATGTTGTCAATTATTCATCATCATAAAACTCCTAGACCTAGCCACATGGTCTTACACAAGATCAATCAAGTTCTCGTGATTGCAGTTTTGTCTACAATGTTCATGAAGATTGCATCACCAATTCAGAGGTTTCTAATGCACACAAAATACATATTTGGAAAGCTAATGAAGTCTACTTTCCAACGAATCAAACGGCACATGATTTGGAGCTTCCTACACAAAGTTATGGCAACTTCATTGATTGCTGCACGGGCTGTCCGGAGAGACGCGCGAGACTTACCAAACATAGAGAGTCCGGGTATTGCAATACAAGTAAGGTTAAATCCGACCATACCATGACTTTTCAAAGGATGAGAAGGACTCCTTTTCAGGTTCCAAACGGATTTGGAAGCCCCTTGAACAAAAAAAGTAAACCTATAAAAATTTGAATTCGATTCGAATTCGATTCGGGTCAGACAGGAAGTCCAACATTAAAACGCCCATAACTTTCACAAACGGAGTCCGATTTGGACGTTATTGGACTCGTTGGAAAGCTATTTCGAAGCCCCATACAATGGATAGGTGCCAGCCACAGAATCCTCATGGTCACACCGCAAATTGAGAGAGAATCTAGAGGTAGCAGTTTAGGTATTTCCTTTTTAGTTCGTATTGGAATTTGTTTCGGCCTTAGGTCAGGTTGTGCGTGAGTTTTAGTCAAGGTCGTGCATTGTGTACCAATATAAGGTCAGGGCCTTAGCCCCATTGTAACTTAGGCTATGATATGATAAGTTTTTAGGCTTGTGAAATAAAGGAGAAAATCGCCATGATGGTTGTTGGCGGTCAGATTGTGTGATTGCAAGGTTTTCTCGTTGGAGTTTGCTGAGTTGGTGCAAGGCAAGAATAGGATATTCTTGAGATTACCTATCGAATCTATAAGGTTCATCTCTTCTAATTCGTGTCTTCTTGCTGAATTCACGGTTTGGGGAGTTCAGTGGATTGCTTCTAGTGTGCACCTTGTATACTAGTGCAAATTGCCCTTATCAATATTATTGGCTGCGTCAAGACAAGGAGAAGGAACCTCGCTGAACGTACCGGGAAAGATCGGGTCATCCCTACGCATAAACTAATCCTTAGTTGGTCCGTATCAACACGGGCTATTTCTACCCTCACCGAGTAGACCCTTTTGCGTTAACCAAAACATAAGCAAAGTCTCCTCGATCTCCAAACTTCTCGATCGAGAGTGAAAGGGAAGGAGAGGAGAGGAAAGCTAGCTAGATCTAGTGCTCATACTTTGCAAAACTTCTCAAGAGCTGCTAAGTTAGTTACTAGCTAGTAATCGTTTGGAAGGCACAAGTAAGTAGGTGTTCGTTTATGGAGAGCGGCGAGGGTTCCCACGTGCTGCAGCCCATGCCGGGCAGCTATGGCCTCCCGATCATCTCGGGCGTGCGTGACCGCCTTTTAGGGCTAGGACAAGTACTTGGAGTCCCACGTCGAGACTCGAGAGGTACGGCTCCACCACCGTTCGCATCAACGTCCCATTAGGCCCCTTCATGGTGCGTGATCGCACGTTGTTACGCTCCTCGATGCTAAGAGCCTCCTCATCCTCTTTGACATCTCCAAGGTTGAGAAGAGGAACATCTTCACCGGCACCTACATGCCCTCCACCTCCCTCACCGGTGGCTACCACATCTACACCTACCTCGGCCCCTCCGAGCCCAACCACGCCAAGGTCAAGCAGCTACTCTTCACCATGCTGGCGTCCCACAAGGACGCCTTCGCCTCGGCCTTTCGCTCCTCTTTAATTTGTTTCATTTACAATTTTATTCTTTTGAAGATTCTACTGTTAATAATGTGGGTGGTAGTATAACTAAATCTTAACTAATCTGAATCATTGGATCGTAAAGATTGAACGACTTATATTCATCTTAAGATACAGTAAAAAAAAGCTCTCATTTTAACCATGCACGTTTGGGGCTAAGGAGGTTGTTGAAGTAGATTCGACTATCTAGATGCTTACCAATGCAGTTAGGAGAATGGATGTTAGAATCAGAATGATGTGATGCGTTGACTTCTAGTTGTGAGTTTTGTAACATTATTTGCTTGGTTGCCTCGAGGGTTGCACTACATATTTAGATATGTGTTATGACATGTACCTTTTCTCTAATGTGTTGTAGGTATGGTTGCAGCGAAATATTTCTGAAAGGGTCATGTTTGGAACGAAATAGCCCTAAAAGGGCCTATTTTGTAATTATTTTGAACATTGAATGGTTTTTATGCAATTATTTCGATTGTAAAATGCTGATTTTGTTATGTCTTTTATCGGAAGGGCTCTTTTGTAGTGTAGTACAGGTGTAAGGGCTTCCTACGATAAATATTGTTTAGATAGGGTCTTTTCGTAAAGTTTCTGAGGTGGAAGGGTATTCACGCGAATATCTATTCAGTGAGGTGCTTCATTGATAATATGTCAATACAGATACAATTCTGGAACGGGCCACCTGATGCTGGGCCAAGCTAGCTTAATGGACTTCCGGATGGACTTGGACCTGTGGGGATTGGATTGGATTGGATAGTGTGCAGTTTGAATTGGTTTTGGATTGGATAGTGGACTTTCTTTAGTGAGCTTTCGTGTCGGCTTTCGATGATGACTTCAGGTGTAACTTATAGTCCTCTTTTTTTTGTTTTTTTACAGTAATTAGCTTCTAAATAGAGTGTCTTCTTAAGGTAGGGTCTATAAGTTAATTGTAGTACACACTATAGCAATTTTATTTATATTGGCCAAAACCGCACGTAAATTTCTGTTATTCCGTACTCTCTCTCAGAAATAGCCTAAAAACTATAAGTCATAGTCAAAAGTCATAAACCAAAGCAAAAAAAATAAGCTCATGACTTTTAGTTAAAAAAATAGTAGTGGCTGAAAAAAGCAGCTTTTAGAAGGAGGGAACGAGCAGTGAAAAAAAGTGAGGGAGAGATGCGTGCGCATGACGGGAGCAAGAGGGTGATGTACCCGTAAGCCCCTGTCTTATCTCTGGAGTGAGATGGTAGCGAAAGGAATGGAGAAGCCATTTCAAGAAGTTAAGTATTCGTATTAACTTTTAACTTTTCTAAATAGAGGTGGTGATCGGTTCGGCTGAAAAGCTCATGGCTTATGGCTGAAAACACTGTAGCTGGCTGAAAAAAGCACTGTAGCTGACAGAGGCTTATTTAGCATAATTAAATTTAAAAAATCTAAAAATATAAAAAATATGTTAGCCCATTACGTATAATACAAACAAATACGGGGAAAAAAGAACCGGCAAAAAAGCTCAACAAAAAGCAAAAAATTCAGAAAAAGACGAAACTTATGAATAGTGCCAAATAAGCCCGCAGCACTGTAGCGCAGCCATGTTGATCGCGGCCAGAAACCCAAAATAGAAGTTAATACAAACAAGACCTTAGTTGGACTTGTATTGGACTTCCCTATTTGGATCAGGATATCCATCCATTCCCAGTTCTGGGTTGAGCTGGACACATATTGAGTATTCTTTGAGGTCGATGGGAAGCCACATCAAATTTTAATTCAATTCAAATAGCATGACAAGGGGAAAAGGTCCAATTTAGGGACTATTCTAAGCAACTTATGGCAGTGGCTTTTGACTGTTAGCTGAAATTGCACTGTAATGGTTATTTGTTTTTTAAATCGTTCAATTAAAGAAAAAAGAAAAAGAAAACGCCGTTATATATCTACAGACAATACAAAACAAAAGCCAAAAAAACCCAAAATAATCAAAGTTAGAAGCTAACATATTTTAAGTAGCTTCTAACTTAAAAAAGCTAAAAATCATAAACCAAAGCCGCTTAAAGCAAGACCTTAACCCCTCTACTTTCACGTAAGTCCATATTGGACCCCCTACTACAAATGCGGTTATTCAACCACTTGATTTTGAAAACCAGCACAAATCGCCCTTCTACAGTGGTTTTTAAAGTGTTTTTGCCACATGACCACTTGTGTGGCATCCTCAATCCGGGTTCAGTTGATAAATTAAATTGGGACACGCTAGAGAGGATAGAAGATATTTGAGCGAGAAGGAAGGAATTTTTTATATTTTTTAATTAACGTGTTCACTCGGCTTACTGTTGCTGACATGGCTCATTGGCTCGTTGATTCAGCAAATCGAGCCCTGTCGGATGCCACGTACGTACAACCAGTACCAATACCTCCGCCGGGTGTATATTGGACTTGTTTTCAAGGTCGAGGGGGTAAACAAACGGTTTTTATAGTAGATGGTCCAATTTGAAAAGAGAGGAGTAAATCGATTTTTTTTTCAAACAAAAACAATGCACAATCTGAGATGCATGCTGCCATTAAATTAAAGGTATTGCTTCGAGGATAATTCCAAGTATTAGAATTGGTTAGCAACTGCACCTTTTCCTATAGGATATCCATGCGTACTGTTGGGTTAGAGCATCTCCAGCATGGCCCCTACTTGAGCCCCTAAAACCAAATTTGAGGACTTGAGGTAAAAACAGAGATCCAGCAGGGCCCCTACTAGAGCCCTCAAATTTGAGGGGCCCCTCAAATCCCCCCTCCAGCCCTCATTCCTGGGGGCTCTAGACCAAGCCCTCAAATTACTGTTGAAGACCGTTTTCTGCCCGCCCCGCCCGGCTCTTTCCCCGCCCGCCTCTTTCCCCTCCCGTGCGCGCTGCCATTTTCTCCGCCTGCCTCTTTCCCCTCCCCGCCCGCCTCTTTCCCCGCCTGCGCTCACCGACGCCCGCCTCCCCGCTCTCCTCCGCCCGCCTCTTCGTCGCGCGGCTTCTGCGGGTCACCTCGGCCGCCAGCGCTCGCCGACGCCCGCCTCCCCGCTCTCCTCCGCCCGCCTCTTCCCCCACCCGCCTCTTCGTCGCGCGGCCGGATCCGAGCTGCGAAGGCGCAGCGGCGAACGGATCCGGGCGGGAAGCGGCCGGATCTAGTGCGGGGTCGCCGGATCCGGCGGCGGAGAGCGGACGCGCGTGGCCTCCTCGGCCCCGGCCTCCTCGGCCCCTGCCTCCGCTGGCTCCTCTCTGCCCCGGCCCCGGCCTCCTCCCTCGTCTGCTTCTTTCCCGGGCTGCGGAGAGCGAGGGGTAGAGAAATTTGAGAATGACGAGTGGGCCCTACATGTCATTCTCAGTTGGAATGAATTTGAGGGCCCTGATTTGAGGGCTTCTGCTGGAGTTTAACTCAAAAAACAGGGCCCTCAAAAATAGGGGGAGCCCTCAAATCAAAAGTAGGGGCTCTGATTTGAGGGCTCCTGCTGGAGATGCTCTTGGGTAAATCATATTCTATCGGGATTTGGGACTGAAATCTTGTAGTTTTTGTTTAGGAGACTCATTCTAGGTCGGAATTTATATAGGTAAATCAAAATTTTAAACTAAAAATTTTGACTCGTTCCTATGAATTTTGGTCGAGAATGGATCTCCCAAACAAACCCATAAGGACTCCGATAGACGAGGCTAATCTCGCGCAATACGGCTTTGCCAATGTGATCGGTATCAAAGTCCAGGAGTGAAAGGAACACCAGTGGAGCCCAACCACGAGCTAGCGTCCACCAGACCACCGGCCGTGAACTCCGACGCCTCACCGGGATCGGTGATCACATGGTAGCCTCCCCACCTCACCCTCCCCGACGTGTCTGACCCAGGCCCCGAGTTCTTGTACTCCCCGTAGAACGCCGTGCTCTGCGCGAACTCCGTGCCGTCCCACGGCAGCCATCCCGCCGCGTCCACCGTGCCGTCCATGTACGCCTCCATGTACACCACCCGGGAGAACTCCTTCCACGGCCGGCCGAGGTACGTCCTGAACGACGCAAGCGCCCCACCCGGGCCGAACTTGGTGGCCGCTGCCACCCGCCCGCCGTGGATGGCGAACCCCGTGCGCTCGTACCGGTCGGTGCGGCCCTGCGCGGTGACCACGGCCGGCTGGCCAGGGAGCGGGCGGCGCACGCGGAGGCTGCACTGCTGGAGCACGGCGGCCGCGTTGCCGAAGACGAAGTCGACGGTGCCGGCCACGACGCACTCCCGGTAGAACTGCCGGAGCGTGTGCGCGTAGAGCGTGTCCTGGTGGCCCTCGAAGCTGCACCGGTAGAAGGCGAGCCGGTCGGCGCTGGCGCGCAGCGCCACCGCCTGCTGGGCGCCGGAGCCTGCCGTGTTGCGGAACGTGACACCATATGCCACGAAGCCGTCGGCGTTCACGGCTTGTCCATTCAAACGCGTGCATGTCAGTGTCACGAGAACATGAAAAAAAGAGCATTAATCCCTTCAATTAATTAACTAACTCGACATACCAAAAGTGGCCGAGCTGAAGGTGGTGTAGCCCTGCCGGACACTCCGGTTTCCGGTGATCACCGTCCGGCCGATGCCATCGCCGAGGAGCACCAAGTTGCTCGTCCACACTTCGATGTACTCGTTGTACACTCCGGCCTTGACATACACCACAATCCTCCTGCCAATATTGCTCTGCCGGCTCGCCGCCTCCTTGAGAGCCTCGCCGACGGTACAGAAATGGCCCGTCCCATCCTTCGCCACCACCACGTCGGCGTCGCCCGGCGTTGGCATTCCTCGCAAGAACTTATTACGGCCGTCGCCGTCGTCTCGTCGGGGCGAGTCCCGAGGTGCCACGTCACTCACCGTTTCGTGCCGGAGCGCGGTCACCGCGAGCGCGTTGGTGACGAGCCTTGACAAGTTCGACAGAATGCCGGGGAAGGCCGGCCCAGGCGAGACGCTGAGCTCGGCGAAGCCGGTCGAGCACGTGTCAAGGCTGGTGCGCGCCGCGCTGAGCCAGGCGAGCATGTCCGAGGCTACAGCGTCGGCGTTCCGGGCTGCCACGGCCGTCCGGTTCAGGTGTCGCACGGCGGACGCCATGAGCTGCCGGCAGTCGGACCAGGCCGGCCCGGCACGGTCGTGGCGCGATTCCGACGGGAGCGTCTGGGTCTCGGCTAGGGCGAGCACGGCCAGGTCCATGGCTGCTTGAAGCGACATCGTGTAGTACGAGTGCTCGTCGCCTAGGTCTCTGGGGCTTGAGACCTGGCCCGTGACGTAGTGGCCACACGTGCCAGGGTATGGTGTGCCGTCGCACCATCTCTGACCGTCGAATCGGAGATCAACGTCTGACATGGTGCATGGAAGGATAATGTGAAGAAAGCAGAGGATGCACAGGGCAGGAAATGATGTCGATTTGAGCCCCATTAATTTCTTCTGGTTTGCTGTCAAGTGATCAGGTCAGCCCATGGTCATCTTATAGGTTGTGTATACAGGTCGCATGCAAACCTGCAACGGCGTGATGACACGATTGGGTGTTATTTTAGGTTGCGGCTAATGGTTTTTGTATGTATTTTTCGATATGATAGTGGATAACAAGGATGTTGATGTAGATAACGTACACGATTTTAGACTCAGAAAGTTATTTAAAAAAACCACTTTAAAAGATTGTTCTGTTTCGACGTTTAGTTTTTTATTTTCTAGAAAAACCAAAAGTAGAAAATGGACAATCTACAAGAGGGATGTTGGGCGACAAAATAAACCGGTTGCTTGTAGAAATTAACCGGTTGTTCCTGACGAAAACGCAAATGCAAAGTGCACGCACGCACGGTAATGCATGCAGCTAAGCATCGTCCCGTGACTTGGCATATCCACGTGGCACTTGTCTGCTCTGCCGTGTACTGCACTTATCCGGCAAGGAAGGCAACCTGCAGTTGCACTTGCACCTAAGCTTCACTCTGAAACAGGGGTTGCAGAGACGTAGGCATCCGATGCGATGATCTGCAAATACACAGGACAGAAAAATTTTGCTCATCTCTTCTTTCTGTTTTATGACTCAAGCCTGATCTGGCCAAGGACTACAGGGACGTATATACGTGACTGTAATTGCACGAGGGCATGCATTATTCCTACGAGGAGAGAGACGTCTGGGCAACAAAATGTTGCTCGATTGCTTGTAGAGATCAATCAATCAACAATCAATCATCTGCTCTCTCCTCCACCGTTGATCAACAAGTACGTACTCAAGTGGACAGCTACCCTTGTATGTGTTTAATCTCATACATACATACACACACACACACACACACACACACACATATATATATATATATATATATATATATATATATATATATATATATATATATATATATATATATATATATATATATATATATATATATATACATACTATACTATTTTAAACTATGATGTCCGAACACCAAAGAGCGCTCGTTATTTTTACTATATATATATACACACGTATGCATGAATATGTGTGTGTATGTATATGTGTATATATATATAATATATGTATGTATGCATACATGCATATACGTATGTATGGGCTTGCAGGTGCTAGGGTCTCCACTACCCATCTCGCACGGCCCCACGCCCACGCCGTTCCTGAATTGGGCCACCGCCATCGCGCAGGCTGTCACCTTGTGAACTTGGCCATGCACTGTACCGTTGTGCAAGAGCCCGCATGGCCGCACCGACCCCACCATCCACCGTCGGGTGCCATCTACCACCTAGGTTAACCCCTCATCGCCTGCTCGCTGGCCGAGTTGTCATGCCTCTGCCCGCTGAGCAGTGCTTTGGAGCCAACAGGGAGCCATGCTTTGAAAAGAGAAGGAAGAATGATGGGAAGGAGTCATATGCAAGCCTTGTAAGAAAAACGCGGTATGTATAGCAGTTCGACCAGGATAGAGAAGGTTGTAGGGTGGTGTCCTGGCGCATCTGAGCGGATGTATCGTTGAGGGGTTATGTAAGAGAGTTAAGAGGGACAGTTCGAGGGAGAATGTGAGGGGTGGACAGGTAGTTTCCCCACTTCCACGTGCTCATGCGGGCACATGAGACGATCGTTTGGCTGCGCGTGGTAAAGAGAGACGGGAGGGACACGAGATGGATGTCCCAGAACGTATATTGGCGTTAAATTGGATGACTACATAGATGGGAGGGGAGAACGGACTACTGGAGGGGGTTGGTCTAATCGTTGGCTGGTCTGACTGTCTCCTCTAACCGTTCAGGCTATCAGCTCTACATGAACTCCCAAAAAAACTAAATATATATAAATTCTAAAATTTTCCTCTCCTAAAATAGAAATTGTTTATCCCAACATAACCCTAAACTTTCTCCCATTGTCCTTCCGAATAACACTCTCCGGGAGCAAACCATCCATGGGCCTGGCCGCCTTCGAAACATCTCGTGCCCACGGCTGCAGCCGCGCCTCTCGCCATGGGACAAAGCGCTGCTACCTTTGGCAACCAAGCTTAACAATCTTGGACAAAGTTGCCTTTAAATTCTTGTGTTGCTTGACAGTACGCATCCTCTTCAAGGAAGCAAACCGAATAGTAACCAAACACTACTACAAAACATGGATACTGTAATACATTCCTGTATCACATTCGTCAATGTGTTACAAAGAAATTCCATAGTAACATAAAACAATGTGTTACAGACAATGGTTGTAACACAAAGCACTTGTTTTATAAAAATGTGTTACTGAGAACAATTATAGTAACACAAAATTAATGTTACAAGTAAAATGTTACAAAGATTGTACTATGTTGTAACACATAAATGGAACATGTAAAATGTGTGCCAAATATATACCCTATAGTAACACAAAACAATGTTACAACTAAAGTGTTACAAAGAAACATATATATGTGACCTTCCAATTCATGGTCTGCAAGTACGTCGCAGTCGGTGTCGTCTTGGTTGTTAGGCAATCACATCGTGGTCCTCACATGACTCTTGAGCAGCAACTATTAGGCAATTGAAAATGTCGTGTAGTTGCTAGAGCCCACTTCCAAACTGTTGGGTTGAGCACAAGCTACGCTATAGATATATCATGATCATGAGAGGAACAAGTACGACGGGAAGAAACATGTAAAACAAAAAACTACGTAAAATTAAATAGGAGAATAGTAGAATTCTTTTGATTGTGTGGGCGATCACTACTTACCTCCTCCCTACAATTATATAAGGTGATATAAACTTTATCTTTTAGGTTGATAAGAAAATCAAATAGATTTAAACTCATTTTCACATGATCTCGCTTTCTATGCTCCAATACCGAGTGCAAACATTTATTGGTTCTGGGTCTAACAAAAAAGCTATGAAAAAAACAGTTCTCTCTACTTCTTTCAAGCTCTGAGAAGAGAATAAACCATCTTATCTTTTCATCTCAGTCACAATCCCATCTCCAACACTTATCCTTATATAACAGTAAACCTAATTTGAATTCAAAATGAAATATTCTTCAGCCACACGCTTTTCTGATCCAACAGATCAACCAATCTAACTTGGTTATTATGAAGAATTGTGATAGATACTGGCAGGTATGGTAGTAAAACAAATTGTTAAATCAAAAGAGTAATCATTGGAAAAAAAATTGACTCATGATCTATATTTCTATGCAAGAGGCAATGTTGTAGAATGCCTAAAAAGGCCACAAAGAAGGCATTTAAGTACGGCCTACAACAATGTTTGAGACAATTTAAAAAAAATGCCTTCACAAAAGCACCAGGCAAAGTGTTTATGAGTTGATATCTAGAATAGCATGAACCATCATCTAGACCATTTTACATATAGCATATGAACTCCAAAAGACTTGGAGAACAAAAAAAAAGCCATGTATGCTCTCCAACTTCGCGACCATGCATCGATCATACTTAAGAGCTGGAACAAAGTCACTAGGGATGCCACAAAACATCAGTAATCTGCAATGCCATAAAATAAAATATTAAAATAATGTTGCTAGAATAGAAAGTTGTGACCTACATAAATGAGCTCTAAAATTACCAAATGATAATAGAACCTATGAGTTGAAAGTGAAAAAATTCATTACCATTGTGCTGATCACTTTAGCTATCTTAATAAACACATTACCATTGTGCTATCCTCGACATGTTTATAAATAACAAGTGCAGCCACTAGCTACAGAACTGAATATCCAGACAAGTTTGCTTTGTTTTCTTCATCAATTGACTTTCTACCAAATTCTCACAGTCTCACTACAACTCTATGTTAACGATTGCAGTTTGGATCAATCAAAACAAATGCATTACAAATTTAGCACCATCCAGGAATGTATCTGCTCACCTGCACTTGGAGCTGCAGTTGCTTCAGATACTCAATGACCTCGTCAAGCATGGATGCCTTGTCAGTCTGCATCCCATAAACCAACGCATAGGGGTGCAATCGGATCGGATTCGAACGGATATTGCTTAAACCGTATCCTAACCCATATTTTTTCCCCGGATTCGAAATCGGATACGGTAAGACTGGATACGAATACGAATTCGGAATATTCGGAGTTTCGAATATGGTATCATCGAGGCGGATATATATCGGTTACGGATCGGAAGCGGATAATATAAGCGGATATCACGGACGTACAAAAAGGAACATTTTCAATAGCGATTCAAACAGAGCAAGGTCAGTAAAGGAAATGCTTGACAAAATGCCCAAACACTGCCCAGATTGTGACAAAATGCTTGACAGTTGACAGTAAAGGAAGAAATTTCCTACATATTGTTGTTGAGCATAAGAAATGGAAAGTTGTTTGGCATTTCTTCTGGTAGAATCCACAGGTCATTATACATTTATACTTCGCTGTTTGGCATGGACAGGATCTGTCCTTAGCACTCGTCGCCTGGATCATTTCATAGTCGAGTATATACAGCCAGGCAGCCAGTAGATTTGCCACACGGCAACACCATCTTAACCATCGTCTGTTCTTCTAGTTCCCTCTGCTGCTGTTGCTTGTGTTTATTTTGCACCTCATATATTATGTGCTTGCTGAAGTTGATAAAATTGCACATCACAGCAATTGCCTAGTATAACAAGCACTTAAATTAATACAAAACGTGTGGACTAGCTATTTACTAACCATGAGAGGAATGCCAACTAAGAGAATTTCTTTTAGCTGAAACCGAGAAGGCACAAATCTGCCAACAAACCACTTTAATTGAACCACGTGATCTGAACTAAGATCTATCCATGTTTTAAGGCAATTCACAGACATTTCTGAATGGATAACATTGATAATGAGGTTTTAAGACATAGGCATTCATGAATTAATAACATTGATAACGGGGACTTGTCACATTCAGTCAATCTTAAACTACCAAAAGAAAATAGTTGATCAAAGATAAATGAAGGATAGAGCTTTGCAGATTTAAAATGAATGCCGGACTAAATCAGTGTACATAAGCACAAGCATGTAGATTGTTAAGCATTTACGTTGTAGCACATGATAGCTGCAATAGGCTACTCAATAGGTGGGAAAAGCAAAAAAGATTGTTAGTCTTGCTGCAGAACAAGTTTGCTAGCAACAGATGAAGAACAAAAATTACTAACCATCTGTTGCTTTGGCTTCAATGATCGGAATGTCTTTGTCATCATTAACATGGACAAAGCCATAGGTCCGCTTCCAGGAATTAGTTTCCTCATCCCATTCACGTTTGTTCTTCTTGCGCTTCTTAATTTCTGCTAGTATGTTATTGTCATATTAATCCAAACAAAAGAAACTAAGCACAATTCCATGAAAAGTCATTAAAAAAGTAAACAAGAAAAAAATTCCACCTTTCATCTTTGCAAACTGCTCCCAATTAGTAGGAGGCTTCGGCTTTGGTAGCTGGTGTAGGGAAAATAAAATAAAATTTAAACTTCTGGCAAATACACGCATACATCAATATAATGAACTTTCATTCAGCTTGATTTCTCGTTTCATCGGTTAGCGCAATGCAAGAACCTATACAAACACGAACAAAAATAATGTGTCAGCACCTAGAGTTTCATGGTAGTATGTTACTCTCACAGTCATAGCCTAATGGCTTACACAGATCGTTACTTCAGAAATTGAAGAAAAAATGATACCAGAGTGACTTTAACTACATGTTTGACATAAAAACACTCAAACTTGAGCACGAAATTCAACTTCAGTATGAGCATATGCATCCAAACGTTCCCTCACAACTCCTATCTACTCTCATACCCACAGCAGTACAAGCAGAACATCCGCATATCACTTTCGTTGGCACGCACAAAGCTAAACCAACAGTTCATAAGATTTTATAACAGATCAACAGAAAACGATGCTCTTGAGATCACTAGCGAGTAGAATATATAAGAGAGGTTGTCTTCTCACATGCTGCGGGGACGATGGGGAGGCGGGTGGTGGGCAGCGGGAGGCGGACGATGGGGCCGTCGCGGTCCTCGTTGGCCGGAAGCCCAAATAGGGCGTCGGACACCGCCTGCGCCAGCTCCGTCCCCTTCCGCAGGCAGTCCTCCCTCAACTCATCCCTGCATCAAGCGCAAAATTAGTCACGAAACAACACGGCACAAAAGGCACAGGTGTTACTGCTCGTTCGTCTGATGGGGGGACCTGGAGGAGGAGGAGGCGGCGAGGGGGTGCGAGGGGTCGTAGGCCATGAGGTCCCAAACCCCCAACCCGCCACGCCGGCCTTCTTCGGGACCTTCGCTCCCAGCTGATGCCTGATGGGGAGGAAGGATGGGGAGGATCTCCGGAAGTCCGGATCTGGACGGGGAGCCGGCGCAACCGAGCTGGGGAGGGGATCGGATGGGGATGGGGAAGCCCGAGAGGGCCGAGACGATAGATCGGATGGGGAAGAATTGGGGAGGCCGCCGAACCGATTGCCGGTTAGGGATAACTGCTTGTCTACTTTTCTGCGTTTTGGATATCCGACCGGATATTATCTGAGAATCCGGAAGCCGAAGCAATCCGGTCGGTTTTTTGCTGTCCCAAATTCGGTACCGAATCCGATAGTTAATATCCGAATCCGGTATCCGAATCGTCCGGATTTTCCATTTTCTTCTCGGTTTCGGTACAAATCGAATTCGATACCGGATCGGTCGGGATTAACCCAACCCATTTGCACCCCTACCAACGCAAACATGAACCCGTAAATTTCCATCACAAACACAACTCAACAACCCCCAATTCAACACAAAAGAGAAGGGCTTCTTGGTTTTTCTTCCTGACCTTGTTGGAATTCGGCATCAGGTTATGCAGACAGCGGAGGTCGGAGCGGACGGCCCGCGGCCGGAGCGGCGGAGTTGAGGATCTGGCGATCGCGGTGCGGTGGAGGGCGGAGAGGACGGCCCGTGGCCGGAGCGGAGGGGCGGTGTCGCGGTCGGGCCCGCCGTCGAGGTGCCGGCGGAGCGGAGGGTTGGACGGCCAGATCTGGGATCTGGCGCCTGGCGGACCTCGCGGTGCGGCGCCCGGCGGAGCAGAGAGCCGGAGCGGCGGAGCGCAGGAGCGGAGCGGCGACGCGGAGGGCTGGAGTGCCGGAGCGGAGCCCAGATGGATGCGGGCGGCGGGCCGGAGGCGCGATCGGCGCCGAGTCGCCGTCTCGCCGCCGATTAGGGTTTAGGCCTCTCCACCTCTGCGTCGCCGCGTCGGGTCGGCACTCGGCA
Organism: Dendrocalamus latiflorus; assembly: GCA_017311315.1. Classification (NCBI taxonomy): domain Eukaryota; kingdom Viridiplantae; phylum Streptophyta; class Magnoliopsida; order Poales; family Poaceae; genus Dendrocalamus; species Dendrocalamus latiflorus. The sequence goes on from CM029616.1 coordinate 26,668,402, forward strand.
GGAAATGGGGGCCGGAATTCGGGGGTCGGGCGAAACGGGGGCCGGGGAGCAGGCCGCAGGCGCGCAATGGCGCAGCAATGGGCTGGGCCGGCTTTCCTCGGACGCGCGCACGCGGAGGGACGGGTGGTCGGGCCGGGCTGCAAAATATAACTTGAAATAGATAAACTGGCCCAATTATATATATACATATGTAATATACCCTATATATACATATGTAACTTAAAAAATTTTGGGTGTTCAGCTGAACACCCTTGACCCACTGTAGATCCTCCCCTGCATTGAATGGGTAGAAATTTTAATGAAATCGCAAGTAAATCTATTTAATTGTTGTGTAGGAAATCCATTGAATTATTATGACATGCTTTTAAGGTTTCACTCGTTTCGGTTTGAACTTCTAACTTTTAACTTATTTTGCACTATACATAATTTCGTTTTTTTCTATACTTTTGGCTTTTTTGCCTGTTCTTTTTTATCTCGTATTTGTTTGCACAAGACACACTTACGATAAGAGTGTATTTGTACAGTCGACCGTGGTGTCATAAGGAAGGCTCTAGCTCACGACGGTAGTCGATGTCGTCAAGGAATAAGCTGGATGCATTGAATGGCGGTAGCGCTACCTTTGTAGCACGATGGTGAGACTGTATAAAACATTTTTACGACACTTACGACAAGATGGTGTTATGCAGTCGACGGTTTGTTATTATCAGATACGGTTTGTTATTATCAGAGACGGTTTTGTGTAGTTAGGTTATTCTCTATGGCAGCCTTCCTCTTGGATGAAACTTTCATCAAACCCTCTAATTAGCAAATGTCTTTCAACCTCATATTGCGGTGCGGTGCGGTGCGCCTTCCACGTCACCCCGCCCGCACGCTTCGGCCGGCGCGTGGCGGGGGATTTTTGGTACGGCCGGGGAGGCATTTTCCCTGTATTTTCTGAAAATTACGTAAAGGTCCTTTTTCCTTGTGAAAAGGTCCCTGTAAGTTTTGTTTTTTAAAAAATTGTTGGGTAGCGCCCCGCGGGTTTCCAAAATTACGTATAGGTCCTTATTTACTTACGTACAGGTCCTTACAAGTCCTCGGTTTTTTACAAAAAAACCCTTCGATTTTCCCGGAATTACTCATGTGTCCTCGATTTTTTTATGAAACTCCATGCGAATTATCGTCTCTTTTATTTTGTTCCACACGGTAGCTAGCGCGGCGTGCGCCGCGCTTATGCATCTAGTAATTGTCAAGGCCAACACAAAGTGTGCATTCATAAAACAGGCCACGATATGCTATGCACTGTTCTCTAACCCTAAAGAAATTTACTGAGGTAAAGTACCGAACTGCAACGCAAGCACCATCCACCATGTACCATACCAACACAGCTTGGAGAGAGACAAGACACACATGCCATGCACGTATGACATTGACACACCACATGATCTCAACAAAGCTAGGGAGGGTCAAAGACATTGACACACCACATGATCTCAACAAAGCTAGGGAGGGTCAAAGAAAGGCGCCCAAAGTTGATCGCACCTTTTCTTTATGTCCAATCATCATAAACAAACCTGCAAACATTGCAGCTTTGAGCTGCATGGTTTAACCCAAAGATGTAATAGTACCAGCAGAGGCTGGTGCATTGCAAAAGCAGGATCACAAGAAACTTCCACACACTTGACAAAGGTGGCAAAGGAGAGCTCAATCATAGAGAAGCTAAACCAAATACATTCTGTATATACTACTAATTTGTACGGCCCCATCGAGCAGAGATAAAATATGGATGGCTTTCCAACGAGGCAAAGCTGGAGCAAAGGTAATTTAAAGGAAAGCAATGCTCCTAAAATACCCCACACGCTATTAATACCAAATCACATTCAGAAAGTATGGCTTCTAAAATACAGATTTTAAAAACATGTGGGCGTGCATCTGCTGATATATTATCAATGGCCCATTGATCAAATCGATGCAGCAAAGGTTAAATAAAAAAGGAGTGCACATGTTTGTCATCAGAAAGGAAAGGGTGCCCAACAGCACAGGGTAATAGTTTTCAGATACAACACAGTTCCTTCTTTCAGTAATTAGAACAACATAGAGGATGGCAAAATGTAAGGAAAAAAAGTGAGGCTAAATGGGTAATACAAAAGAAAAAGATGGCACAACACCCACAACCTCGCACAACAGAAGCTAGATCTTTTGGCTGGGAACTGATTTCATCAAAAACTTCATCTGACAGCTTCGACTTTTGTTTGGATGACCCCAAAGAGGTGGAAGGTAGTATACTCACCGATCTCCCGAATGAAGTACAACTTACATCAGAATATGACCTTTTGTGGTTTACACCTTTCTTCTTGCTTGGAACATTAGGAGTACTAGAAATTGGCACTTTGGTCTTTGGTGTGATCTGAGACTTTGTTTCCTCATCCTGCTTGTCATCACACATTGGCATACTCTCTTTGGCATTATTGTCAAGTAACCTGTTCTCCCATGGACGTACAGCCATCCACCTCTCTAACCAGTTTGATACCCAGTTGCTGTCGTGAAGATCGAGTCCTTGCAGACTTGTAGGTTTCTGTTGCCTGGAAGCAGCTTGCCGCTGTCCAAGAGCAAAACACAACTTAATGATTTCAGAGTTTAACAAATATAAAAAAAGCGTACAGAATAGTTGGGATGGGCACTAACTGTCTTTTATAATTTGCTATGGACATCAGAGCAAATCATTTTCAAATGCTATCAATAGTTTGCTATGGACATCAGTTAAATTAAAATTTCTAGTAATAACTATAGATAGATGGATGGATGGATATATGGATAGTCTCGTACGCGAAGTAACCGATCGAAAGAAGAAGCGAAGACGGAAGACTGGTAAACTTTCCCGCCCGTGGCGCCCGGCACGTTCGCATGTTCAGCTGCAGAGCGTGGTGTTCGGCACGGCGTTACGTCCTGATGGCCACATTCTTTGTTACTGGTTGAGAGTACGAGAAAATCGCAGAGTGAGTTGCTCGGCAAAACCTTTTCTTCTCCAGTGCATAACTTGTGTTCGCGTGAGTGCTGGTGATCCAAGATCTAGTTGACTCTGCTCACCGTGAGGATTCGCTGTGAGGCGGAACACATACGACGCCAGCTAGACGCCGCCATCGCCTTCGTCACTCAGGAGCCAGCGTCCTCACCAGCGCTAGGGCATGTCGTTCTAATGCAGGTGTGTGGGGACTTCCTCCAAGTAATTGCAGGAGAGAGGGGCCAGGGCTGGTGCTGCTTCTCATCGTCCCAACCTTTTTTTTTCCTGAGTTGTGTTGCAAACGACAGGAGAAGGGGAGGGGTGCATAGGTGAGCTATAGCTTCACTGTTTTTTCTTCGTTGTCGATTTACTTACTAGTTGATTAATATACGAGCTTGTCTAAACTAGTATGTTGTCTTAACAGACACTTTGAAGCCTTTGGGGAAATTACCGATCTGTACATGCCAAAGGTTAGAAAAGCTGGAACTGATTTTACATTTCAATTAGTATCCTACATATAGTGAAGTGTACCAGTTACTTGGTTGCTGACTTATATAAGTAACTTTTAGGATTCCTTGATCTCACATAGCCTTACTGGTGAGTCATGCTTCTTATATTAGTCTAGACAGCGCAAGGGAAGATGAGGATTGAATTTATATCAGCACATCCTTAGCATTTTGAATAGGATAGTTCTTGTAATTACAATCAGCATAAAATTCATACTGCAGAATTGCACGTAAGTTCATTTTGCACGAGTATATGCTCTGGTGCTACTAAAGCATTGTTATTTACTGCATTCAATGGTGATGTACTATTGCAAGAGTGGAAATAAACTACAGGTTGAGTGGAAATAAGGTTAAGGTTGTAGCCGCCTTCTTGTATTTGGCATTATACAGTAAAATATGTCCTTTAGAGTACTGGCAAATAAACATTAAATCATTTTCACGTGTATGCTTCACTTAAGTCTGATGTTCATGCACATTTTTGTTCACCATTTTAGTTGTGCTTGTGGTAGAGACAGAGATAGGTCAGTGCGCTATCATTCTAATGACTGATGAGTGATGACTTCCATGATACCACATTCTGCAGTCATGAATGCATATCAGAAATGTGAAATTATATGCAATCAATAACACATTCATAACGCTGTGAGATCTCCATTAAATATTTTCCCAAGTCATGTATCTTTGTTTTGCATCCAAGACACATGCATATGTTACTAGTAGCAATGGTAAAGTAATAAACCCATGCAGATGTCAAAGCAGGGTCATCTGTGTAACAATTAGGTGTCGACCCAGCAGACGACTTAGCAATTCCAACTATTCACAATGCTTTCATTTATCTTGTCACAGTTTGTTCTTATAGCAAAGAATGTGTTGTGATATAGTTAGCCAATTGCACTTGTAGACAACTGTTGGTCTGTCCTGCTTCTTCTATTTTTCTGATTGTTTCTTTTACGTGCTTGACATTTTGATAGATTAGTATTTTGGATAGATCTAATTGTAAAGAGTTCTTGCACCGTGTTATATTATTATAGTTGTCTTTTGCTCACTCTTTAACATAGTAGTTACTAGCTAGTCTAATGCTCATCCTCCTGAGCAAGTCACCGTAGTGGTGTTTTGGGTTGGAAAGCCACACTATTTGTGGAGTATAGGTGAATTATGCATTTTTCACACTGCTTTGGTTCATGTACTACATGGAAATCATTTTTCTGTGTAAAGATGCTTACATATGGAGATATGATGTCCAACTTTTGAACAGAATTTACCATAGGTCTGCACCAGTTAGGCAGTTTTTTTTGTTGCAGATAAAATGTATCAGTTATGGTGATGCTTATTACTACAATTTTTTAGGTTGGCAGCTAAAGCAAACAGTGGATTTTGCTATCCCCGTTTCTTCTCTATCTAAGACTTCAGTTATTGAAGTAGGTGGCCAGATTTCACAGCTGCTGCCTGCTGACGAGGGATTTAGACTTTAGAGTAAGGTGGCAAGAACCATTTTTCTTTCATTTTATCTACCAGTAACCTACTTCATCTTTTGGGTTAGTTGCTCAGTCAATTACTTTTTCCGCATATGGTTTATGTTAGGATGGTGCTCCCAAGAGTAGTTTAATGACCTCCTGCTACAGTAGAACTGTATACTGAGTTTCTATTTGGTGTAGCCTTGTAGATGGACAGAACATAGTACTTGGGCATGCAATCTGTAAGGACTAAGGATTATCTGTTTATCCCCTGGAAGAAAATTTACCGCCACTCAAGTCCTATAGTCTAGGTTAGTCATTTCAGCTGATCTATCCTATCATCTAGGTTAGTCATTGTAACCAATCTGTAAAGGTTTCCGTCACAATGGGACTGTTGATTTAGTTTGAAGGCTTGTTCAAGTTACTTAAGAAGTCTTACTTTTATTAATCCTCTGTTCTTGAGTTTCTTGTTTTCTCAAAATATTTACTGTATCCGGTTTCTAGGCGACTCATGATTCCCTTTAGTCGCCAGGCTGTTTTCTTTGTTTGTATGCTTTTCTCCTTCTGTCTCTTTCTTTCTATTGCCTATACCGACAATAATCAGGCTGGTTTTGTCTGCTGCAGGAGTGCTTTTGGTTAGTAGGCTGCTTCTTCAGTTTGTTTTCGTTTTGGGATTTTCTTTGGTTAGTTCCTGTTTCCTCTTTTCGGTATTTTCTGTGCTGTTAGTTTCTTTTTCGGTTTGCCTTTTTCAGTCCTGCGGCAGATTCTGATTTCGGTCAGATTACTGCAGTAATAGCTGCTTCCGGTCAGTTCTTGCCTACTGTCGCACTTCCTTCAGTTCTTTTTGTTTTCGGCAGCATAAGTAGTTTTTCACTGTCCTTGGTTAACAGTACCCAGTATTCTCTTCTCAGTTCTGAAATTGCTGCTGTTTTGTGCTTTTGTTTTTCAGTTAAATCCCCTCTCTTGATCGTTGCAGTAATTTCGGCAGCATAATTTCGGTGCTGTGAATTATCCTATGCTTCATTCTTATTTTCCTATGCTTCATTCTTATTTTCCTATTGGTGCTAAATTTTAATTAGATTGTGCTACTATGGCTGCGGATATTTGGACCCTAAATCTTGAATGCGACGGGGCAGCTCCAAGACAGAAACATGTGCAAAGGGAAATGGATAGAGATGAGATATGCTTTTACAACTTGATTGATCTGATCGAGGAATATGGGTACACATCAGTTGACTATCTATTCTACAAGAGAAGAGATAGTTTGGTCGCAATAGAACAAGATTCTGAAGTGATGGAAATGCTTAATGAGTATGAGAGCGAAAAGATGGTGAGCTTAATTGTGACGAGGAAGAGGCTGGCCACCTTAGTGCCTACCAAGTGCAACAAAGAACCATCCAAATCTGAACCAAATAAAATTAAAGGTAGTAGAATGAATATATAATTTACTCTTTTATGTATATTTGATTATTCAAGTACAACTTAACTGTTGCAAATTATGGTAGTCATCAAATATTTATTTTCATCAAAGATAAGTAGATTCGACTCCATCATTGTTCGTGATTTAGTAAGTGTAATCATGGCAGTCTAATAAAAAGATTATAGAGCTCTTGATTGTATTTATTCTAAACATGTGTTCATGTCCCCAACATTTGTTCGCAGGAAAAGGAGGTATAAAGAAAAAGAAACATTTAAATGTAAAGCATACTGAAGCACTATACACCAATGAAGTTGAGGAGCATGATGATGAGAACCAGAACACATCAGGTACATATGTAGTTAGATCAATCCAATTTATGTGGGCTGCATCTTCAATTGGTTAGTATTACTATTAAGTTTTTTTAATAGGTGATGGTGATGAAGTACGTAAGAGAAAGGGGACCGTTTTAACACATGTTTGGGACCTACCTGAAGGGGATCGGATACTAGTAAAATGCAACATCCTTGGGCAACCCATTGGAGAAGAAGGTGGTCTCTTAGGGCAATATTTAGGCACCATAGCAAGAAATGGTGGATATTGTCCAGTGGATATCAAAGATTGGAGAAAAGTCAAGAAGATTAGTGCTAAAACTATAATTCAGCTCATACAGGTTTGCTAAATTTTACAAGATGATATATTGTGAATTTAAGTTTTTGTGTGCTAGTTTTCATGTGAGAAAGTAAAGTTCATGGAAAATATCTATATAACCCCCCTGACGTTTGGTAGTGTGTCTACTTCACCCCCTGAACTACAATTAGGGGGTTATGTAGAGTTTTTCCTAAAATTCATTCATCAGTAACTCTTTCTTATTTCAGACAAAGTTTCTCTATCCTCGTTCATGTGAGAAATGGATATTGAAATCAATTGGAAGAGATTGGAGAAAATACAAGGCAACATTAAAAAAGACACTATTCAATCCAAAGAAAAAAAGGTCTGTTTTGTACCAACGTTGTCCAAATGATGTCGATGAAGAACAATGGATTGCCTTAGTAAAATATTGGAAGTCAAAAGAAGGAAAGGTAGGAAAAGGGTACCATTATTTATGCTATTTAGCATTTTTTATGCTAATTATTTATTATATCCTCAATTTTTATGTATATATTGGTTAATTCTTTTGTTAATTTACTTTCTTGTAGGCCCTTAGTGAGAAGAACAAATTAAGTCGTGCAATGAAGAAGACAACACATACAGCTGGTACAAAGAGTTATGCTCGTTGGTCTGAAGACTTGGTGAGTCATCTTACATTGTTTAAAAAATTTATGTATGTTTTCCTTTTCTTTTCTTTTATTGATATTGTTTTCAGAGACAAGCTGACCCTGAAAAAAAGCGGCCACATAGAGCAAAGGTTTACTTAGCAACTCATAGAAAAAAGGGAAATGGGACAAATGAGACTATGGTATGATACATACACATGAGATTTTGGCAAATTTGAAGCCTTTTAGTTTGTTTAATGTATGAATATCTTAATTATAGGTTCAGTTGGAAAATCTCCTGGACACACAACCAGAATTAGCACAAAATAGCGAGGGAAGAGTTGCATGGGAAGGTGATGCATTACATTAAGTATTGGGAGAAGAGAAAGCTGGACAAGTACATGGCATGGGATTGCTTCCAATTCCGAAACAAGTCTATGGTCGAACAACACGTCATTTCAAGGACATTGATGTAGTTACACTAGATGGATCATCATCTGATGTAGAGACTCACATGTTGGAGGAAATAAGGCAACTCAAGGAGCATTCTAAAATGCAAGACAAAGTGATTGAAGAATTAAAAAGCAATCAGAGGCGCCATGAGAATGAGGAGCCAACAATGGTAGCAATGTCTATTTTAATTTGTAACTATATTATATTGAAATGTTACTCAATCTCTTTATCTTTTCTAGGTGAATTGCACAGCAAGTGATCATGGTAATTCTCAAAAACAAGGAATGCATTTTAACATAAAGGTATTTCCTTTATTTTCATGTTTTCATCTAATTTAGTATCTCTTGACTTTAATATTGTTTGAAATTTTCAGAGAGTTCAATGTGTTGCACCAAATCAGAAGGAGGTATTGCTTAAGCAGACGAACGAATTGGTAAAATGTCTTGCTTGTGAAATTAGTACTTCTTTACTTACAAAGTTTTTTTAATAACTAATGCTATCCCCCTTTCTGATCTTTACTGGGATAAAGAAAGATGTGAATCTGAATATAGTGATGATGATAATCTATATTTGTCTAGTGAAAAGGTTATCAATTGGTCTCCGTCTTTATGAATAATAATATACTCTTCATTCACTATACGTCAATATTATTGCCCGGTGATTATGATTTAATGATTTGCTATTGGAACTAGTGCCAAGGTCATGCAGATGACAAGGAAATATCAATTGAGGAAGCAGAAGCATCATCCCCACATGGCTCTGCTATAGATTCTAGACAAATAGAGGTACACATTTTCAATGAACCATTGAATAAGACATATTTTACTTGCAATGTCAAATTTATTCAAGATAAGTATTACATAACTTTGTAAAAATGTATAAATACAATTATCTTTCTCTTCATTTCAGTTTGATTCTTGTCCAAGGATTTCCGGCGAAGGTAGAATAACAAAGAAACAAAAGGTATATAAGAATCAAATGTTTCCATTTATTATAGTAATATTTGTGCCATATATTATTACATACCTCATTTTACATGTGTAAGGATCATCAGGATGTGGCTCGCGACAAGGCTACATGCCAGAAGCGTCCAAAACATGTGCAAGATCATCCAATGAAGGTATATAGATATAATATCACTTGTTCTAGTAGCTGCATTATCTTGATACTAGTGGACACGCACGTGTGATGCTTAATGTTATTTCAGTTCAAATAAATATGACCGCAACCAATAATATCCGTGCCTACACTCAGTTCATCAGCAACAATCATTTCAGCTTTTGCTTTGTCTATCTTTTCTTGGCAGGAGCATATTTTTTTGCTGATAATCTGCTATGTCATATGCAAAAGGATCATGAAATTAAGATGTACATAATTTTCTATCTCTGAAGTTTATTGCTGCACAGTAGGTTTTAGGTGCTATCAAACAGTTTATTGTTAATGTTATCCTTATTAGTTCTGCAATATGAAGTGTCGATTCCATTTTCATAAAGATATAGGCCGCACTTACTCTTAGCAACATGTGCCGCTATCTTGATATATACAACAAATGCTTGTTGGTCGCTAAGTGATTATGTCAAATTAATGCAGGTTGGGTCCACAGTGCTACTCATGACTGCCAAATATCCAAATAAGGAAATTGTGGCATATGCAACTATTATTAGCACTAATCCAAAAGCAAATGTTGGTGGAGTTGAGACAGGAAAACAATTCTACAAAGTGCGTATCAATCATCCCGTTGAAAAAGATGAGCCATTAGTGAGGCCTATGCCTACCTACAACAACATTGGTGACGCCCATGCCAAAGGAGTACCAATTGCTTGGCCTTCGATATTTGTATGTTCGAACTAGCTTTCTAAACTTTACTTTACTGTGGTGTACATGGATAGAATAATACTTAATGTTACAACTTGCTATCTATTTGCAGGTTCAAATGATCAATGGCTGAATTCCTATATATCGATGCGTACAAGAATGGATGAAGAAGTGATGGATTTTAAGAATATTAGATATTGCATTTTTGTTTCTAGTAGTATGGACTTGTACTCTTCACTACTATGTCTGTTTACTCTCTAGAGTCATATCATTGTGTACATATACTATCACTTCATCTGAGCAAGTACTATGTTTGAAACCTTTCTATTATCTGTGGATCTTTATATGATTATTGAAACTTATAGATTATGTGATTCTGCAATGTGTCATGTTTACTATGAAAAAATCAATAATAACACTATATGCCACATACAAAGGTAAAATAAATATTTTTCCCAAATTTCAAAGTGTTACAATAGGTACAACATGTGTTACAAACCATATGTTCTTTTGTTCCAAACTATATGCTCTTCAAAAATGAGGAAGTGTTACTAGAGCTAAAAAAGTGTTACAGTAGAGAATCACTGTAACACTAGACAAATGTTCCAGTATATAAGTAAATGTGTTACAGTTTAGTAACACTTTTTTGGATGTAAAAGAACACATATATGGTGTTCCAATAGACCAATATATAGTAACATGGGCAATTGGAACACATAAAAAATGTGTTACGAGGAGAGCTAGTAACACTTTCTTTAACCTATAGTAACACATGTTGGTGTTGCTATATCCCTGTTGTGTAGTAGTGAAAAGGTCAAAAGGTGTCTTGGAATTCCTAGGATGGAGGAGGAACGGTTGGTGTTGGTGACATGACACTACTACAGAAAAGGTCATCACAGACGGTTCAAAAACGTCATCACAGACGGTTTTGTGAACCGTCTGTATTTATGGGTCAGTGATAATCGAAGGTCATCACAGACGGTTTTCGAACCGTCTGTGATTATCAGCTATAACAGACGGTTTTTGAGTAAAAACCGTCTGTGATAGCTGATAATCATAGACGGTTTTTAGTTAAAAACCGTCTGTGATACTGATCGTCACAAACGGTTTTTGAGTAAAAACCGTCTGTGATAGCTATAATCACAGACGGATTTTAACTAAAAACCGTCTGTGCTATTCTCTTCTACCCCTAAATCTATTTCTGTTTATTGGCTAGCCTCAGGAAATGCTAGCCATGCTCTCTGAAACAAGCAGATCAACATGTACATGTATACATCCTCACATCTCAATTCATTTCATAAACATAAAACATCCATTTTGCAAATCAATTAATTGAAATGAGAACAAGCAAATACAGTATGAAACACAGTACATTCTACCATTACAAGAATAGACAGACAAACAACAAACAATAAAGAGGAGGAGAACAACAAACAGGTTGCTCATCTAGCTAACACAACAAGAACAGAGAAAAGCAAAGATCCTCTATGCCTAGGCCTTCTCGCCCCTGATGCAGCGCGCGAGCTGGATGTCTTTGACGCCCACCATCGTCGGTGTTGATTGAGCGCTGCCTTGGCACGAGCTAGTTGCTTCTGCGGTGTCTTGCCTCCCGTTGACGTGTGCGTCGTCTGCAAGGAGGAGGACAGCAAGGAGGAGGAGAACAGCAAGGAGGAGGATAGCAAGGAGGAGAAGAACAACAAGAGGAGAAGAACAAGGACAGCAAGGAGGAGGAAACTAACAAGGAGGAGGAAACTAGCAAGGAGGCTGTGTTTTGGTAATATTTATAGGGGAGGGAGAGGGAGGGAGAGGCGGGAGTTCGAAATTTTGGGCGCGGGAAAAGAGAGGCGGAGCTACGATCTGTGGGGTGAGGAGGATTGACGGGCCCAGTGGTCAGATTATCACAGATGATTCTATTGGCTAGAACCGTCTGTGATGAATGAATATCACAGACGGTTCTATATATAGAACCGTCTGTGAATTAGAGCACAGAATTTTATATACCGATACAATATAAATAACTAGTATGAAAAGATAAAATAGCAAAGTTTTATATAACCTATATATACTCATTTGAAAGGTTTCGACGAGATCTACAACTTTGCAGTTGAAGCAAAATCGAAATTCCGAAAGGAAGACCAAGAAAAAGGGCAAAAACAGACACCAAAAACTTGCGACGCAAGTTTAGGTCCAAAGATGGCCAATTTTCGGGGTCTTGGATGGCGACTAGCGCATGCGGGTCGTTTTTTTGGATCGGGCTCGTCGTTAGCTTTCCAACGAGTACAAGAACGTCGAAAACGGACACCGTATGCAAAAGTTATGCCCGTTTTACTGAAGGTGTGTCAAAACTGAATCCTACCCGGACTCAGGCGGGAAATTATGAAATTTTGGGAAATTGCAAGGCAGGAAACATATCACAGACGGTTTTTAATAAAAAACCGTCTGTGATATTCCAGTATCAGAGACGGTTTTATAATAAAATCCGTCTGTGATAATCCGGAATATCACAGACGGTTTTATAATAAAAACCGTCTGTGATATTCCAGATTATCATAGACGGTTTTTATTATAAAACCGTCTGTGATATTCCAGTATCACAGACGGTTCAGAGGTAAGAACCGTCTGTGATACTCCTTTTTCCCGCCACAAATACCACAGACGGCCTTCAAATTAAAACCGTCTGTAATAGTGTACATCACAGACGGTTTCACAAAACCGTCTGTGATTTGGCGTCTACTGTTAGCCATTCTGTAGTAGTGTGAGCTTCAGTTGGCGATGAAATGGATAGAGACAACATGCCGGATTTGGGGTGGATGCCACCAACGACGCGCGGAGGCGGACAAGGTGCGAGCGTGTGTGAGAAGTACACCGAGTTCATAGCTACGTTGTTCACCTCCTCTATCACCGCTGCCGCTGCTAACTGGGCCACTCCACCTCGTCAATTGGTTCTTGATTTAGATACGGGCGAACCAACAACGCTCGTTGGAGCCATGGAGTTTGTAATGGGCCGTGGCAACATCAGCGACGCTGAGCTCAGGAAGCTGCCAAACAAGGAGAGCCGGCGACGAACATCAGCGATGCTGAGATCAGGACGGAGGGGAAGAAGATGAAACCCTCCTTTCTCTCTCCATCTCTCTTACAGGTGGGCCCCACCTAAAGGAGAGCCCTTCCTTTGGGGAAGAAAATTGTATGGGAATGGGCCTTTATCTAGAGCAACAAGGGCCCTTTGCCGATTGATGCCACATGGCAAGCACGGATCTCAGCGAACCCAAGTCCTCCTCCTCTTCAGCGAACCGGAGCACTGACCCAAATAAAAAACCTATATGCCCCGCGGACTCTCTGCGCGGAGGCGCGCCCACGTCGCCCCGCCCGCGCGCTCCGGCCGGCGCGTGGCGGGGAATCTGCGTACGGCCGAGCGAGGCGCTTTCCCTGTATTTCCCGAAAATTACGTAAAAGTCCTTTTTTCCTCGCAACAAGGTCCCTGACAGTTTTTTAAGCCCCGTTTTTTTTAAAACACCTCTCCACTTCACCGAAATTTTTTATACTTTGCAGGATAGCGCCCCGCGGTTTTCTAAATTATGTACGGGTCCTCGTTTAGTTACGTACAGGTCCTCGCTTTTTTACAAAAAAGACCTTTGACTTTTTTGAAAATACACATGTGCTCTCGATTTTTTTAAAAAAACTCCTCACGAATTATCACCTCTTTTACTTCGGTACACACGGTGGCTGGTGCGGCGTACCGCCGCGCCTATGAGGCTAGTCCAAATAGATGAGTAGAGAGGACGGAGTAGAGTGCGCGGACGGTCACCTCGGCGTTGTCACCGAGGCCCACCACCGGGCGCCCCATGGTGCCATCGCCGAGGCCCACCACCGGTCGCCCCTCCACAATGCCGTCGCGGCACGAGTGGGCGTGCGGCTGCCGGCACTGCTAGATCTTCGCACGCGCTACGCCACCGTCGAGAGCCCGAGCACCGGCGGCTCAAGGCGACCAATGCACCAGCATGCTCGGCCAGGGCGCGGGAGACGACCATGCGTGAGCTGCGTATCACTGATGGCGCCCCTTGGAGAAGACCCGGATGCGGCCCACACTTGCAACGGCGTCGGCGACCACGGATAAGCCCCACGCGCCAGTCACCGGAGTACTCAGTGACGTCGCGCCAAGCGTAGTAGCCGCATCCGTTCGGGAGCCCCGCGAGCCACTCGCCATCAAAGAGTTCGTCGTTTGCGTAGCGCTTCTCGCTGGCGCTGTGCTCGAGGTTCTTGGCCCACGCGCCGTAATAGGTGTCCCTAGCGGTGCCCACATAGATGTCGGCGCTGTGCATGAACCCATCCAAGTGTTGTAATCTTGAGCACGTTCTTCATGTTTCTGCTATTAGTTTGAGTCAATAACTCCGGAGTGACCGAAATGCAGTAGCAGACTTAGTCTGGCTTTTGCCGTTTTCTGTTTTGTCCGAGTCAGTAGGAAGTTCAGCGGAGATCTGTGAGATCCTGTATTTTCGTTTAACCGTTGCTTGATGTAACAAACGTTTTTTTCAGCAAGTAATAAGAGTAAGTAGTAATCTCTAGAGGAGAGAGATGAAGTGGGCGATTGGCCTAAAAAACCATTTGTGTTCTACTCTGGCCAGTTCTATGTATTGTCGTTTTTCCGTCAGTACACTGTTCATCTCTGAATTATTCCACCTGAGAGCGAGTGAGTTCAGAGAGGGATTCCTGGACGTGATTGCCGATAGCCAAATCTAACATTTGGTATCAGAGCGCGTCTAGATCCATGTCCACGTCCAAGACTCCAAGCCGCTACACGCCACCAGGGAGGAGGAGCAGCACGGGCGACACCGGCGACAGCTCGGGCGGCGAAGGGATTTTTTCGCCGGCGACGTCGCAGCAGATGGCAAAAGAGTCGGGGGTGCCGTTGAGGTATCCAGTCTTGACGAGAACCAACTATGCCGATTGGGCAATGTTGATGAGAGTGAATCTGCAAGCCCAAGGCGTCTGGGGAGCCATAGAACCAGGGGGTGCGGATTTCAGGGAGGATCGTCTGGCACTTGCTGCGATTCTCCAGGCTGTGCCGCGAGAGATGCTGCGTTCTCTTGCAAAGAAGGACTCCGCAAAGGCAGCCTGGGAGGCGATCAAGACGATGAGAGTTGGCGTCTCCCGTGTACGGGAGGCAAGGCAGCAAGCGTTGCGTCAAGAGTTTGATGCCATCCGATTCAAGGATGGTGAAACAGTTGAAGACTTCGGCATGCGCATCTCCGGCCTCGCCAACGACATCCGTGAGATGGGAGGAGAACTCGAGGAGGAACAAGTGCTTAAGAAGACGCTCCGGGTAGTACCCTCGAGGTACCGGCAAGTGGCGATAACAATAGAACAATTGCTTGATCTGAAGACAATGCCATTGGAGGAGCTTGTTGGCCGCCTGTCGTCTGTTGATGAACGGTATGGAGACGACGAAGACACTCGCGAAGCACATCAAGGAGGCAAACTCCTCCTCACTGAGGAGGAATGGATGACGCATTTGAAGCAAAGGAACCAGGAGGGCTCCGCGAATTCTGGTGGCTCGGGGAGTGGCTCTGGCGGCAAACAAAATCACTGGCGCCCGAAGAACTCGAGCTCCCAGAAGAACCGCGACAACAAGGAGGCAACGCCGAACAGTGGCAACGGTGGCACACGCGATCGATCAAAGGTGAAATGCTACAATTGTGGAAACTTTGGGCATTTCGCAAAAGAGTGTCGTAAGCCACGTCGGGAGCACAAGTCTCAAGCTAATCTGGTGCAAACTGAAGAAGAGCCAACTCTTCTTATGGCACAGACGTGTGAGATCACCACAGCACGTGAGGAGACACTTCTGCAAATGCCGGTGTCTGAGCAGGTCCACTTGGATGAGGCAAATGCCAAGGGGATAGAGCTCCGGGAAGAAGAATGTGACAAATCCAGTTCCAACACATGGTACCTTGACACAGGAGCTACGAACCATATGACCGGCACCAAGACGACATTCGCAGAGCTGGATACCCATGTCACAGGGTCAGTGAAGTTTGGAGATGGCTCGCTTGTAGGCATTTGTGGACGTGGGACTGTCCTTTATGCCTGCAAGAATGGTGAACATCGTGTGCTTGAGGGAGTATACTTCATCCCCAGGTTGAAGAGTAATATTATAAGCATCGGGCAGCTAGATGAGCAGAAATACAAGATCCACATTGAGGAAGGGACACTCTCAATCCGTGATCAGAAGCATTGCTTATTGGCAAGGGTTTCTCGGAACATTAATCGGCTTTACCTCCTCAATCTGAAGGTAGTCAAGCCGGTATGTTTGGCAGCAACTTGCACTGAGGAAGGTTGGCGCTGGCATGCTCGATATGGGCATCTCAATTTCCAGGCGTTGAGAAGGCTTGCTCGGGAGGAGATGGTCCGTGGACTTCCAATGGTTGATCAAGCCGATCAACTGTGTGAAGGATGCCTTGTGGGTAAACAAAGAAGGTTGCCATTTCCAGCTGAATCCAAGTATCGGGCAAAGGAGGTACTTGAGCTAGTGCATGGAGATCTCTGCGGCCCGATCACCCCGGCAACACCAGGAGGCAAGAGATTTTTCCTGCTGCTAGTGGATGATATGAGCCGTTTCATGTGGATTCGGTTGTTGTCATCAAAGGATCAAGCTGCTGCTGCTATAAAACAGTTTCAGGCTGCTGCCGAGGTGGAGAAAGGAAGAAAATTGAAAGTGCTCAGAACCGACCGAGGAGGCGAGTTCAATTCAGTTACATTCGGAGAATATTGTGCCAATCAAGGTATTCAGCGCCAACTCACTGCTCCATACTCTCCACAGCAAAATGGAGTGGTTGAGCGCCGGAATCAAACTATCGTGGCAACGGCGCGAAGTATGTTGAAGGCAAAGGGATTGTCGGCCTAGCTGTGGGGAGAGGCAGTTGTAACTGCAGTGTATCTCCTAAATCGTTCACCGACAAAGAGCCTAGATGGTGTGACACCCTTTGAGGCATGGCATGGCAGGAAACCCAGTGTCAGTCACTTGCGGATTTTCGGATGCATCGGTCATGTGAAGTCAGTAAGGCCAAATCTCAAGAAATTGGATGATCGAAGCAGCAAGATGGTATTCATTGGCTATGAGGAAGGATCCAAGGCATTTCGGATGTTTGATCCTTTGGAAAAAAGAGTTTGTGTAACTCGAGATGTGGTGTTCAATGAGGGAGCAAGCTGGGACTGGGATGGGTCCAGCAATCTGCAGGTGCAGGAGCCCGGGATTGATGAGTTTACAGTTGAGCATTTCATCATTCCAGTCACTGGAGGATTTGGTGGAGTTTCTGAAGGTGCAAGGAGCAACAGCCCCAGGGAGTATGGTGACATTGGGGGGTGCACAACAACTACAGCCCGATTCAGAATGATGATGCTTCACTAAGTAATTCAAGAACCCCTACTGGGGTGGAGTTCTGTACACCACCAACTGATATCTCCACAACTTCTGATGAGGCGCCAAGAAGATATCGGAAGGTAACTGATCTCATTGCATCCACAACTCCGATCCTCGGTTTTGATTATGGTGATCAGTGTCTGCTTGCTGAGGAAGAACCCACAAGTTTTGATGAAGCCGAGAAGGAAAGCTGTTGGCGCAAGGCAATGCTTGAAGAAATGAGCTCCATTGAAGGTAACAACACCTGGTATCTCACTGATTTACCAGCAGGGCATCGGGCAATAGGTCTGAAATGGGTATTTAAAATCAAGAAAGATGCCAAAGGTGTTGTGGTAAGGCATAAGGCTAGATTGGTAGCAAAAGGATATGTGCAAATGCATGGAGTTGATTTTGATGAGGTATATGCTCCAGTAGCTAGAATGGAAACTGTTCGTTTGCTGCTTGCAATTGCTGCGCAGGAGAATTGGGAAGTCCATCACATGGACGTAAAATCAGCTTTCTTGAATGGGGAGCTGGAAGAAGACGTTTATGTGGTGCAGCCGGCAGGCTTTGTTGATGAGAAGAATGCAGACAAGGTCTTGAAGCTGAGAAAGGCACTGTATGGTTTACGGCAAGCACCGAGAGCATGGAATTCTAAACTGGATTCCAGTCTCACAAGCCTAGGTTTCATCAGATCAATCACTGATAGTGCAGTTTACACCCGAGGTACAGGAAGAACTAGGCTTGTAGTAGGTGTGTATGTTGATGATCTCATCATTGTTGGAACTCAAGCTGAAGTAATCACTGATTTCAAGCAGCAGATGAAGGAGTTGTTTGATATGAGTGATCTAGGATTGTTGAAGTATTACCTTGGGATGGAGGTACTGTTGGGTTTAGTTCTTTAGCTTTTAGGATCTCCTAGGTTAGATCTAGCGGGTTCTTTTCTTTAGGGTTCTGGTTCTTGATGTAATACCGAGAGGGAGGGAGGGGTACTAACCGTCCGATGTAGAGGAGGAGGGGTTGGCCATCGCGGTTCGTCGGTGACGTCTGCGCACGGGCAGCGACGGTCGGGGAAGAAGGAAGACGGCGGTGGCGGCGCAGATCCGGTGAAGGAGACGGCGGTGGTGTTTCCCGTCGCTAGAGCGCCACCCTCTCAGATCGGGTCTAGGGTTTTGTCGGTGGGAAGGTGGCGGCACGGTGAACCTTGGTGTGCGTGCCGCCCCGGCCCCCACCTCTCTTTTATATGGCGCTGGCGATAGGGGCCCACCAGCCAATTGGGCTGGGCGCCCCCGATCAGGGCGCGGTCAAAGGGTGGCATTTGGCCGTTGGGCCAAATGCCTGAGATCACTCTAACATTCTCCCCCTTGATCTCAATCTATACTTTATCTTTAATTACTTTTGACTTTACACATTCCATCACAGATTAGTGCATAGAACATGTCTCATCGTCACGGTCAATCGCCGATAGATTCAACAGCTACAATACACCTCTCTGTACTGAAATAGTTACTTTAATCTTTTGGGCCATCTTTTAGTCCAGGAATCATAGGCTTTCCCTTAAACCCATGCCGGCTACATGTTCTCTGAACATGTTGGGTGGTAAGCCTTTAGTAAGCAGATCCGCTAACATCTTTGCGGTACTTATATGCTCAAGACTTATAATTTGATCCCGAACTTTATCTTTCACAACATAGTACTTTTATGTCAATGTGTTTGGCAGCACCACTTGACTTATTGTTGTGGGCATACATTACTGCGGGTTCATTATCGCAGTACAACTTAAGTGGTCTATTGATGTCGTCAACCACTTTTAAACCGGGTATGAACTTCTTTAGCCAGTTCACCTGCCCCGTAGCCTCATAACATGCTACAAACTCGGCATACATTGTGGACGATGTAGTGACGGTTTGCTTTGAGCTTTTCCACGATATAGCTCCTCCTGCGAGAGTGAATACATATCCGGATGTAGACTTTCTATCATCTCCCGCAAAATCAGAATCTGTATACCCCACTATATGGAGTAAATCTGATCTTCTGTATGTCATCATGAGACCTTTTGTTCCTTGCAAATAACGCAAGACTTTCTTTATCAATTTCCAATGTTCTATTCCAGGATTGCTCTGGAATCTGCCAAGTAACCCGGTAACAAATGCTAAGTCAGGGCGTGTGCACACTTAAGCATACTGTAAGCTTCCGACAGCTGAAGCATATGGAACCGCTTTCATTTGATCGATCTCATACTGGTTCCTGGGGCATTGAAAATCCCCATATCTGTCGCCCTTGACTATAGGTGCAGGTGAAGGACTACTTTTATGCATACCAAATTTCTTTAAGACTTTCTCCATGTATGCCTTTTGTGACAGTCCCAATATCTCTTTGTTTCTATCCCGGTGAATTTCGATCCCTAGAACGAACGAAGCTTCACCAAGATCTTTCATATCAAAGTTTGAGGATAAAAACTTCTTTGTCTCCAGTAGCAGACTGGCATCACTACTAGCTAGTAGGATATCATCCACATACAGGATTAGGAAGATAAACTTCCCATCTTTAAACTTTGCATAAACACAGTTGTCCTCTACATTCTCTTTAAACCCAAATTTTCTTATTGTGCTGTCAAACTTCAAGTACCACTGTCTTGAAGCTTGCTTTAACCCATATATTGATTTCTTTAGGCGGCATCCCATTCTTTCATTTCCTTCCACGACAAAACCTTTCGGTTGTGCCATGTAAACATTTTCCTCCAAATCCCCATTAAGAAATACCGTCTTTACATCCATCTGATGTAACTCTAAATCATAATGTGCTACTAATGCCATTATGATTATGAAGGAATCTTTACATGAGACTGGAGCAAAGGTCTCATTGTAATCAATCCCTTCTCTTTGTGTAAATCCTTTTGCCACAAGTCGCGCTTTGTATCTTTCTACATTCCCTTGGGAGTCAAGCTTTGTCTTGTAGACCCATTTACAACCTACTGTTTTGGCTCCTTTAGGAATAATTTCTAAGTCCCAGACTTTATTAGTCTTCATGGACCTCATTTCCTCTTCCATGGCCTCAAGCCATTTTGAGGAATTATCGCTTCTCATGGCTTCTTCAAATAAGGTGGGATCATCCTCTATTTCAAATTCCTCTGTATGATAAATCTGATAATCATCAGAAATAGCTGATCTTCTTACTCTTTGAGACCTCCTCGGGGCCTCCTCATTTGGTACAACTTCTGTTTGAGGCTGCTGTTGCTCCCCCTCATCTGTGGCAATAAGTTCTATAGGATCCTGAAGAACAGGTTCCTCATTATCATTCATTGTTGCCACAGGAGGAACAATAACAGGTGCTGGCACCACAGTGTCTTGCACCGTCGGTGCAGCGACAGCAGGTAGTGTGAAGAATGGCTCTTGAATCATCGGAGTGGGCGCATACACCCGCTTCTCTTCAAGATCAATCTCACGAGCTACCATACTTCCTCTCATCATTTCATTCTCTAAGAAGACAGCGTGTCTCGTTTCTACAAACTTTGTATATCTATCTGGACAGTAGAAACGAAACCCTTTTGACTTTTCAGGGTAGCCAATGAAATGGCAACTTACTGTTTTGGGATCAAGCTTCCCAAGGTTTGGGTTAAATACTTTAGCCTCAGCAGGACTCCCGCACACACGTAAGTGGTTTAGTGAGGGAACTCTTCCTGTCCACATCTCGTACGGTGTTTTGGGCACCGACTTACTAGGCACTCTGTTGAGAATATGAATGGCGGTTTTCAACGCCTCCATCCATAAACTCAATGGCAGTGTGGAGTAGCTCATCATGCTTCGCACCATATCCATCAGGGTACGGTTGCGTCTTTCAGCTACTCCATTTTGCTGAGGTTCGCCCGGTGTAGAATACTGGGCCACTATTCCATTTTCCTGTAAAAACCTTGCAAAAGGTCTAGGAACTTGTCCATATGGGGTATGTCGACCGTAGTACTCCTCCCCCACGATCAGATCGGACTATCTTAATCTTTAAATCGTGTTGGTTTTCAATTTCAGCCTTAAATATCTTGAATTTATCTAAGGCTTCATTTTTTCTTTGATTGGATAAATATATCCATAACGGGAGTAATCATCCGTGAATGTTATGAACGAGTCATATCCATCCACACTTTTCACAGGAAAAGGACCACAAATATCTGTGTGAATAATTTGTAGAACTCCTGTGCTTCTTATAGCGTCTTTTTTAATTTTCTTTACATATTTTCCTTTAATGCATTCTCTGCATTGTTCTAAGTCTGAGAACTCTAATGGAGGAAGAATATCATTCTTAACTAGTCTTTCTATTCTCCCCCTCGAAATATGGCCTAAACGACAGTGCCATAATTTCAACGACTCATCTAGAGTTCTCTTTCGTTTTCTGTTTACATTCGTAGACGAGGATTCAATCACTTTCTCGCACGCGACGTTCCCATTATCGCATACGACATTCACATCATCACATAATGATAACAAATAAAGCTCATTTTGTAAGATGGCAAGACCAACACATTCTTTATTAAATATTATTTCACATTTGCCATTTCCAAAATTACAATCATAACCATCTTTGTCCAAATTTGAAACACTAATCAAATTCCTCTGTAAAGAGGGAACAAAAAGGACATCTCTAAGTAAAAGATTGGAGCCATTAGCTAACTCTAATGAAAGATCGCCAACGGCTTTAACTTCAGCTTGGACTCCATTTGCAACTTTAATGCATCTTTCGTTTCTTTGCGTAGTCCTCGTCGAACGGAATCCCTGTAAGGAATTAGCAGCATGAACAGTTGCTCCTGAGTCAATCCACCAAGTGGATTTCGAATATTGCACATACAGGCATTCATTTATAAAGGTAATAATGTTCTCACCTTTCTTTGCCATTATCATCTTTAAGTAATCAGGACAGTTCTTCTTGTAGTGTCCCGTCTTCTTGCAGTGAAGACACTGATCTTTGTCTACAGCAAATTTATTCTGTTGAGGCTGATGGACAGAGGATTTTCCCTTGTTCTTTGAGAAGGAGGTACTGTTGAAGTTCTTTTTCTTGTTATCCTTCACATAGTTGATAGATCCACCATGTGAGGATTTAATTCTTTCCTCCTCTTGCACACACATAGCTATGCACTTTTCCAAGTCCCATTTCTCGGGTTGCATATTGTAGTTGACAACAAAAGTGTCAAACTCTTTCGGCAAGGAAGCAAAAACCAAATGAATAAGGAACTCATCCTTGAGAGCCAAATCCATTGGTTTAAGCTTGGATGCCAAGTTACTCATCCTCAGTATGTGCTCTCTTATGCCACTGCCACCACCAGAGTACCTTTCTGTCACAAGCTGTTTAATCAGCTGTGTAGCATAAGTCTTTGAAGAGCCAGTGAACTGACTCTTTATTTTATCAAGATACTCTATGACAGTGTCACACTCTGCAATTGAGCCCACAATTGCAGGCTCAATTGTGTTCTTTATCACAGCCATACATTTCTTGTTGGCTGTGGTCCATTTCTTATGATCAAGATCATAAGACATCTGTAAGGGAGCATGATCCCTCTGTCTTTTCTGCCAAGCAGTATCATCCTCATTTTGATCCCTCACTGGTGCCATAGGCTCAGTGGGACGTGCTGTAGTGAGGACCCAGTCCACCTCAGCTAAGATAAACGCTAAGTCTATCTTTTTCTTCCACTCTCCATAATTATCTCCTTTGAGAGTGGGGATCTCTCTGATACAACCCATCAAGTTGTACCCTCCTGAAAATTTAGTTCAAATAAAGTGAGAACGTAACAGCAAAATTATATGCCTTATTTCCAACGTTGG
This sequence comes from Dendrocalamus latiflorus, assembly GCA_017311315.1. NCBI lineage: Eukaryota > Viridiplantae > Streptophyta > Magnoliopsida > Poales > Poaceae > Dendrocalamus > Dendrocalamus latiflorus. Next base: position 26,691,483 of record CM029616.1, read on the forward strand.
TCAAAATATACGACATACAATTTAAAACAATTTTTTATCTATACATTAAATCTACATCACCGTTGGGCAGAAATAGAAATAATGCATAAAATCTTTAATTAAAAAATTATAATACTGTTATTATCAACGTTGGTCAGAAAATAACAATATCATAATTATCTGGGATTTATATCTATTTTTCCAAAATTAAATTCTCCCGTTGGTTCGAATTTAATAATGAAAATCAATCAACATTAACTTTTGCAGTGGAAACTGTAATTATTCTAAAAATAATTCATTATTCAAAAGCATTAAACTGTACACATTTAATCTCTGAAAAAATTAACACGTTGGTGCAAAAATTTACAGAGATTTTGGATCAATTTTCAATCAAATTCACCAAAAATACTTCTGAAAATCATTAAATCTCTTTTTCGGGATTTACTGTTCATATTGCCATTTCGGCCTGTTCAGCCCGGCCACGGTCCACGGCGGCCTGCTCACGCGCCCGAACGCGCGCGGCCTCACTCGCCCACGCGCGGCCCAAGGCGGCCCAATCCAGCGCAGCTGCGCGCGCGCGTCGCGCTGCCCCCGCGCCCAGGCCGCAATCTCGGCGTGGCCCAGAAAATGCATGCGTGCGGCCGATCCTGAGGAAAAACCACGCACGCGCACGTACCGTTCGATCGTGATCGAACGGCCGAATGCCACAGTCGGCCCATCAGCCTACGTGGCCCATTAAAGGGTGACCGTCAGATTTGATCGGACGGCTTACGCACGCAGCCGCCGAGACAAAAACCTTCCCGCAACCCTAACCCTAATCATTTGAGCCCGCCTCCACGCGAAAAAACCGGACGCGCTTGTGAGAGAGCGAAGCGGCGGCGGCGCACGTGCAGGACGGGCGGAGCTGCGGCCCCAGCGGAGCGGCGCGCCGTCGCCGGCGCGCCCATGAGGAGGCGGCGAGCCGGGCTCGGCCGGAGCGGCGGCTCCTCGCACGGCGCGGCGCGGCAGCGGCAGCGCGGCGGCGCGCTCCCAGCGGGGCGGGGCGCAAGGCGCGGCCGCACGGCGCACGCGACGACGGCGCCAACCGGAGCGGCAGCGCGCGGCAGCGGCGGCGGCCGGGCGGCGCAACCGGTAAGCCCCGATCCCCTTCTCCGTTTCTTTCTTTTTCCGTTTTTAGGGTTGGGGATTCTCTTTTCTTTTCCCGTCTAGATCTACCCTTAGGTCCTTGCTCTGATACCATTGTTGGGTTTAGTTCTTTAGCTTTTAGGATCTCCTAGGTTAGATCTAGCGGGTTCTTTTCTTTAGGGTTCGGGTTCTTGATGTAATACCGAGAGGGAGAGAGGGGTACTAACCGTCCGATGTAGAGGAGTAGGGGTTGGCCATCGCGGTTCGTCGGTGACATCTGCGCACGGGCAGCGACGGTCGGGGAAGAAGGAAGACGGCGGCGGCGCAGATCCGGTGAAGGAGACGGTGGTGGTGCTTCCCGTCGCTAGAGCGCCACCCTCTCAGATCGGGTCTAGGGTTTTGTCGGTGGGAAGGTGGCGGCACGGTGAACCTTGGTGTGCGTGCCGCCCCGGCCCCACCTCTCTTTTATATGGCGCTGGCGACAGGGGCCCACCAGCCAATTGGGCTGGGCGCCCCCGATCAGGGCACGGTCAAAGGGTGGCATTTGGCCGTTGGGCCAAATGCCTGAGATCACTCTAACAGGTACATCAATCCGAGAAGGGAATCACTCTGTCACAATCAGCATATGCAGCAAAGATACTGGTGAAAGCAAGGATGGAAGGATGCAATTCTGCACTGGTTCCTATGGAGCCAAGGACAAAACTTTGCAAAAATAGTTCAGAAGAGTGCATTGAGCCCACTTTATACAGAAGTATAGTGGGAAGTTTGAGGTATTTGGTTAATACAAGACCAGACCTTGCTTATTCAGTTGGATATGTGAGTAGATTTATGGAGAGGCCTACTACTGAGCATTGGGCTGCTGTCAAGCATATACTGCGATATATAGCCGGGACTCTGAATGTTGGCTGCAGATATGAAAGGAAACAAGGTTCAGAAGAGTCATATCTCATTGGCTATAGTGATAGTGATATGGCCGGAGATATTGTTGATAGGAAGAGCACAACCGGAGTATTGTTCACTTTTGGGAAGGGTTTGATCAGCTGGCAATCTCAAAAACAGAAGGTGGTAGCTTTATCAACCTATGAAGCTGAGTATATAGCAGCCGCAACTGCAGCTTGTCAGGGTATTTGGCTAGGCCATTTAATTGCTGAGATACAAGAGAAGGAGATGTGTTGTGCGGTGCTGAAAATTGATAACAAATCTGCCATCAATTTGTGCAAGAACCCAGTGATTCATGACCGGAGTAAGCATATTGATACCCGGTACCATTTCATAAGGGAATGTGTTGAACGGAAGCAAATTTCGGTGGAGCACATCCGGACTGAAGAACAGTTGGCAGATATGTTGACCAAGCCACTCGGACGAATCAGATTCAGAGAGCTGAAGACTAAACTCGGTTTGATCGAGATCTGAGAGTGCTTCAAGATTAGGGGGTGAATTTGTTGTAATCTTGAGCACGTTCTTCATGTTTCTGCTATTAGTTTGAGTCAATAACTCCGGAGTGACCGGAATGCAGTAGCAGACTTAGTCTGGCTTTTGCCGTTTTCTGTTTTGTCCGAGTCAGTAGGAAGTTCAGCGGAGATCTGTGAGATCCTGTATTTTCGTTTAACCGTTGCTTGATGTAACAAACGTTTTTTTCAGCAAGTAATAAGAGTAAGTAGTAATCTCTAGAGGAGAGAGATGAAGTGGGCGATTGGCCTAAAAAACCATTTGTGTTCTACTCTGGCCAGTTCTCTGTATTGTCGTTTTTCCGTCAGTACACTGTTCATCTCTGAATTATTCCACCTGAGAGCGAGTGAGTTCAGAGAGGGATTCCTGGACGTGATTGCCGATAGCCAAATCTAACACCAAGAACTCACCCTCCTAGGTGGCGCTCATCGGCCACGAGAACCTCCCGCGGTCAGTGGCCTTGCCGCGGCGCCACTCGCCCTCGTACATGCAGCCGTCCGCCCACAGGTACTTACCGGCGCTGTGGGGCGCGCCCCCGCGCCATTGGCACGTGTAGAGCTCTCCGTTGGGGAGCACCTGCTCAGCACGCTGCTGCAGGGGTGCGCCGCATCGGGGTCTTCGCCAGGGGCGGCATCGGTGACACGCGGCTCGCGCACGGTCATCTCCCACGTCCTAGCCGGGCTCGCGCACGGTCATCTCCCACGTCCTAGCCGGGCTCGCTCGCGCATTGGTCACCTTGAGCCGCCGGTGCCCGGGCTTTCGGCGGTGGCATGGAGCGTGCAAGTATCTAGCCGCGTCGGCAAAATTGCAAAGAGCTTAGTTGGCAACCATTTACATGTCCTCACAAGATAAAGGATCAAGGCGACACTTCCTTTAATTTCGGTTTTTTTTTCTAAAAGGCAGAACGAGACCATCCTCGTGGTAGAGCACCCCCTATAAATACTCATCATCATTCTTAGAGTTCTTGCACCTTGAAACTACAAGTCCTCACCTAAACAGTAATAACCCAAAAGCTGATATCGCTCAGGAAGATGACGACAAGAAGGCGATGTCAGGATCTAATTCTTTTTAGTTTATAGCTTATGACATATACTTTTCCTCGAATAAACAAACAGAGTTCGTTCATATAAACGTTTGCGTTAGGATAAAAAACAATAAACCGTAGACGAAAGTCATTAGCCACGGCCAAACATAACCCACCCAAGCTTGTCTAGAGAAGGAACAATTCGATGCTGAAGACAGAAAAATACGGAGAAAAACAGAGGAATTCGATGCATGCGTAAGTGGCATCACGATATCCTTACAGATTTGTTCTTTTCCCCTTCCTTTTGCATGCAGTAAGAGAATTGTTAGCACTAATGAGAAACACATGGCAATCACTTCATCTATAGTTGTTTGACATACAAAGAAGACGTTCAGTAGGCAAGGTCCTACTTAATATATAGACTTGCCTCGCATGATCAGTTCAGCTTGTTACTGTTGTTATTCGCAGCTGGCGAGAATGGAGGCAATGGATGTACAAGAGCTTATGGAGCATGTAAAACAAAACAAAGCAACATTTTGCGGCCAAAAGAAAGCTGCAATTAAAAAGGTCAGCCTTTTGTATGATTTATTCTTTGTGACTTTCTCAGCCATGTAACATTTTAAGTTCCTTGACATGTCACAATATGTCAAGTTGTATGTCTAATTTTCTTGAGATCAATCAATCGCTGCAGTTGATGCAAAAAGACAAGCCAAAGAAGAAAAGGAAAGACTACTGGGTGCAGTGCTGAAGTTCCACAAGGATGATGATGTGAAACTGATAAAGGGGTGGTTAAGATGACAGGACCTAGAATCTGTTGTCTGACTTGTTACTCTACAAGGGTAGTGGCGGATCCAGGCCTAAGGCTACCTGGGCTTCAGCCCTGGGCCTAAGGTCAAAAGCTCATTATAAAATTTAAAAAAGTACCTCATATATAGTAAATATCACCTATAATGCATTGTTCAGCCCGAGGCGTTGCTTCAACTTGGCTCCGCCCCTGTATAAGGCAATCCAACGTAGAAACAATATAGTAATGTCTATAACTTGCCACCTCACATAGATATAAGACTAAAAACAATCTTCTCAATGTATGATATCTAGCAACCACCTCATCTCTCTTCCTTAATTACTCTCTCACATCCTCTTTTTACTTTTTTAGCATGTTATAGACACTGTTTACATCACTCCATTGAGAATACCCTAAGTTAATATTGATAGTTGATTGCTAACTATGTTGACTTGTCGATCATAAATGTGCGTACTCTGGCCTTGTGGGACCTTCTATGTTGTAATAGATTTCATGTATGGTGTGTCGATAATAATGAAAAAAAGGACACAATGTCCATACCAAAAACATGTATGGGATTAAGTTCCACAATGAAACTATTGACGACACGATGCCATTTAATTATCCAAATCATGCATCAGCTCCATGGCTGCGCGTCCCTACACACGCCTATGGTTTTAAACGGAGGCTCAACAGTCTCTAAGAGGTTACGTGCTATATCACTGAACATGTGTGCGTATATTCGCGTATATACCTGTTAAGTCTAAAACATAGTAAAATTAAATTAATCATTTTATATAAAGTGATAATAAAAGTGTAAGCGAGGTGCATGGACCTGCTTTATAGATGGATTGAGCATTAAGCGTATTATAAGCCAGTGTGTTACATTATCCTTTCAATTCCTCCGATGAAGGCCACCTAGCCAGTTCTCTAGGAAAGGAGAGGAGGAGCCACAACGGACATAGCAGGGCCATGCATGTATCTGGGTTGCAGTGAGAGTACTGTGGAGAACAAACAGACATACGCTGCAGAAACTTGAACGTGACTACAGCACGCTATACGGTATAGCATCCAACTGTCCATCTTGTCTCTTAATTTGTATGCCCTTCCTCGTTGGCCACCGTCCTTCATCATCCTCACCCTATGCCCTCCTCCGTCGCATGCGCGACACTGTCCTTCTCGACACGAGCAAAACCTCGGCGCCGTTCTTCCTCCTATGTCGCTGTAATATCCCAAAAATTCTCCAAACTTTAAAAATTAATCCCAAATTATTTATTTAAAAATTTTGGAATTTTATTTGGATTTCTCTTTCCCTCCTTTTACCCTTGAGGCCATGGTTACTATTTATCTTCTTCTACCTTGTGTCACACCCAAGCTCAAATCTCCAATCGACAAAAGTCTTTTTCCCGCCGTATCTTCACCCGCATCTTCACTTGGAAACCGTCCAATTGGTGCTAGCAATCAATCTTTCCATTTCTTTCGCGCATCCTTGAATACCAAAACGCTCGCACGGTGCCATAAATTCCATCGGTTTCCTTTCTTTACCGAAGCTATAAATCGGAGCACCGTGACCGTGTCACCTTCCCTTTCATCTAGCTAAAATCTCCCCTCCTCCAGAGAAGTCGGCGAGGCCATCGATGACACCACTGGCTTCGCCGTAAGGAGAACGACCTCGCCAACCGCTTCACCATCCAAGACCACTGCCAGAGCACTCCGTCGCCACCATCTTCCGCCTCGCCGTTGAGCAAATCCACCACTGGAGCCATTCCCTCACCGAGGCACTCTGCCGCCGCCGTCTTCCGCCGTTGCTGACCACTCTCTAGCTATCTCTGGTAAACCCCCTTGCCTATTGAAAACAATCACTGCGCGTTCGACCACAGCAACCCCATCGATCTCAGCCACTCCGACCGCTCCTGATCACTCTTGAGTTTCGACCATTCTTTAAACTTCCGAGAACTTTAGCTTCGTCTATTGTCGTTTCCAACCCCTCTTGTTTTCGACCACCACAGAGTTCCAATCACTCTGTAGCCTTCAATCGTTCCATAGCCTTCGATCACTCTCAGCGTTTCTACCGCTAAAACCATCCAATCACTAAGACCTTTCGACCACGGTCGCTTTCGACCGCGACCGCTTTTGACCACGGTCGCTCACGGCCGCAGTCGCTTTCGACCATGGTTGCTCACGACCGCATTCGCCTTCAACTACGTTCTATTCCTCGACCACATAAAAGCCTGTCGACCACTCTTGGCCTCCCGACCACTATCAGTATTATGATCGCCTTGGTCGGTTCAACATTCTCGTCGGCTATGACCACTCTAGGCAGTCAAACAATTCTCTAGGTTTCAATCACTAAGATTCGTTCGCTTTGAAGTCTTCGACCAGTTTTAGTCTTCTTGGACCAGTTCCTATAAAGTTCGACTTGCAATGGTTCTTAACTCTCCAAACCTTTCGACCACATATACCTTTCGACCATGTTGTATACTCCGACCATTTAAAACTTTTCGACCACTCCTTCTGACCGTGTATCGACCATCGACCACTCACAGCCACTTCGACCATCGACCACGTCTAAATTTCTGACCATATTCAGCCATCTGATCATAACTGTTCGACCATCCAAGCCGATCGATTCTTTCAACCACTCTGCATTGTCCTATTCCTTCGACTACTCTGAACCGTTCCATCTCTCCGACCTCTCCAGACCCTTCGATCATTTTGGCCATAGTCGCTTTCGACTACAATTGCTTCTGACCGCTTACTGTTGCGATTGCTGTTGCTTCTTGCTCTAAACTTTTGACCATTGTCACTCTAAGCCACCGACCACAGCCACTTTCGACCATGACCACCCTTCTCTAAACTTCCGACCAGTTGTTAAGCTTTTCCGACCACTCAGTAGCTTCCAACCACTCTCTGTAGATCCGACCCCTCCGATCATGGCAGACACTTTCGGAAGCCGTATTCATCTAAAATCATAACCATCCTTCCAATATTTATTTTGTATTTTTATGACTTTGTTTGTGTTTATTCATTTATTTGAGTTTCCCATTTTTGCGTATAGAACCTGATGTCACCGAAGAGTTTTCCGATCGGTAGCAGGAAGGTCCAGGCAACATGTAGGAAGGCAAGTCTCCTTTGACTATCTTGTACATATGTTTTCCAAAAATCCTTTTATGATTTCAAATTTAAATGCATTGCTATGTTACATAAAATGATAACTTCTATTTCAAGGATAATAGTTAAACCGATAATTGTTATGCCCTCATTTGACATCAACAACCATGTACCTTTGCCACCCTAGTCTTTTCTTGTCTCAGTATTGAGATTATTATGCTATTTGGTAACTTTAGAATGGTAGTAACTACTTATACAAGCGAATCGGTCACTATAACCCTATGGGTGGGAATAATGTTATCAAATATTCAAACAGTTGCTTTACCAAGTGTTTGGCAATAGGTGTTACCATTGGTTTATAAAATAAAATAAAATGATGAAAATTGGTTTTAGACTTGGGCGGATGGTAAGATCTGGCTGGTGTGAATTTAGCACAAGAACTTGTATTATGAATGTGCCGCCCGAGTCAATTCAGGACCAACGCTTGTGATTGTCTAAACTGAGTACTACCGCACAACCATAAGTCTATATGGTTACGACCTAGCTGAATAACTCACAAAGGTTTAGTTTAAATATCACCAGTGATAAGTAGGTGCTAGAGATTTGTTGGTTTACTCACAGTGAGGCTCAGGGATTTACTGTACTCATATGGTGCAAGAGGTGGCTTCTGATTGTGGTGGATTTAACCCTTCAGCAGTGAGACCTCAGCAGGTGGTGTCTAGCTAGATCGGAGTGAGGTAAAGGCTTTGTGATAAATTATCTAGATCTCATGCCTAAGGAAGCATGTTGACTATTAAGATGACTTATCTTTTATGGGTAAAGTTGTACAACCTCTGCAGAGTGTAAAACTATGTGAATAGCCGTGCCCACGGTCAAGGGCGGGCGATGTGTGCTTTCAGATAGTAGATCTTTGGTTTTGGTTTCAAAGTAAAAAATTTTGGGAACTCGGGAGTAGATGGAACTCTCGGGAGCGTGTCTTGGCAGATGGAGCCAGCACGGGTGGATGGAACTCGTAGTTTTGAACCTTGGCGGTTAGAGTGTGTTTACTAGTGTTGATGGTTGGAACCCTCACTAGAAAAATTATACTAGTTTCAATTATTGCAATTACTTTGTTAAATTGATATTTTTGAGAATTTAATTATGGTATTTGAAACATAATGCTGCTTTATGCAAAAGAACCATATGATCCTTCTTTGTTAAGCCTTGTATCTATTGCATTTTTCCCAAGATTTGCAAAATATTTTATGTACTCACATGCTATACTGAAAACCAATCTCAGAAAATTATGAACATCAAGAAGGAGTCTATGACTACTATGCTTATGGATTCGACGAAGGTTTTCCAGAGTACTAGGTTGCGCTTCCCCAGTCAATTTCCTATGGTGTATTGATAGATTATCATCAAAGTTTATTTTCTGCCACCGCTGTGTTTTGTTAGTTTGAGAGATCTTGTAACCTTAGTTGTAATAAAGTGGACATAAGGCCTGTACTCTCCTTTTATTATAATAAAGCATTGTTGGTTATGTAATCATCATTGTTTGACTGTATGCACTATCTTTGATTTAGGACTAGTGTAGTAATACACAGAGGATTTGGATTCGAAAATCCGGTCCCGACAGTCGCGTATACCGCTAGCGACGCCGTGCCATCCTTCCTCCTGCGTCGAACGTGCAGAGCACGAGCGACGCCACACCATCCTTCTACCTTTGTCACACAAGCGGAGTGCGAGTGACGCCATCCTTCCTCCTACGTCATGTGGAGCGCAAGCAATGCTGCACTATCCTTCCTCCTTTGTCGCACGCACAGAGTGCAAGCGATGTCATCCTTCCTTCTGTGTCACATGAAGTGCGAGCAATGCCACGCCATAGAGCTCACGAGCGACGCCATTCTCATCCGTCTAGCCCATACCCCGCTTTTGCCAAGCCCATGAGGCCATGAGCGACACTAGCTTTAAGGGTATGTTTGGTTAGTGCCCAAACCAGCCCTACCAAAATTTGGCTAGCCAAAAATTTGGTTGAGGTTTTGGTTGCTCACAATTCGGTCAAGATTGGCAAAAAAATACATAGGGGATCACCATGGAGCTATAGGCTTACCAAAAACTTGACAACCATCCAAACAAGTGCCAAATTATTGGGGCTAGCCAAATTTTGGCAAGGCAAATTTGGGACCAACCAAACACACCCTAAGCCTCCCAAATCTGAAACATTGTAGAGTTTGAAACATTGACATCAATCTCTAAGCTTGTTACTCTACCATGTCTTAGGCAAGATTCATGCTCTTCTCGCTCCCCCGGCCCCCAAAAAATTATGCTTTGCATGCAACGTGTTCGATGAAATGCCTGACTTCGTTCTATTTGAGATTCTTTCACTTTAGTGTTTCTCCGTAATGTTTCACTTAATATATACGCTAAAATTTCATCTATTTGGTGTTTGTGCAGGCCATTTTGTCTATGGCCAAAGGTTTCGACGTGACCTTGGATAAGATTGGTGCAGCACAAGACAATGAATTGAAGGATGCCTTTGCAAAAGCTTTATTGGCCACAAGTAATGATCAGAAGAGTAATGATCAGAGGGATGGAGATGCGGACAATGAAGAAATTGATCGACAAGATGATGATGTAGATCGTGTCAGCTTGCAGCCTGCAAAACCCCATGGTGGCATGGAGTTCTTCACCAGAGAGGAAACATAAAAGTATTATAATGATTATGCATTTACTGCTGGCTTTGTAAAATCTAAAGAACGGTATCCCGTTCGGACACCATTATAGAGTATAAATTAGAACCATTTGATCTAAAGTCAGGACGCACGAATCTCTGAGCTCTGTTTCCATGCGCGACGCATTCATTTTTCCCCACACCACACCACTCCATTCCCATTCCATTCACCCTACATTCCCCTCGCCACTCTACTACACTCCACATATACCTCTGAGCTAGGGTTTCGACTACCCGTGCCATGCCATCCTTCCTCATCACCGCTTTGTGACCTCCTCCTCAGTCACGCACGTGGAGTACGGGTGCGTCGGGAGCCCTTACGTGCTCCTACCCGACAACCTCATCCACGTGGACAGCAATATGCTCCCGTCCGGTAACTACATCTAGTGCATGCAGCCCCCTCGCCGGTGCATTCTTTCTCACCGATGCTCTCTTGCCCGGCCATTGTAGACTGCTTCGTTGTGATTATGCCCGTACTATTCCAATGTTGAATTTTTTTACCATGTTTAGTAGCTTTTCAATGGTTTCTAAATTTTCGAAATGTGTAGTCTAGTCATGTATAGAAATTCCAGACTTATTTCAAGCTAAAATTTAGAGAAAGTAATTAGATGCTAAATTGTGAATTATACCGACATGGATAAGACTCAATGATTACCTTTGAGTTTGCAAGCAAAACAATCTCCTAGCAGCCCTGGCCCTCTTCAAGAAATTAAGTGCAGTTTCCCACATGAAAATAAAAATATTTTGAATGTCCAACACCTAACCAGAAGATTTATATATGCCTAAAGTTAAATCACATATCTTCACCTGCAAGCAGCGTCCTATCAGCCCCAATCTCGTAGGACTAGAGAAGTTATGTGTGAACATGAGCTAAGTGGGCAAGTTTAAGCCAACCTTTATACTATTTACCTAAGAGCAAATGTTCAGAGGTTAATTTGTTCTGTGAAATCATAAGGGGTAAATATACCCTCAGAGTTCAACGGCTATTGCACATGTAACCATGCAAGCAATAAGAAGAGGAGAGCTAAACAGTAACCATTCAGACACTTAACATGTCAACTTCTAAAAACATGCGAGTCAAATTCAATATCAAGGCCATCATTTCTTGCTAATGGGACCCCTAAAATCCTCAACCATAGATGCACGGTGCACACAAGGTGTTTGTAAAAATGATAAACAGGGAGTTCATGTAAAGGCTACGCTTAGTGCTTTGACCTGAGGATGGCCGTGCCATAGAAATCCTCCTGCAGGTAGAGAGGGATGTGTCCACTGGTGTACATCAGGAAGAACTTCTATAGGTAGCTGTGTGCCTTTTTGGCGACTGAACACAAACACATACCACACATTGGCATTTCGTCGAACAAATTGTGAGCACATTGACTTTCATATATCTAAGCCACAAAAGAAGGTAGCGAGATTACTTGCACAAAGAGCTGGTATAGGTGGAACTTGGAAGACACAAAGCCTACTTGCTACTGGTCCTGGTCACCTACTTCTGCTTTGTTGGGTTCGTCATTGTCCGAGACCTCATGGTGGCGTGGTGGCGCGCTCATCCCATTAACCAAGTGGCCACAAGCTCCAGTCTCCAAATGAGCGCGAGCTCGAAAAGGAGATTAAGAAAATCATGGTTTGCGATTTGCACCCTCAAAAAATTCATAGCAAAGTTTAAAACAAACATGAAAAGCAAGTTACTATATGTTACTAAACAATAAGAAATCTTTAAGAAAGAAACATGATGAGTCGATAACTATGGGCGGAGGTAGCAAGATGCACGTGCATTGTGATGCGAATACTTGTTCATGGCTTTCACCTACTTACCTAGATGGGCAGTGCGTCCATGTCGGCCCGAAGCGCGACGACTGACAGGCGACTGGTGTCGACAGTGGTGACCACGTCGGTGCGTGAGCAGGTAGTGGAACCCGGCACCGATGGCCTCGAGCTCCTCACGCACCAGTAGGCTCATCTCCACCTCCTCGTATGCCAATGGAAAGCGGAGGCAGGGGAGGGCCAACTGCGCATAGGGAGGGAAGAGGAAGGAGGAGGAAGAGGCGGAGGCGGTGGCGTGTGGGGAGAAGGAGACCGTGCAGGGTGGCGAGGAGAAAGAATTGTTGTCATTGGTTAGGCTTACGTTTAGTCTTTTTCTTTGTTACAATAATTAGCTTTTAAACAGTAATTTTTTAAGGCGGTGCCTATAAGTAGATTGTAGTGGACACTGTACCGAGTTCAGCTATACTGATGGAAATCGTATGTGACTATTTTTTTTCCTGTGTACTATCTCTCACGAACAACCAAAATGCAAAAAATATAAGCCAAAGCTATACCAGTTCTTTTGGACTGTGGTTTTTGGCTGAAAATTTTGAATTCTAGACTGTTCGTAAGAGACAGTATACAAAAAAAAGTTACATGTAATTTTAGTCGATATAGCTGAACTCAGTATATTTTATATTTATACTATTTAAAAGCTAGTTACGGTAAAAAAAGGAAAAGAAAAGGGCAAAGCTAAGTCAAAAACCCCACCCATTCTCCTTTTAAGGAGCAGAGAAAATCCATTCTAGCCGTTGCAATTCCATCCACCTCCGCACTCCAGGTTTCGAATCCCCCACTCACAACGTTTCAAATAGAAGAGAGGGGCGGCGTCGTCTCCTCCTCCTTGCTCGCTCGCGCACGCTACACAGATAGAGAGAGGCGCACCCAACCAGCCACACGCGCGCACGCATGGCGACAGCGGAGGGGGAGGAGGCTCCGATCGCGGCCTTCGCGGTGGCCAAGGGCGGCGTCGTGCTCAAGAACATCTTCCTCAATGCGCCGCCGCCGGAGACGCGCCGGGGCGGAGATGGGAATGAGGAGGAGGAGGACCCGCCAGTGCTCTTCGGGCGGCACCCCGACTGCCACATCCTCGTCGACCACCCCAGCGTCAGCCGCTTCCACCTCGAGGTCCGCTCCCGGCGACGCCAGCGCCGGATCACCGTCACCGACCTCTCCTCCGGTGAGATACGGCTTCCCCCCCCCCCGCGCCTCCCTCTCTGCCTCCCCACTCTTTGCATGCGCGTGTGATGTTCGCGATCTCTGCGCGTGCCTCGATTTAAGCGAACCCTAGGGGTTTCTGTGTGCGCGCGCGATTTTTGCGTTTGGGTGAATCGATTCGTATGGTCTGCGTTATTTGGAGATTTTTTTTTGCAGGAGTTTAACTCCTCAATTCATATGGATTAGCTCTCGATAGTTCAACCTTGTGATAATTAGGCCTACCTTGTTAACTTGACAAGCTCCTGCGATGATCGCGAATACGCTTGCAATTTGGATCAAAATGATGCAAAGGACTAACGTGGAATTAACCCATGGTTGGGCTGTGATTTGATCCAGTGCATGGGACTTGGGTCTCGGGCCGAAGGATCCCACCAGACGCGCCGTTGGAGCTGGCGGCCGGTGACACGCTGCGGCTTGGGGGCTCGAAGAGGGAGTACCGGCTTCACTGGCTGTCGCTCCGGGAGGCATTTGAGATGGAGGATCGGCTGCCACCACTGCTTGAGGAGGACAAGGAGGAGTTCCGTACTTATCAGGTAGAAATTTCACTTTTCTGCTCATTACAGAAGCTGTAATTATTTTGGGTGAGTTGGTTGCCGTCAAAGCGTTTGATGATGGGAGTGTCTAGGTATCACCCGGATGTTTTCTTCCTAATCATCATCCCAATTTATGACCTTTAGATTAGAGATCAAAGGGTCCTTTATTTTTTAAGGGGGAGATTTTTTTTAAGAGGGAGGGGGTAGAATTCAAGAGGAGGGGGAGAATTCATGGCCATTGGATCTCTAATCCAATGATCCTAAATCTGGATGATAGTTAGGAAGAAAACATCCGGATGATATTTAACAAAACCCTTGATTGAAATGCATAGGAGGCAAGCAAGCAGTTGGTGCCTGGGCAGATGGAATCAGTGGACGTGGAAACTCATCAGGTTTGATCCCAGCAAGATAACATTACTGAGTACTGAAAGAGTTTTATGAAATTCTTATTGTTATCTTCTGTGCTGCATTTCATGTTTGTGGATTTGGTGGGCGCCAATTGATTGTGTGCTTTAGTTGAATGTTTTTGCATGCTAAGCAATGGGCCTAATTGTCGAAATTCATATCAAGCGAGAGATACCAACTGACTCGGCTGCTGCTGATTGCCAAAATCATAAAATGCAATATGTTAAAATGTATGTTAGATTAGGTAACCATTATTATTATTATTATTATTATTATTATTATTATTATTATTATTATTATTATTATTATTATTATTATTATTATTATATTATTATTATTATTATTATTATTATTATCAATATGCAAGTGTTGATAAGCTCAACCATTTTAGTCATCCGTGTATGCTCCTGCTTTATGAAATGCATTACATCCTATTTTCGGATCCAATCTGTGCTATTGGATTTTCCTACTGTACCCTGCTAATTACATTCTTAGGTGAGAACTGAATATTTCACTAAGCAATTTTGAACTAAAATTATGTTCCTCAGTTGCTTACAGTACAAGTTGCTCACAAAATACAAATAATGACTAAATAGCAACTTTTGCTGTGACTTAACTTTCTGGAATTCCGCCTAGGGCTATGATTTAGTAATGCTTCTATCACCTAAAGGAATTTGTCGCATTATAAGTTCTGATAAAATTTGAACACTTCATACCTGCCTGAATGCATTGGGCGTGTGGCCAATTTAGTTGCATTGTCATGTATTACTTAGATAAGTGGATATTACTATGATTTTATCTTGGATTCTGCTGATTATGTTGTACATCAGTTAAATTTCTCTAAACTAATTCAAGTTATTGATTGCTTAGTATGCCGAATGATTTTCTTGTGGCAGATGTTGTGACGAGATGTGTAATTTTCATCTTATGCTAAGCAATCATATGTGTAAAATTGAATCAGTTTAGTTGTTGGTCTGAATGTTATATGCCACATGTTTTGTGTTCAATGCATGATATTCACCATGAGAAATTTGCGGTTGGTGCATATCCATTATGTACTGCCAAATACTAATCTTCATTTGGAATAACATGAATTACCATAAATTTCTTTTGATATAAACTATGTGATGAATTGATAATACCTATCCAGTTCAGATTTTGCATACTCTTTCCATATCCTCGAATTGCTTAGAGCATTAGTTTACATTCACAAGTTTATTCTGTGTTCCCTAATATCCTGGGGTGTTGTTAAATTTTTTTCTTTTCAGGATGCCACTTGTTGACTTGGGTTTTTTTGCTTGATTTTTGTTGTATTGATTGTAACCTCTTTTTGAACTTATCAGTTCATTTTCTGGAAGGCTAACTGTCTGATATAATTCACAGGAAACAAGCCAACTAATTGTGCCGGAGCAGATCGATTTTTGGGCTAAAGTGATCCCCTCAGCACCACCATTACCTGAGCTTGCCCATCTCGTTTCTGAGGAAGAATCTTCACTTTCGCAATTTGATGAGAACAGAGAGGGAGTGATAGAGGAACCGTTGGTTGATGAGAATCCAATTACAGAATCTGTTGTCTCTTCAATCACACAGGCAATGCCTGCCACAGTGACAAATGCTGGAAGACAGGTCCAGTCAGACAAACAGAATGCTTCAAACGCCGTTTCTCAGAGAGCCAAGTTAAAGTCAGTCAAATCCCTTCGTGTTGACACAGGCAGGAGCAAGGAAAGAAGCAGCACTTTGGGCTACAACTATCAGAAAGAAGAAGTCCAAAATGAGAATCGTGTATGTTCTGAAAACTGTGGGAGAGAATGTGCAGACTTCGTGGTTTTGTTTGATAATTCTGAGGTCAAAAAAGCTGAAGAAAAGGTAAAGATGGTTGCACGAGACAAGGGCCACATGAACCCCCATGTCTCGAACAGGATTGCCATGGAGGTTGACTCCAAAGAATTTGTGCATTGTGTTTCCCCTCTGAATCTGGAGCATGACACCTTTTCAGATAAGGAAAACTCCATGCTGAATGTTGCTAAGGAGACAGAGCTAAATGATTTTATTTCTGAGAATTCTATCCCACAAGATTCATTTAATGCAAAGCTGCAGAAGAGACCAGAGTTGTTGCATTATGTTTCCCCTTTGGTTTTCAAAGATGACGCCTTAGTTGACAACGAAATCCCACAGCTGGATGCTACTATACATATGGAATCGTCTGAGCCTGTCTCAGAAAATCCTTTCATGCAAGCCATAATTGGTGAAAATACAAAGAGCCACAAAGACATGAAGCATGATGGTTTGTCCCCTCTTAACTTGGATGGAAGTCTCTCAAACAAAGAGAACATGGCCCAAAATGATATTGTTGTGGGTCCTGAGGACTGTGAGGTTGATGGCACAATTTTTGGGAATCTATTTGACAATTTGGATATCAAAGGAACTGAAGAAAATGAAGAGAGCAGTCCACTGGACAAGAAGAACACCACCCCCTATGTCTCGGGCAACATAATAATGGAGAGGAGTCACCTAAGGTTGAAGCCTACCATTTCCCAAGAGTTGATGGATTCCATTTCCCCTCTGAATTTGGAACATGACAACTTTTCAGACAATGAAAGCTCCATGCTGAACATTGGAAAGCAGATGAAGTCAAATGAACTTATCTCCAAGATTCTTACCCCACAAATTTCAGTTGATGCAAAGTTACAGAAGAGCCGGGCAGGGTTTATGCCCATTTCACATCTAGATTTAGAAGATGGCATCCTTCCAGACAAGGAAAATTCAGTGCTGGCTCCTGGAAAGTGCTGGCTCCCTGTGAGACAAGGAGATCTCTTCTCAGACAACGAGAACGTGACAATTGCCTCCAGGGATCTCAAGCCCATTGGTAGGAGGGTTCTTGGCTCAAGAATGAATAATTCAGTGTTAACAGAATACGCTTCAGATAGGAGTGTCAATAAACCGGAATACAAGGAATTATCAGCAAAGTCAAAAGGTTTTCACATAGTAGATGATGATGTTTTCTATTCAGATAAGGAGAATTTGACGCCTGTATCTTCAGGAGGCATGAAAGCGAGGAGGTGTTTTCCAAAGAACCTCACACTGGATGCAGACCAAGATCAAGAGGCATTCTACTCTGACAAAGAGAATTTGACACCAGCATCTTCTGCAGCTCGGAAAACAAGGGATATGTCTGAAAATCGTGCACGAATTGAAAATGTGATTACAAAGAAGAGGGTGGTTGATAGGCTCCCCTTCCAGACTCTCCTGTCAAATTCTCCCTTGAGACATACTAACTCTGCAGCTGACTTTGCTGCTGGTGATGTGGCAATCAGATTGGAAGATGAACTGAACGTTCTTCCAGTAAGTTCTTGTAAAGATTATATTTAGAGTTTCTATTTTTATATATTTTGCTTCTGTTATGGAATGTAAAGTTATGAACTGAGTTTATTTTGATGCTGAACAGCACAAGAACCAGGAATCCAATAGGGTTGAAGAAGGGTTGAAAATCTGGACTATGTTGACTGATATCAATTGTCTTCTTGATGACGAATGTAGGAAGTCTATAATGCTGTTACAAGGCTTAAAAGGAACCCATCTGATCATACCAATGATTGGTAAGTTAAGGGAAATACAGTAAATGTTCCATCCATCCTCCTATGATGTCGGTACTCGATGAACATTTGAACAAATTCTTACTTGTATACAGCATCCATTGTTGTCCATCATTTTTCTGTTATTAAGCAGAGATATGCTTGCCTGCTATATACTTGATTGCCTCGTCGTTTTGTACTGTCAGTATCTAAATACATGACCCATTGCATCTGGCATTCTGTTGTGCTGCTAAGTGCTAACCACTATACTTGTTTTTACTCGGTACTCTCCATTGCACCAGTCACGTTGTTTTGAGTTAAAGATCGCTTGCTTCTTTAACCTTTAACCATATTGTTGTGCTCTTACTAACTGAGTAGATGCGAGTGGCCTTGTATGCCCGGTTCATGTTCTGTTTAGCCTATAAATTCTCAGTTGTGTATGAAGTGTTCCATTGCATCTGTCATTCCCCACTATGGTTCTCCTTTACTGAAAGCTTGTTTTATTGTCTTGTCAGTGATCAGGGAGCTCGATTGCATGAAACAGCGGGAGGGTTTGTTCGGAAGGTCATCGAAGGCCACCTCCATACTCCAGTGGATCGAGGAGTGCATGGAAAAGGAGAGCTGGTGGATTCATGTTCAGAGTTCATCCGAGATGTTGCCAGCAGCACCAACTCCACCTGCAACTCCTACAACGCAATCCAACGATGAAGAAAGAGGTGTCACCCCTGGCACCTTTAACCCAATGGCGTTCTTCTCCCCAAAGCGTTTCACAGACGTGGTCTCTCCAAAGACCGAAGATCGTATTCTTGATTGCGCCCTCCTTTTCAACAAGCTGAGAAGCAACCAGAACATCGTCATTCTGTCCGACAGCATCACACTCAAGATCAAAGCTATGGCAGAGGTACAACATGGCCTCTTCTTCTTTGCAGCTCTCCCGAAGATTCAGTGTACATATAGCCGTGCATTCCCAACCAAATCGAACTGGTGGTGTAACTGGTGTTTTCTGTTTCGTTGCAGGGCTTGGTTTGCGAGGGAGCGAAGGAATTCCGCGAAACCCTGATGAACCCTTGCTCCAGCAGGTTCATGTGGGCAGCGAGCGCTCCGAGGGGGTCGGCTTGGTCGTGCTTGGACGAGACTGCCCTGGCGGAGAACTACCACAACAGCCGCCACGGAGCCAGGAGGAGGATCCCGAGGCCGATCGCGGCTGCCAAGGGGCTGAAGCTGATCCTGCTGCACGACTCTCTCCATGCGCAGGCGACGAATCCCGTCAAGAAGACGCCGGTGGCCCCATTGGCCTCGTGATGTCGATGCCCCTGAGCAGCTTTGATTGATGGTGGTTACGCCATGTGAAGATGGGTAGGTAAAAAACGCCTTGTAGGTATGATTTTTCTTCTTCTTGGTGTTTGATGCGTGGCTGCTGGACTTGTGAGGTGAACATTGCCGAGTGAAACTATGGACTTCAGAGTTTGGACAAGGACTCAAAGGCATCTTTATCTGCAAAGCCTGCAAGGCTGCAAATCAGCAATAGCTCACGTGGAGATGACTATAGGTTGGTTGGTGAGGTTCAGATGTGCTCAGGGACTCTGAATTCTGAGCAGGTAGCTCTACTGGACGGCACTAGAATGGTTGATCAAGATACCATTTTGCTGGGACCAGAATATTACTGTTCAGGACTGTTACGAAGAATATCAGCCATTCCAGCACTGTTAGGAATTTTACGTAGTAGTCATTTTTGCTCGGTATTGCTGTCAGCTTGTCAGCTGCAGACGTTGGTGGATGGTTAGCACGATGACCAGGGCAGTGCCTCTGACAAATAAAGTGGTCGTGTTGAACGGGTCATAAGGTGCAATTCAATTAGCCCACGCGAGGTAGTACAGGTTAGCTGTAAACGTGCACGCATGATGCAGACCGTTCCTCCACTTCGCTCCATGTGCAGTAGGTCTCACCTTTTCTTTGGTCGCCATCTTGACTGCAAAGGTTGGCTTATCTTATACTATCTCTTTTGTTATCGAATTTCAGAGTGTTTTCTATTTATTTTCAGCTGCAAATTATTTGTCATGAATGCTGCTACTTCTCTATCAAACTGTTCTATCTTGTCTGACTCCCGATATTTCTCCTTGGTATCTCTTGCGAGTTTCTGAACGTACATTGAGGAAAGCGAAGTCTCCGCGCTGCTGTCCCTCTTGTGCAGCTACAAGCAAGCAATACTATAAAAAAAACTATACCAAACAGCTACGTCAAAAATGATTTATAGAAAATCGTCTATGATAAATCAAGATATCACAGACGGTTAGTATTAATAACCGTCTGTGAAAATATCACATACAGTTGTTAGTATAAACCATTTGTGATAATGCAAGACATCACAGACGGTTCGTATTAATAATTGTCTGTGATAATTCATATACGATTATTTATAAGAACATTATGTGATAATATCAGACATCACAGAGGGCTTTTAATTAGAATCGTCTATGAAACAATCATAGACGGTTTTTATTTATGACCGTCAGTGTTTTGTCCTTTATCATATGAACTACAAAAGTTAATGATCATCTGGAATAAATAAGTGTGATTAGTCATTTTTACAAAAGACAAATTCAAGTTAAATTTATTACAAAAGTTCAAAAAAAGTTATTCTCAGATCTTGATCTTCTGTGTTTCATATGATTCCTCTTCTACTTTGGAGTTGGAGGATCAGCAGCTGAGTTCTCGAATACAGTGAAGATTGTCCTTGTCCTCTCCACTTCCTCCTCTAGCTTGGGCAAATCACTAGCATAGCCCATAATCTCAAAGAGGATGCCATGATAAGCTTTCTCAGAATCGGCCGCTTCTGCTTGATCCGCAAGGTTATCCATATGTCTCTACTGTCGCAAAAGCTTCTTCCGCTTTGCGTATATTGAAGAGAAGAACGAGGCTGAAGGCGGTTTCCCTTTCCTGAGCGGCAAGGAGATACCTCCGTTGACGGCGGATGATAAGGTCCAGTTGACAGATGGAAGCAGATCGAGGAAGGAGAGCAGGGCATGAGCGGAGGAGCTACTCTAGACGTAAGTTTTTCAGTGCCACTAGCAGCTACAGGGCAATGTATGTGGATTCTACGTTTGCCGCCATATACAAGAAATCATGGACGCTTAGACGAATGATCCAGAATTTTGTCAACCCGCCAATAATTATTATGTAATTACACCCACCTCTAATATACCACCTAAACAAACTTGAAATACTCCTTTATCACTTTAGGTATACTTGTATACTAATTATAAGATACTCCAACGTGAACCACACGAAAAACTTGTAAAGGAGTTCATAGTTTTTAGCGTATTTTGTAAAAACCTTCATATACGCGCATAAAAAGGAGTATATCGAAAAAATGTACATACCACCAGGGGCGGAGAGAGGGGGGCGGGCAGGGGCCTGCCCCCCCCCATGGTCCACCAGATGTATTAATAGGACCCCTTAATCACCTTTAATTACAGTCAATTAGTCAATTAGGACCCTGCCAAAAGATGGCTTTGACATTTCAAAGATAAGTACTCTGGTGGAAAAGTACTATCCCGCTGATTTTTCAAGTCAAGATCAAGCTCAATTGGAGTGTCAACTACCACATTTTCAACTTGATATATGCAACCATCCAGAGCTAAGTACATTGCCATCACTTGCTGATCTAACAAAGGGACTAGTGAGATTAGGTAAAAAATTCTATTTATCCAATGGTCGATAAATTGCTAAGATTAGTCATAACTCTTCCAGTATCAACAGCGACTACTGAGAGAGTCTTTTTAACCGTGAAACTTGCCGAGACACGTACTAGGACTAAAATGGGAGATGACTTTTTGCGAAGCTACATGATAGTTTATATTGAAAAGGAATTGGCAGCCAAGATTAGTTCCAATGATATTATCAAATCTTTTGATCTAGTTGGTAATCGTCGTGCTAAATTCAAGTTAGTGGAGATGTAACAAATTCAAGTTTGTGGAGATGTAATGAAAGTACCTTTCTTTTGTGTTACTAGACGTATGCTACATTATTTTGCCATATGTGTTATGATTGAATTTATATGACAATATATATGCGTATGTTTAATTATATATGTGTATGTTTAATTTTGCCGACACACGACGCCCAGGGCCCATGACGCCGGCGCCTTGGCGGGTCGGCCCCCCTTTTTTTTGGATCCTAGCTCCGCCCCTGCATACCACCTCTGAAAAATTATTCATACCACCTAGATAGTCTTAAATACTTGTATACTACACGTACATACC